>OZ024757.1:17518439-17528439 GCA_964016885.1 Eledone cirrhosa
TTGAAAACGTGTTCTGTTGTGGAGATCAGCTGCCCACTTGATGTAAACGTTGTCAGAAAAATACAGGAGAAGGAGGACATCTACGGACTATTGATGAGGAGTTTACAAATCCAGTATCCAAGATACACCTTTAGCTTCATACCCATCATTATTGGTGCTACGGGTTATATACCAACCCGCTTGGACCAAAGTATGACTGAACTTGGATTTGCGGACAAAAAGCGCAGCTCCCTAATTCATAGTCTGCAAATGGCTGCGATAGCTGGCACCTTCAAAATTTGCAAAACATTCTTGCGATTCAAGGGATGACAATTTCTTTTCTTTTACAACCTTGCCACCAGGAAGGTGGCCAGTCAAAAAAATATACTCGAAATTAAGAGAAAGAGAAAACAGAGAGTCACATAGGATAGATAGTTAATATATCTAAGATAGTAGTAGAAAATGATGAGCATGTGTGATGTGATAGCGATGTCTTATCCAGCATGTTCTGTATATAGCTTGAGATGTGTGTTACTTCTGTAGATCTGTAGAAGGAGGGTTAATGTACAGATTTACTGAGATAACAACAACAATGTAAGAACAAATCTTCTCTGTAATCTGTGATAACCTTGATAGGTTCACTTTAACTGACAAGCAGATACATGTGTCTGGCCGTGTGTGTTTGTGTGGATATGTTTTTGTGTGTGTGTGTGTATCATCATCATCATCATCGTTTAACGTCTATCTTCCACGCTAGCATGGGTTAGATGGGAATTGTCCCACTTGAGGCAAGATTGGTCGGGTGACCGTGTCTCGCTTGTATAGGACTATCTGGTAGGTTTTCTACGGCTGCTGGATGCCCTTCCTAACACCAACCACATATATATATATATATATATATACACTAGAAGAGGAAGACCAAGGTTAACATATGTTGATGCCCTAAGGACAGACACTGGTCTGTTGGAGATGCAGGATATGGCAGCGATAATGAGGGACAGAGACCGCTGGAGAGAACTCGTCCATGGATCTCGGGAATTTTACCCGCCTTAGATAGATAGATATATATATATATATATAGAGAGAGAAAGCGAGATAGATAGATAGATAGACGGATATATATATATATATATATTTTCCTGACATTTGTACATTATTCTATGTACTATACATGCACCTTTGATGAGTTGTAGTGCACCTGAGCACTGTACACAATAATTTCATTATTATTATTATTATTATTATATATATATATATATATATCAAATAAGTATGTTTTGAAACAGTGAGCAGGTTTGAAATTAGAAAATAGAATAGCTTTCACCGTATTTTTGACTAAAGGAATTTTAGCCTGGTAATATATATCTAGTAATATATATATATATATCTATGATGAGGTCATTCTATTCACATGACTTACGAGGCTGTTTGCATAATTGTAAACGAATCAAATATTATCATTAATATTAAAAAAACTCAGATTTACAATTCTTGTATATATATATATATATATATATATATATATATATATATATATATAAAGGAGATAGATAGATATATAGATATTCCTGTGTGTGTGTATGTATATATGTGTGTGTGTGTGTGTAACTTTAAAGTATGACTTAAGCGTGCATTAAGCTTTTTATATCTTACCAAAATGAATAGTTAAAGATTCCATTATAATCTCTCAGAGATGTATAACTATATATATATATATATATATGTGTGTGTGTGTGTGATAGGACTCTCACACACTTATATATATGTACATGTGTGAATGTATGTGTATATGTATCACTAATATATATGTCACACACACACATACATTGTGTGTGTGTGTGACATGTGACTACATATTTACAACATAGGTGTATACCTAATCCAGCATGTAGTGTTCTTGGCTCTACATGTCAACACATGTAGAGTGCATGTCCTACATGGTCACATGTAGCGAGTCATGCCGTACATGGTCACATGTAGCATGTTTCAGTCTGCTCCGCTCCTCGCAAGCTGTACAGGAAACTATGATCGTCTATTTCCTCAACTAGAATATAGACAAATCTAAACAAAACGAACCATGCTAAAATGTGAACCCATGCTAACACAAACTACAAACCTACACACACACACATGCATATGTATATATATATATATATATATATATTTCAATCACATATATTTTTATTGTTTGACCCGAATTACTTGGTCGTTTGTTTTGGCTGTGCGGATGATTTGTTTAACCATCATCTCAGTGGGTTTGGCCCTTAACGTATGTTGTAGCTCTGATTCATATGAATCATTGAGCGCTTGCCACACATCTCGGAAGTTGATTTTCGTTAATTCCTGAGATGAAATACGATTCTCGCTAATTTATATTTATATATATATATATATATATATAACGAATGAGATGTGGTAAGGAACCAGGTGGACCATAACGCACCAAAGTACTCAATACTTGAGGTAGTAGAGTGGGTAATAGGAACCAGTAAGACCCCGACAGCTGAGCTCAAGCCGTTTCGACGGCCAATTCTGGACTAGAATTAGCCGTCGAAACGGCTTGAGCTCAGCTGTCGGGGTCTTACTGGTTCCTATATATATATATATATATATATATGAATAAGACCCGTTCCACCCTTGCAAGCAGGGAAAAGCGGACGTAAAATGATGATGATGATGATGATGATGATGATGATATATATATATATATATATATAGTAATAATAATAAATTTGAAGACTAAAATCCAAAGAGGGCTCGATAAGGATAAATATATATCAAATATATAAGAACTGTAGAGCAAATATTTATTAAAATAACAGATTAAAGTTTAAGCAAAGAATCGGTGCTTTCACCCTTAACGGGATCTTCAGAAGATCCAGTTAAGGGTGAAAGCAGTGATTCTTTGCTTAAACTTTAATCTGTTATTTTAATAAATATATATATATATATATATATATATATATATATATATATTTATTTATTATAAAGAGTCGGAATCCCGACGGCTGAGCTCTTGCCAGCTCAATAGCTAGTTCCAGTCCAGAACTAACTGTTGAAATGGCAAGAGGTCAGCCGTTAGGGTCCCGACTCTTTTTCATATAACCATACTCGACTACCACAAGTATCGAGTACTCAGTCTAACCAGTTTCAAACTGAATCCATCTTGACTTATGTATATATATATATATATATATATATATATATATTATATCTCCATAGTTAATTCATTTGGCCATCAATGTTTATCATTGACTGACCAACGGTCAAAAATACAGATATAAATACATATATATAGTCTAACAAAGTTCTTTCGTTGCACATCTGTAACATCATCAGTGGTACTATTATGTTTCCTCCTGTTATATATATATATATATATATATATATATATATATATAACCTAATATATTCCTTCCATATTCTGTACCGATTGTGTTGTTATTTCTGTTTACCTTTTTACAAATATATATATATATTATATATATATATATATATATATATATATATATATATATATATATATATATATATTTATTAAAATAACAGATTAAAGTTTAACCAAAGAATCGCTGCTTTCACCCTTAACGGGCTCTTCTGAAACTCTAGAGTTTCAGAAGATCCCGTTAAGGGTGAAAGCAGCGATTCTTTGCTTAAACTTCAATTTTACTATTATTACTATATATATGTATATATATATATATATTTATTTGTAAAAGGTAAACAGAAATAACAACACAATTGGTACAGTATATGGAAGGGATATATTAGGTTAATGCTTGAAATTACAGGAAGAGGGTCTTAGCATTAACTAGTCCTTCATCAGCAGAAAGAATGAGAAATTAGAAAGATTGTAGGGATGGGTGGGGTGGAATTGGAAAAAATGTTTTTAGAGAAAAATAACAGATCCATTCATGTTGCCATCTATTGGAAATTGGAATTAGAAGCTATCACCATATTTTAACTAGAGGAAATGTTCTAATGACAGGACATATGGCTCACTATACTGGTTTAAAAAATGCCTACTTTTCCCCTTGTGAGGGTTCATATGCCCTGTTAATAAACTATTTTCTTTTGCCAAAATATGGTGTAAGCTTTTAATAACATTTTCAAAATTTTCAGTCGCCGCACCATATTCTAAATTACACATGCTTATTTACATATATAATCTTTATATATATATATATATATATATAGAGAGAGAGAGAGGGGGGGGGGGTGACCTCGAAACCAGCATGATGTATGGGTTAGGGAGAAGATAGGATGGGGCAGCGAAGAGTTTAAATAAAGCACTCGAGGTTTGGCGTAAAACTTAGCCAACATAACAAAATATATTTAAATTTGGGCATAATTTAATCTGCCAGCCCCACACTGTAAATGTGGTTGGTGTTAGGAAGGGCATCCAGCCGTAGAAAACCTGCCAGACAGTCCACGCTGTAATGTGGCCGTGTAGGCAACACGGTAAAAACCTCCCAGCCCCACACTGTAAATGTGGTTGGTGTTAGGAAGGGCATCCAGCTGTAGAAAACCCGCCAGACAGTCCTATGCGAGCAAGACAATCACTCTTGCCTCAAGTGGGAAAACCCCCGTCCAAACCCATGCAAGCGTGGAACACGGACGTTAAACGTTGATGATGATGATGATGATATATATATATAAAAGTTTAACCCCGACGGCAGAGCTCAAGCTGTTTCGACGGCTATTTGTGGACTCAATAGTCCAGAAATAGCCGTTGAAACGGTTTGAGCTCTGCTGTCGGGGTTAAACGTTTTCCTATTATCCACTCTATTACCCTAACTATTGAGTACTCTGGTGCGTTATGGTCCATCTGGTTCCTTACCACACTTCCTTCGTTATATATATATACACACACATATATGTGTATATATATATGTATATGTATATATTTGTGTATATATTTGTATATATATATGTTTATGTATGTATATATATATATATATATATATATATATATATATATTATCATCATCATATCAGTCTATCGATTTACATGAATATATATATTTTAATGAAGGTTATTTAAAAGCCTCCATTTTCCACAATCAGCACCCATCCAGAAATGACCATTCCATTGAATTGAAAACTGTGACAATTTGACCAAACAAGGAGTCTGTTTATCTTTGATGCTAGAAGGAGCCTCTCACCATTTCTTCTTCCATTAGAAGTGTAGCATGTACTGGAAGCAATCTTCTGCTTCAGTCTCAAACAGTGTTGCCCCCACTCCCCATCACTACGTCCCCTTCTGCCTTATTTCTCCCCTCCACCACCTCTGCCACCAACACAGTTAGTGTTAACTGCATGTTCTTTCTGTCTTTCTTTCTTACCTTCTTTTTTTTGTTCTGTTTTGTCTTGATTCTGAAAAAAAACAAAAAACATATATATATATATATATATATATATATATATATATATATAATAAAATTAAATAAATAACTGCAGAATAAAAGAAAAGAAAACAAAATGGTAATTCACTCTTTGTGATGTCTTCAGTTCTTTATGAAGCAGCGTTTCTCTCTTTGGTTTGTTTGTTCTCGTTCTCAGAAACTCTCTATGTGTGCATGGTTCCATTCATTTAACATATCTCTCTCTCTCTCTCTCTTTCTCTCTCTCTCTCTCCTCATCTCTTGCTCTTTCTCTTTCTCTCTCTGTTTCTGTAACTACACCATGTATGGAATTAAGCAGATTTTTCCATTTATTTTGTCTCCCACTGCTGCCTCTTGTTGACACCACTCTGTGTTGCTATAGTAACTGTGCGAAAGTTAATCAATGTTTAGCAGTATATATATGTATATATGTATATATATATATATATATATATGTATGTATATACATATATATATATATACATATATACATATATATATATATATATATATATATATATATATATATATATATATATATATACATATATATACTGCTATATATATATATATATATATATACATATACATATATACATATATATACTGCTATATATATATACATATACATATATACATATATATACTGCTATATATATATATATATATATATATATATACATATACATATATACATATATATACTGCTATATATATATATATATATATATATACATATATACATATATATACTGCTATATATATATATATATACATATATACATATATATACTGCTATATATATATATATATATATATATATATATATATATATGTGTGTGTGTTTATATATATATATATACAATACATACATCTGTATATTTATATATATGTATGTATGTATATATATAAATATATACATACATATATATAAATATACATATGTATGTATATATATATATATATACACATATATATCATATTATATTGTTTTAGAATCAGTCATGTTTTCTTCACCGATGCTTCTGTATTGAGATTTGTAACGCTTTCTTTCAATTTCTGTCATTCTTTTAAAATTTTTCTCCAAATATCGGTAAAATGAATGCTTCAATCTAACTAGAAACAACAGCAAGAGCAACAACAACAACAACTACTAATTTAAAATCTGTCTGTCTGTCTTTTGCCACACATTCATTATATTCTGCATGGTTCTGTTTCCTTTTCTTGTTTTCTGGAATACCTGACATGGTTCTGTTCTGTGACCCCTTTTATAATAATTTTTCATTTCGGATTTGATTGAAAAGTTGAAATATATCATAGACCTTACTTTCCCTTACAAATATTTTGTCTGATTTTTACAGTTGTTAATTTTCTTGAATCCCTAAATCTGTAATGAAGTATAATAGTGCTGCTCACCTCTTCTCACCATAGTTTTTAAACACACTGATTTAATAATTTCCAGTCTTGTTAAACATTCTCTATGTTAATTTTCTGAACCATTTCGTCTGTAATAGTTTGAATTCTCTTCTTTATGCTGTGTACCCATGTATGCGTCTTTAGCTGGGAATCAACTCATAAAATCCCTTCTGTTTCTTGCTCTATGCCACCAAATTCATGCCAAACACAGTTATATAATTGTTTCTACTTTAGGCACAAGGCCAGCAATTACCCAATGCATTACTGGTACTTTATTTTATCGACCCCGTAAGGATGAAAGGCAAAGTCAACCTCGGCGGGATTTGAACTCAGATCGTAAAGTTAGACGTAACTATGCTGGAAAGCGTGGCGTCCGACCTCTACTGATACTGCCAATCTACCGCAGTTATATAATGTTATATAATGTCACTAGCCTTAACATCTGTGCGATATTCTTCTTTCTTTCTAGTAACGATTGCAATGACTAATGTATATTTGGGAGGTAGAGCTGTTTGATTAAACCAGGTGGTGGATTGATAAAACAAGAGCCAGTGTCGGAGCAGATATTAATCTTTAATCTTAAAGTGTTGTACATTATTAGGCATAATGTATTGTATCATATAATGCCTTATACCTTATACTACGTTACATTTTATACCATATAGTACCACATACCTTATAATGTATTATAGCTTATACCATATAAGGTATGACATATACCATATACCTTATATAGTATAATGCACTGTATCATATAATGATTTATACCTTATAATACCATATTCCATAGAATACTCCTGGTAGAGTTGTAGGGACACTGTATTGACATATGGTGTTTCTTGGGCATTTTAAGCTTGGTGGAGCCCATCCTTCTCCTGGACTGAGTACAGCAGATTTCTTACAGAGAAAGATAGAAAGTAAGAGAGAGGAAACGAGAAAGAATCGACCCCAGTACATAACTGGTACTTTTTTTATTGAGCTCAAAGGGATGAAAAGCAAAGTCGACCTTGGTGGGATTTGAACTCCAAGAGCAGAGAGCCAGAATGAATACCATAAAACATTCTATCTGATGTTCTAACAACTTTGCCAATTCTCTGCCTCTATAATCCCATAGGCCTTATAATGTATTATGCCATATAAGGTATAATTCACTGTACATTATACCTTATACTGCGGTGGATTGGCAGTATCAGTAGAGGGTCGGACGCCATGCTTTCCAGCATAGTTACGTCCCTTTACGATCTGAGTTCAAATCCCGCCGAGGT
This sequence comes from Eledone cirrhosa, assembly GCA_964016885.1. Taxonomy (NCBI): domain Eukaryota; kingdom Metazoa; phylum Mollusca; class Cephalopoda; order Octopoda; family Eledonidae; genus Eledone; species Eledone cirrhosa. The sequence goes on from OZ024757.1 coordinate 17,526,484, forward strand.
TGACTTTGCCTTTCATCCTTACGGGGTCGATAAAATAAAGTACCAGTAATGCACTGGGTAATTGCTGGCCTTGTGCCTAAAGTAGAAACAATTATACCTTATACTGCCTTATAATTTAACTCTTTAACATTCAAACTGGCCATATCCGGCCAGAATTCTCTCACCTCTTTCCGTTCAAACTGGCTGTAACCACCCACTCATACTGCTGTTAAGGTATTATTGTTCTCAAAATAAATAATATCAAAATCTCATAGATTCGATACTATGTGAGGTAAAGCTTTTACCACGAAAATACAATAGTAAATATAGATTAATGTAAATGCTAAACAGTTAAACGTTATATTGTATAAAACCATGTACTTTATAATGCACAATGTCTTATAAGGTATAATACAATTACACCTTACAATTATACTATATATTGCTTTCAGCCTTATAATGTATTATACCTAAGGTGCATGGCTTAGGGGTTAGAGCATTGGATTCACAATTGTGAAGTTGTGAGTTTGATTCCAGGACCGGATGATGTGTTGTGTTCTTGAACAAGACACTTCATTTCACACTGCCTCAGTTCATTCAGCTGTAGCAAGGAGTTGTGACATCACTGGTGCCAAGATGTATCATCAGCCTTTGCTTTTTCCTTAGAAAACATTAGATATAGTGTTTATACACTATATATATATATATTTATAAATATGAAAAATTCAGCACCTCGATGGCTGAGCTCCAGCTGTTTCAACAGCTCTAGCTGTTGAAACAGCCGGAGCTCAACCATCGGAGTCCTGATTTTTTCATATTACCCACTCTACTACTCCAAGTATCGAGTACTCTGGTGAGTTATGGTGTGTAACTGGTTTGTACCACTTCTATTCTGATATATATATATATATATTCAATTCAATATATTTGGCAGAAATTAAAACAGATGCTTCAGATGCTATGTAAGGAGGAGAGGGGGACAACATTTACACATTCCGAAACACAGTGGTCCAACACCGGTCCAATGTCACCTTGAATTGTTGCATGGTTGACGCGTTGACTACTTCTTCTGGAAGCCGATTCCAGAGTCCAGAGATGCAGATCGAGAAAGCAGCTTTCCGTCTATTTGGGCCATAGCGGTGGTGAAACAGCTTTTTGTCATGTCCACGTAGGCTCCTTTCAAGTGCCGGAGTTAATAGGAGATCTTGAGGGAGATCGTAATGGCCATTGAAGTGATTGTAAGCCAAAATGAGATCGCCTCTTAGCTGTCGACGCTCCAAGGAGAAGAGGTTCAGCTTCTGCAGCCGGCTTTCGTAGGGCAGCTCATGAAGACCCTGTACCATTCGAGTCGCTAGTCGTTGAACTCTCTCCAAGTGATGGATATCCCAGATGAGATATGGGTTTGATGCTTGGATGCCATATTCTAGGTGCGGTCTCACAAGGGTGACATAGAGAAGCCCGAAAATTTCTGGAGTGAGTTTGGCAAAGGAGCGTCGAATAAGAAAAAGAGAGCTCCTTGCCTTGTTTGCGGCTTGAATGCAATGTTTTGATGGTTTGAAGGACGAGTCGACCAGCAGACCAAGATCTTTAGTCTCCTCAACCTCCTTCAAAGGAGCAGTGCCATCATTGAAGGTAAGAGCTAAGTTATAAGGTGTACCCACTGCCATATGGCAACACTTATCGACATTGAGGTATAAATCCCAGTCAATGGACCAACTCCAGGCGCGCTGGAGGCTGGACTTGAGATTGTCGATCTCGCTCCTACAGGCTACCATTTTCACATCATCTGCAAATAGGAGCACGTTTCCACCAATCACGTCTGGCATGCCGTTGATGTATAGATGGAAGAGAATTGGGCCCAACACAGAGCTCTGGGGAACGCCATTGCCTACACCCACCCCCGATGACAGACTGCCATTGATCCGAACTCTGCAAGTACGACTCTCAAGAAATTATCCAATCCACTTTATAATCGAG
>OZ024757.1:17538439-17675939 GCA_964016885.1 Eledone cirrhosa
CATATATATATGTATATATGCATATATATATATATATATGTGTGTGTGTGTGTGAATACACACATACCCACCTCTTCTCCTCCTATATATATATATATGCATGTATATATTTTCCCACCTCCCATACAACAGATATCCATGTGTAAAAACAGAACAAAACAAACCCCTCCACTGATGTTTCTCAATTTCTCTGTCGTTTGCAGGAGGTTTGGCAATGTACCATTCGAAATACGGAATGGAATATGAATTCGGGATGCAGGTGGAAGAGGAGTTAAATGCAGCAAAGCATGACAAGAAAGTGAATAACACTGCTCAGGACACGGACATTTTTCAACTAACTCCAGCCGATGATCATGACCTCACGTCATGGTCGAATGTCTCTGGCACTGACCTTCTATTTTAGATTCAGTTTCATCCTCTTACAAATACAACACACACACCCCCCAACCTTTTTTTTAAAAAAAAACATGCTTATTATTTTCATTATTATTATTATAACGAATTGGAAATAATTATTATAATTATTATTATTAGAAATTGTTATTACTATTATTTTTAATAATAGTAGTTTCTGATTTAGGCACTGGGTCAATAATTTTGTGGGGGGTGGGGTAGTCGATTAAATCGACCCCAGTGCATTACTGGTACTATATTTTACTGACACTGTATGGATGACAGGCAAAGCTCACTTTTGAGGGATTTGAACTCAGAACGCAAAGGGACGTAACTCTATGCCACAAAGCATGTTGTCTGATGCTCTTCCGATTACTGCCAATGCACCTCCCTATAATAATAATAATAATAATGGACAGAATCGTGGGTTGGCAGAGCATCCGATAAAACGCCATTACTGTTTGTTCCTGCTCTTTAGATTTCTCAGTTTGAATCCCACCAAAGTCAACTTTGCCCTTCATTCTCCCAGGGAGGGATCATGGGTTTGGGGTGTCTATATCATGCCCCCCCCCCCGTCAAATACTGACTTTTTACCAATATTAGAAAGAATTAATAATAATAATAATAATAATAATAATAATATCGATGACCCTAATTATTATTATTTTTATTACTACTACTACTACTACTGCTATTATTATTATTATTATTATTATTATTATATTTTATAATCAAATTCTATGATGGATAATTTAATTGTTGTTGTCTTGTTGTTGTTGTTGTTGTTGCTGTTCATGTTGTTATTGTTGTTTCTCTTTTTTTTTTTAATTTTATTTTTAAAAAAGGAAAGCCCCCCCCCCCCCAAAAAAAAATTAATAATTTTCAACAACTGTACATACTTTTGTCCTCCTCTGCCACCAACCCCGACACCACCTGCTTCACACACACACCCTCTTCTTCCGCTTCCTCGGCCTCCTCCTCCTCCTCTGTTTCCTCTTACTGCCAGGTGAGGCCTACATGTGTCGCCTGGCTCATTGTCACACAAAATATCTGCCTTGTTTGTACAACACACACAGACAGACACATACACACATACTACCACACAGATACATACTACCACACACAGACATACACATACACACACAGACAGACACATACACACATACTACCACACAGACACATACACACATACTACCACACACAGACATACACACACAGACAGACACATACACACATACTACCACACAGACACATACACACATACTACCACACACAGACATACACATACACACACAGACAGACACATGCACACATACTACCACACAGACACATACACACATACTACCACACAGATACATACTACCACACACAGACATACACATACACACACAGACAGACACATACACACATACTACCACACAGACACATACACACATACTACCACACACAGACATACACATACACACATACTACCACACAGACACATGCACACATACTACCACACAGACACATACACACATACTACCACACAGATACATACTACCACACACAGACATACACATACACACACAGACACACATACACACATACTACCACACAGACACATACACACATACTACCACACACAGACATACACATACACACACACACAGACAGACACATACACACATACTACCACACACAGACATACACATACACACACAGACAGACACATACACACATTACCACACACAGACATACACATACACACACAGACAGACACATACACACATACTACCACACAGACACATACACACATACTACCACACAGACACATACTACCACACAGATACATACTACCACACACAGACATACACATACACACACAGACAGACACATATACTACCACACACAAACATACACAAACACAAACACACAGACACATACACACAGACAGACACATACACACATACTACCACACAGACATACACATACACACACAGACAGACACATACACACATACTACCACACAGACACATACTACCACACACAGACAGACACATACACACATACTACCACACAGACACATACTACCACACACAGACATACACATACACACACACACAGACACATACACACAGACAGACACATACACACATACTACCACACAGACACATACTACCACACACAGACATACACATACACACACAGACAGACACATACACACATACTACCACACACACAGACAGACATATACATACACACATACTACCACACAGACAAACACACATACTACCAAACACAGACATACACACACTACAACCCACAGACATATACATACGACCACACACATACAGACATACTGCCACACACAGATACTACCATTCGCACACTACCACACAGACATACTACCAAACACACACTACCACACACACTCTACCACACACAGACACTACTACCTCCCTCCCCCCCCCCCCCAACATTATCTCAACTCTCTTTCAATCCAGACCCACCTCCACCCAATATATTATGGTTCTTCCTTTGAACACATTTACACAGACGCATCATCATAAACAATAAATGCACACACATATAGACACACACACACATATACATAGACATACACAAATACAGACACACACACACACATATATACATAGACATACACACACATACATAGACATACACATACATAGACATCTATATATATATATATATCTAAGCAGTGATATAGAAATGTCTGGTAGTCTAGATAAGAATAAACTTAGTAAGAATAAGATTAAAGATGAAAACTTTGAAATTAAAACATTTGATATTTGTAATATTTTATCAACCCTTGTCATAGGTAAACATTTATTTGATGTCTATTTTCCATGGGTTAGATTACATGTTATGAGGATAGACAGCTCAGGTGACCATGTCTTTCTCATATGCTCTATTTTGTGCTTGGTTTTCTATGGTTGGATGCTTTTCCTAATGTCAACCTCTTACTAGTGTGTACTGGGGCCTTTTTTTTTCGTGGCACCACTGCTACCACTTTACAGGGTGCTTTTTTCTAGTGGCACTAGAATGACCACCTTACAGGGTGGACTGGGTGCATTTTTGTCATGGCACCACTATGACCACCTTACAGGGTGGACTGGGTGCTTTTTTGGTCATGGCACCACTATGACCACCTTACAGGGTGCACTGGGTGCTTTTTTTGTCATCGCACCAGTATGACCACCTTACAGGGTGCACTGGGTGCTTTTTTTTGTCATCGCACCAGTATGACCATCTTATAGGGTGGACTGACTGGGTGCTTGTTTTGTCATGGTGCCAGTTATAACCACTTTACAGGGTGGACTGGGTGCTGTTTTGTCATCGCACCAGTATAACCATTTTACAGGGTGGACTGGGTGCTTTTTTGTCATGGTGCCAGTTATAACTACCTTACAGGGTGCTTCTTTTGTCGTGGCACCAGTGTAACCACCTTACAGAGTGAACCAAGTGTTTTTTGTTGTTACACCAGCACTACTGCTTTACAGAGTGGACTGAGTGTATTTTATTACGTCACCAGTGTTGAGTGACAGTAACAAGAGAGCAAGTGAGATAGTGCCCAAGCATGACTACACTGTTGGCTGGAATAAGTAACAAAGCACACACACACATATACATATACTAATGTAGGTGTATATATGTATATATGTGCTTAGCTTATATAATCAAGGGTTGTTATATACATGCATGTTTATTAATAAACACAGCCATGCACATATTATCTGTGTGTATGTATACTTCCCTGCTCACACAAATACACATCCACATGTATTTAAATATATTGTTGTTCTTAGTTATCCACAAACACCCACACATTGTCATTTGTGATTACACACACAAACACAAACACATCCATCTACAAATACGCACACACACACAGACAGACTTCCAAATTAATATTGTAAATTCACTTCTGTCTGTGTGAGGACTACCTAACTTCCAAGTGCTTCTTTCAAGACAGCCCTTCCCACCTTCCCATCATTGATTCTTTCTCCCTAATGAAGTGAAATCTTCCTTTTTCCCTTGAATGTTCCTGGCATTCAAAAGACATTCACAGAGGCCCTTGACAGTCAAAAGACATGCACAGATGTCAAAGGGCATTCACATAAGATTTTAGAAGTCAAAAGACATTAACAGATGTTCATGACTGTCAAAATACATTTACAGATATTCTTGACAGTCAAAATACATTTACAGATGTTCTCGACTGTCAAAAGACATTTACAGATGTTCTTGACAGTCAAAAGACATTAACAGATGTTCCTGACTATCAAAAGACATTTACAGATGTTCTTGACAGTCAAAAGACATTAACAGATGTTCATGACTGTCAAAATACATTTACAGATATTCTTGACCGTCAAAATACATTTACAGATGTTCTCGACTGTCAAAATACATTTACAGATGTTCTCGACTGTCAAAATACATTTACAGATATTCTTGACAGTCAAATAACATTCAAATTCACAAATATTCCATGAAAATTGCCACAGAAATTTCAAACAATTTATTTAACATTGAAGTAAATTGTAGACGCCATGGTTTTATTGGTTATTAAATGTTTTTTTTTTAATTATTTTTTTGAACTATAAATGTATATGTATATATTATTATTATTATTATTATTATTATTATAAATGAAATCAATATTATTATTAATAATAATACAATGAAGTATGTATATATGTGTGTGTTTTAAGATTATGAAATTTCTTATTGAATTTTGATTAAATAAATACTATTGAATTTATGGATGCATGTGTGTGTCTGTATGTGAGTATGTGTACACATCTGTGTATATATCCATGTGTGTGTGTATGTATGTGTACACATCTGTGTATATGTCCATGTGTGTGTGTATAATCATCTCACTAATTCCACTACAGTTACTGTAAAACTGTGTTATCCTGCTGGTCAGGTGATGATGAGGGCTGTAAGGGGGTGTCCAACATAAAGTTGCTCCACCCCTCCAAGACACTTTCCTTCTGTAGGGGTGAAGGAGAGGACCCATGTGTATGGAGAGAGAGGAGACTTGTGTATGGAGAGCGAGAGAAGAGACTTGTGTGTGTGTGTGGAGAGAGAGAGAGGAGACTTGTGTATGGAGAGAGAGAGGAGACTTGTGTATGGAGAGAGAGAGAGGAGGTGTGTGTGGAGAGAGAGACTCGTGTGTGGAAAGAGAGCGGAGACTTGTGTGTGTTGACTCCTGTGCAAGTATGTGTGTGTGAGAGAGGGTTTCTGTTTGTGTGTAAAGAAAACACTCTATGTGTGTATGTATATGTTTGAAAGAATAAAAAAGACTGTGTGTGTATGAGGAAAATACTGTTTGAGAGAGCAAAATAGATAGTGTGTGTGTGTGGACAATATTGTGTGTGTTTGAGAGAACAAAATAGAGAGTGTGTGTGTGTGGACAATATTGTGTGTGTTTGAGAGAGCAAAATAGATAGTGTGTGTGTGTGTGTTTGAGAGAACAAAATAGAGTGTGTGTGTGTGTGGACAATATTGTGTGTGTTTGAGAGAACAAAATAGAGAGTGTGTGTGTGTGGACAATATTGTGTGTTTGAGAGAGCAAAATAGATAGTGTATGTGTGTGTGTTTGAGAGAACAAAATAGAGTGTGTGTGTGTGTGGACAATATTGTGTGTGTTTGAGAGAGCAAAATAGATAGTGTGTGTGTGTGTTTGAGAGAACAAAATAGAGTGTGTGTGTGTGGACAATATTGTGTGTGTTTGAGAGAACAAAATAGAGAGTGTGTGTGTGTATGGAATCACCCAGTATAGTCTGATGCACACTTTTATTATTTTCTACATAAGAAATAAATTTATGACGATGATGATGATGATTCCAAAGCCATAGGATGTAGCGCTGTGTGTAGGTTCGATTTCAGCTGTCTTCTGCAACCACTTCCACCATATACCACCTACAACCACCACCACCACCTACACAGGGACAAAGCCCACTCTCCCACACACAGCATCTATTCATTGGTTCATTGATGTCATGTGATTTGGAAAAACAGAAATTAAATATATATATATATATACACACAAAGTATTTAATTGATTCATTAATAAATACTAACGAGACACAAGAGAATCATTATGTTAAGCAGTTGTTTTTCTTTTCTTTCTTATTTTTATTGTCTGTCTGTGTGTCCATGCAATTTATTCTTCTTTACAGGTATAGGTGAGGCGACTAATCGTTAGAAGGTCAGATAGAATGCTTTATGGTATTTGTTCTGGCTCTCTGAGGTCAAATCCCGTAGAGGTCAACTTTGCTTTTCAAGCCGATTCTTCCTCTATATCTCTTTCTCATCTTCTCTCTCTGGAAGAAATCTGCTGTGGTCAGACCCGGAGAGGGGTGGGCTCCACCAGGCTTAAAAATGCCCAAGAAACGCTGTATGTCAATACGGTGCCCTTACAAATCTATCAGGAGCTACAGGACCATACACACATACAGGTATAGGAACAGCTGTGTGGTTAAGGAGTCTGGTCTACTAATGTGAGCTTTCAAGTTTAGTCCCACAATGTGGAATTTGGTGATCTACACAATAAAATCACCTAGTACACTCTGTAAAGTGGTTGGTGGTAGGAATAGGAAGGGCATCCAACCATAGAAAGCTTGCCAAACAAAGAGTTGGGCGGACCCTTTATTTGTGTCAAGGACATGACAGCCCTCTAGTGCTGGTGATCTACACAATAAGAGCACCTAGTACACTCTGTAAAGTGGTTGGTGGTAGGAATAGGAAGGGCATCCAACCATAGAAAGCTTGCCAAACAAAGAGTTGGGAGGACCCTTTATTTGTGTCAAGGACATGACAGCCCTCTAGTGCTGGTGATCTACACAATAAGAGCACCCAATACATGGTGTGAATTGGTTTGTGTTAGAAAGGTAGTCCATCCTAAGAAAGCTTGCCAAACAAGGGGTTGGGAGGGTTCTTCAGTTTGTGTCAAAAGACATGACAACTTTTCCTCTGCACTTGATATGACTGTATGTAATCAGGATACAGACCTCCTCGGCCTGTTTAGGATGTCATTAGCCCCTCTTCAGTACTGACATGGTCTATGTAGACTCTTCCAACCCTTGCTAACAGGGAAAGTGGACATTAACTGATGATGATATATATATAAGAGATGTCAACATGAATGGACCTGTTATTTTTATCTAAAGACATTTTTTCCAATTCTACCCCGCCCGTCCCCTCAATCTATTTTATTTCTCATTCTTTCTTCTGATGAAGGACTAGTGTCCGAAACGTTAAGACCCTCTTCCTGCTATATCAAGCGTTAACCTAATATATTCCTTCCATATACTGTACCAATGGTGTTGTTATTTCTGTTTACCTTTTATATACATTACATTCATATGTATATACATCAAAGGCAATGACACAGGACCGAGACCTCTGGCGTTACGCAGTAATACAGAAGACCAGACTTCCCAAGGGTATACGTCGAAGCTGAAGCATATAGACAGTATGCCCCACCCCCTTCCCCCTGTAAAGTGGTCATGTAGGTGTCACAACAAAAAAGGACCCAGTCCACACTGTAGAGTGGTTGTGTAGGCACCATGGTAACAAAAGCACCCACCACTCACTGTAAATGAGGTTGGTGTTAGGAAGGGCATCCAGCTGCAGAAATATATATATATAGAAATTAATTATAGAAATAAAGGAAAGATAAAAATTACAAACAAAATATGAGAAGATATACACACCACCAATTACGCATTGCAACAGAAAATATTAGTGTTTCCTTCTAAATATTTTTTAATGGCAAGCAAAAACATTCACGACATTGTCACAGGTAATAGTGAAGCTAAGGTGCTGTAATATTCACGTATATTTATTAGTATTGTGTAATATTTTAGTAAAATGAGCCACCAACAACGATAGAACTTCGTTGTCAGAAACCCTAGCTACCATGAACCTCTTGAATACAAATGTTAGTTCATGTAATTTATTTTTACCCTTGTTTTTATATGGTGGCATTTGTCTAGGGTCTTTTCTTTATTTATAGTATGTTTTTGTGGGGTGGTGCTAAGTGTAATATTATTCTCATAGAAATTCATTTCTCGGTCTCTGTTATGTCAAGTTAACCTTTTGTTCATAGATATTGCTATAATCTAGCTGTGACTATCTCGTGTTGATTAGTATTTCTGACATATCTAAAATTATATTTTTAATACGTCAGTTTTTAACAATATAAATTAGAGTGTAATTTGTGGGTGATATAGCAGCTATGTTTAGTAGTGAACGGCTACCACTTTGCTGGGACCACATGTAGATGTTATTCAGGTGTGTAGTTTAGTCCATCTTCAATCTAAATTTCGTAACCGTTTTTGTTTAACACTTGTTAAGAAACACAAAATACGTTTTTCTTTTACAATTACACCACTGGCCAAAACCTATCTAAGTTATCTCGTTTTAGAGGGGGAAATTTTTTCTAAGGTTTTTGTCACGCATCGCCCTGTCAAATCACACCACACCTCTCATAACTTCATACTTATTTCCTTTCTATCACTGCGCCTCACACACAGCCAAGATCAGAGAGGGTTCGTCTGTTGGGACAAGGATCAGGAATCCATCTAGCATTGGTGCTATGGAAATTCACCTGGTACACCCTTCAAGGTGGTTGGTGACAGGAAGGGCACTTGTAGAAACCATGCCTAAAAAGGTATTGAAAACTTGACTGGCCTAACGGCTCTCTATCTTGATGGCAATGCACTAACATTATACCTCGAGATGGAGGAGTTAGACCAACTGAATGCAGAGAAAATAGAATGTTTTAAGGAAGCATTCACTGAGGGGCCTTATGCTGCTTTCGCCACGCCAGACAAAGTAAGATGGATGGGAAAGTAGGTGGACGTATTTGCACCAGACACACGGTTGTTGGCTATGCTAGCTCAGTTGACAGGGGAAAACCTTGAAATGGCTGCGCAGATGGCGTTCGTGAATGGGTTCCCTGCTCCAACAGTTGCCAGGCAACAGAAAAATGACTATGAGCAAGCTAATCACACAGGCCTGTGTAGCAACACGAGGTGCTGAGTGGAATGTTGCAGTGACAGAAGCTTATGGCAGCTGACAGCAATCGATGAGGGGGAGAAGACCTCCTTTGAACACTCAGCAGCAGGCATTCAGAGGCCAGTGCTTCAGGTGTGAGAGTATGTACATGGCAAGAGACTGCTGAGAACTGAAACCAGATATAATTTGCTACCAATGCAAATGAGAGGGGCAGCAGAAATGTTAATAAAGTGCCACCTAGGAAAGCTGGCTGCTGAGTTCAACCTGAAGTTGAGTGTGGTCTTTGTAGCCTTGGAGAAAAATAGGGCAGACATCTTAATGAAGAAAGCCTGGCTGGAAATGACAGAGGATATGGAAAAGGGGATTGCTGAGTGACTTTTAAGTTGAGGAGGTTGCATACCAGGCATCATATGGGAGTGGATAGGACTCTATTCCTAGCCAGGAAAGTTGACTCCGATGTTACCAGACAGAGTGTCCAGGAGTTGCGACAGATGCCAGTCTATCGACCCAGGCGTGCATGAGACAGGTAACATCCCGGTGGAGCACAACTGGAAACAATTGGCAGTGGATGCGACATACTTGCAACAGGAGACGTATCTCTCAATGGTCTTTAAATGGCTGGGACAGATCGCAATATGGAGTGAGATGAAAATGGGAATTGCTGAGGAAATTGTTGAGAGAGATATTCTTGTAGCAGGGCCCTGTGGATGAACTGTTGTTGGATAACAGCATTTCACTGGGAGGTGCTGGAGGTGCTTGACAAGTGGAATGTGAACTGCTTCTTTAGAGCGGCATACAGGCCAAAAGAAAATGGGATTGTGGAGGGACACCATTCTACAATGAAGGCCTTGGCAGAAACGGAGCATATTTTGCCAATGGAGTTTGTTTTCTGTTACAATATGTCACCTCAGGCTGAAGAATCAGTGCCACATAGGGAGATATATAGATATGAATATGTGCACATTAATACAACATGTGTAGGAGAGAGAGAATGCATTGGTACGAGTGGGCGAATAAGTCTGGGTCCAGCCCCCAAATATGTGTTGCACATCTCAATGGATGGAATGTTGTGTCACCTCTTGGATGTCTGTAGAATTGTCTATTTGGCTGACTTAGAAGAAGAAGAAGAGAATGAAAGCACCGCCCCACCTGGTTGGACGACAGACTTTGACATGGAGTAATATGATGGAATGATTGATCCTTGAGGTGGAGCTGCCGAAAAGGGAGTGCCAGAAGTGTGGGTGGCATCTTACGCGAAACAAAGGAAGAGTGATGTCAGATCAGTGTTTGGGTTCCGATTACGGCCTCCTTTTTCTTCAGGTTGTGGCCTAGTGCAGATGTGAGTGACAGACGCTCTATAATTCTTAGCCAGACATAAGTCACTTGGACATTCGGTCTGGATTCAAATAGAGATGCAAGGTAAGTTTGCTTGCTTTCCATAACAGTTTTAAATATTGCAGTATTTTAAACATGCATTATAATATACTAGCAGAAAACCACCCGTAGCATGTGTAGTGAGTATATTGATATTATACACAAATATATATGCATGTAAATATGATACATTAAATAAAATCGTAATTGACAATATACACAGAAATTGAACAAAGCCTATGTTACATTGTCTTCTGTAATCAGTAATCCATGATATATTAAAAAAAAAGACGACATTATATAATAACTGCATTAGGAGAAAATTAGCGACGGAAATATATGCGATTATAAGTGTTATGATATAAGTGTTGACATTTGATAATTTTAAAGAAGTGAATTTTAAAGATTAAGCTATAAAATATATTTAATCAACAGCCACGAAATTTAGCACATAAATTATGTAATATTCATTCATTATTTATTCAAAGTAATCCAACTTATTTTACAAACGGGGTAAAAAAATATATTCTGGACGCAATCCCGCAGACCTTCCTTTATTATAGTTAAGATATATATATCTTCAATTCGGTATTTATGCCAATCCTAATCTATGGTCACGAATCTTTGGTAATGACCAAAAGAATATGATTGTGAATACAAGCGGCCTAAATGGGATTCCTCCTTCTTTGGAGTAACATTACTCGATAAAGTGCATAACCCGGAGATGAAAGTTACTCAAGGTAGAGCTGCTACTTCTCCATGTGGTTAAAATGCCTCAGGAAAGAATCGCTGGACAGTCTTTACGGGCAAAACCAACTGGCTGGAAAGTATGAGCAGCTGGTTTGAACAGAAAGAGGTGAGAGAATTCTTGCTGATTTAATCATTTACATTATTCTATATTTACTATTGTATTTTCACGGTAAACACTTTATTTCACATATCAAATCTATGAGATTTTGACAACAATACCTTAACACGAGTATGAGCAGCCGGTACGAAGTGAGAGAATTCTGGCCAGTTTAAATGCTTAAATACATCACACTGTTGATAAAATAAAGTACCAGTAATACTGGCCTTGTGCCAAAAGTAGAAACAATTATTGTATCACAGTTTTCCCCAAGTAAACTCAACAGAGGGACTTGCTGTACAAGTCAGCAGTAGTATAGTATGTAAGGCAATCAAGAATATGAAGACAAGCAAGGCAGCTGAACCTTCGGAGATAGTTGGTGAGATGCTGAAAGCCTCTGGGATGGCGGGTCACACCACAGTCACCCGTAATGTAAACTAAGTAATATAAAATAGTGTTATATCCAATGACTGGCATAGCAGTATCATCATCAACTGCTCCAAGGACAACGAAGATGCTCTAGACCCGGCCCGCCATCTTACACTGGACACTAATTATCTAATTAGTATCGAATACAGATGCAGTAGTTCACTTCAAGGTTGTGCCGACATGATGCCATCACAAATCGCTGCTCATACCGTATATATTTACAGATACCTTTGTAACCTTATTATATTTTCCATTTATTATTATTTCCTCTTATCCATCTTTTTCTGGGCTTTCCGCCAAGCATTATATCACCTGTGTTATTATTTCCTGTGATTTCATGTATGTGTTTTTGTTCCAGTCAACAAACACAAATGTTGGCTGGAAGTATGCATTTCGTCAGCGACTGGAAGTTTCGCATGACTCGCTTTGATACCCATATTGTCATTCAATAAAATCACTCGTGAATTATTGTCGTCTTCGTTTGCCTGACCTTACCTGTGACCCCCGGCACAAGGTAAAGCTGTCCTTGGAAAAATTACTTCGTTCCCTCCTCCCCAGAGTATTTTCATTTGAGTTTGTTGTCTGGTGGTATAACAACTATACAGTAGATATCTTTATTTGATAATAACGTTTATTTAATTATTTGTGATAAATTGTGTGAATTATTATGATTAGAATTAAGCCAAAGGTGGTTTAAAAAAAACAAATGGCAACCCTGATCTAACAACGTTGTTAGAAACCTGGTTTTATATAATTTATTCACAATTATCATATTTTATCGCATTACTGTATTTGCATTTACATTTATTTTCATTGTTTCTTATTTCTTCATTCTGATTATTATACTTTTTGTTCTTTTTCCTTTCCATAAATCTTTTTTGTTTGAACAAAAACAAGCCCATGGAAGCTAAGAAAAGAAAAGTGGATTTGGAGTGCCGAACTTTTAACGATGTTTGGACACTTAGCTATTTTTTCATTGAGCACTTCGGAAAATGTGTTTGCATAATTTGTCAAGAAACCATTGCCGTGAAGAAAGTTTCAAATATTAAACGGCACTATGAAACTCGTCATAATCATTACAACAGTTTTACTGGAAAAGCACGAGTAAACGAAGTTGCACGGCTGAGAAATAATGTAACAAAGCAATCATCCTTTTTCACTAGAAAAGTTGAAGAAAGTGACCGAGACACTCGTGCTAGCTACGAGGTGTCAAAACTAATTGCAGAAAGGATGAAACCTTTTACTGATGGAGGTTTCTTCAAAGAATTATTGTTGAAGGTAGCAGATGTTGTTTGTCTAGAAAACGGGGAATTATTTTCTGCGATCAGCTTATCGGCAAGAACAGTAACAAGGCGAATTGAAGAGCTGCAGCAAATCTCAGAAGTGGCTTGGAGGGCATTTTTAATAATCTGGAGTATTATTCCATTGCTATCGATAAAATCACAGATATGAAGGATACTTGTCAACTTGCAGTGTTTGTGAGGGGTGTAACACCAACATTTGATATTGTGGAAGAATGTGTACAATTGATTCCTATGAAGGACACTAGCACTGGAGCAGATATTTTGGAAAGCATAATAAAATGAATTACCGAAATGAATCTGGATTTATCAAAGCTTTCTGGAGTAATCACAGATGGAACACCAGCAATGGTTGGAGAGAAATAGGGGTTTGTTGCATTGCTCCAAAACCACATCGGTATTGATCAAAAACTAATCAAACTTCATTGCATTATTCATCAAGAAGCATTATGTGCAAAGTCACCGAATTTTAAGGACATCATGGCAGGGGTCGTGAAAACAGTGAATTTTATACTGTCAAGAGGACTAAATCACTGCCAGTTTCAAGAATTTCTAAAACAAATTGAAACAGAGTATGGCGACCTTACATATTTTTCAAATGTTCGATGGCTTAGCCGCAGAAAAATGATAGAACGAGTATATGCATTGAGGGAAGAGATTTCTATGTTTTTCGAGAGCAAAGACCAAGATAATTCTTACTTTCAGGATCCACAGTTTCTAACTGTATTTCGTTTGAAGCAAGGAATTTGCTTTTTTTTGTTGTAGATTGTGATAGTAGTTGTTTTTTTATTATTCCTGAGGGTAAAATAAGGAATTTGCTTTTTTTTTTGTTGAATGTGTTTGTAGTTTTTTTTTTTTTTGTTATTCCTGCAGTAAAATAAGGGGCCTTGTTAAAATAAAATTATACTAAATTCCTTGTTTTGCTTTAAACCTCCAGAAAATTTATTTACATATTTAATAACATGGCCCTCCTCCATTACATACATAGCATAGCTATTTGGCCCTCTCTCTCCAAAAGGTTGCGACCCCTGCTCGGGGAACGTTTCGTAGCTCCAGGGAGGGGGCGTTTGAAACTTTGAGGGCGCTAGAAGCCCCTTTAGTTTGGTAAGTTTTATAGGTCATATTTGTACGTCTCTTAGACAGCCAGTGATTTGAATGAAGAAGTTAAATAAAAGAAGCTTGTCAACGAATTCCCTCGGGAGATAAAAGAAAATCAAAGAATGAAAGTAAGGACTACTTCAACAGAAATTACAACAAGAAGCAATGGTGGGGAACATACACACACATACATACATACATACATACACACACACATATATACAGGCTGGCGTTAGTTATTGATGAGGTTGAGAACCTGGTCAGCTTTCAGCCAGAGGTGTGGTGTTTAATCTCCCTAGGTAATAAAATTTTTCTCCTTACCAAAAAATGAAGACATAGATCATATCAACATCCTTACACACTTAAATGTATGTATGTATGTAGATTTCATCATCATCATCATTTTACGTCCGCTCTTCCCTTATATATATATATAAATCTACATATATTTATTTTATATATATATATATATATATATATATATATAAATCTACATATATTTATTTATTTATATATATATATATAAATCTACATATATTTATTTATTTATATATATATATATAAATCTACATATAAATCTGCATACATATCTACAGATATACATACATACATTTGCGTATGTATATAGCTATGCATTTATACATTTGTATATATACATGCATTTATATTTAAGCGTGTAAGGTTATATATATGTGTGTGTGTGTGTGTGTATAATATATATATTACACACACACACACACATATGCAGTGTGACAAGAAGTTTGTTTCCCAACCACATATTTCCGGGTTCAGTCCCACTGCCCGGGCTGACCAAAGCCCTGTGAGTCGATTTGATAGATCGAAACTAAAAGAAGCCTGTCGTATATATGTCTGTGTGTGTCTTTGCGTTTGTGTTTGCCCTCCCACCAATGCTTGTTGGTTTGTTGACGTCCCGATAACTTACCAAGGTGATGCTCCAGCATGGGCATGGTCCAGTGACAGAAAAAAAGTAAAATATATATGTGTGTGTGGTGTAGAAGAGGGGTCTCAAACTCAAGGACACAAAAGGGCTATTACGTCCTGGAGGAGAGGCACAGTGGGCCAAACGTGGTGGTGGGTGAACATTTTCACCAGTTATAATCATTTCTACTATTCTACAAGGCATGAAATTTGGGGTTTAGGGTCCAGTCGATTGCATCGATCCTAGTACACAACTGGTACTTAATTCATCGACCCCAAAAGGATGTAAGGCAAAGATGAGATCGGCGGAATTTGAACTCAAAACGAAAGAAGTACCGTTAAGCATTTCGCCAGATGTGCTAACGATTCCACCAGCTCACCGCCTTATTTTCACCAGTTATGCAATATGAAATATTGGTTCTACCACGGGCCACACATAAGTAGTTCGCGGGCCGCATGTGTGAGCCCCATGTTGGAGATAGATATATTTCTTTATTAGCCACAGGGGCACAAAAGAAGGGGACAAATACAAAGGGGGAAGTTTACATACAATAAAAACGTGTAAAATGTTATCACAGATGGAATTTAAAAGTTAGTCGATTTTCCCCAATAGAGGGAGACAGTTTATATGGGTAACACAGACCCCCGAAAAAAATGTGCAACCCTCATCTCCAGGAGTACGAAGAGCTTGTACTCCTTTCCTCTCCTCCTTTTCCTCAACCTACAGGCTGATATAGAGAGAAGGCCCATTCACTCGGGCCATTCTCGCCACTTTCACCCACCTTTCATAAAACTTGCTGGGGTACAGCACCTCTCTCTCCATCCTGATTCTTCTTCCAAAGTGGTATTTGAAAAAAAGAATCAGTTGGAGATAGATAGATATATAGATGTGTATCAAACACACACATTTCTTTCTCTCTTCATTTGTGTGTGTGTGTGGAGCGTTGTTATTTGGCGTTGTTGAAAAGAGCAGTGGCATTTGACCTGGCAATAAAAAACTAGACAAAATTCCTTCTGTACCCAAACGTGTGTGTTTGTGTGTGTCTGTGTATCTATCTATGTATATATATAAGGATACAAATACTACTTTCTCACTGTCTCTAAGCTTCTCAATTCATTTGTTGCTAAGTATTTTATTTTGCTAGGTACTATTTTTCCCCTGAGTTTGTGATTTCTGAGAAAGGTAAGAAATTTTTCATATTTTATATCTTTTGGATTTTGACTTTACAGTTTGAATTATAGAATTGTTTATCCACTCAAAATATTACAACAGCTAACAGTGAAATATAGAATTAAAAAAAAGAAGCTTTTTCGACTGAGATCAAATCTTTGAGAACATTCACATCTATTTTTCAAAAATATATAATTTGAAACAGTTTGCTTTTGTTTTGGACTGAAACTTTTTTTGTATTTAATTTGTATGGGTATTTTTTAAAGATGCTAACATAACTTGATTTGGCCCATTACGTGCACTGTGGCATTCTCAACTTATTATAGCTAAGTGCGTACAACAAGCTTCATTTATCAAAAAT
This sequence comes from Eledone cirrhosa, assembly GCA_964016885.1. Lineage (NCBI taxonomy): Eukaryota > Metazoa > Mollusca > Cephalopoda > Octopoda > Eledonidae > Eledone > Eledone cirrhosa. The sequence goes on from OZ024757.1 coordinate 17,555,392, forward strand.
GTTCTAGGTTACGTGAATGAATTGCGGAAACTATATAGTACATCAGGGAAATTTAAGCACGCGTATTTATCACAACATGATGAAGAAAATGAAGTATCACCACGCTCCTTAAAACCTGTGTGTTCTACTCGATGGCTAACACGACTTTCTGCAGTCAAAGCCCTACTTGACAATTATTCAGATGTCCCTATTTCTTTACAAGAGGCAACAAATGAGTTTGGCACCAACATTGCATCCAGAGCTAATGTTATTCTTACGTGTCACTCTCCGGGCCAATGTGTTCTTGGATTGCACGTTGTAGTTCCATTACTTCAATTCCTTGAAGGATTAAACACATATTTTCAAAGTACCACCTTCAATCTAGGTAGCATGTTGCATGGTGTCAAACTGGTGCAGGAGGAGCTAAACAATCTACGCAGTGAAGAAAAACTTCAGGAGCTGTTCAATACAGCAGAAAAAATGATTTATCAACTCGATATTTCTCCTTTGGAGCTACCCAGGCAACGAAAAGTTCCTAAAAGATACCAGGAAGGAAATGCGTTAAAATATCAACACTGCACTGATTTGGATCATTACAGAGTGCAGTATTTCCAGGTAGCGGATACTGCAATATCAAATTTGAAAGATTGCTTTTTTTCACAGGATTTAGCAGATTATGAAAAACTGAGCAATATTTTACACAATGGAAATGTTTGTGCTGAAGTGATCATGCACTATCCAGAGCTTGGTGAATTTTCTTTAAGGAACGAAATACTTTTTTATAGAAATCATCATAGTGGATTATCGTAAAATATTCGGTGAAATGCAACCAGAAGTCCGTCGCATGTTGCTAAATGTTGAGCGATTGCTCAGGCTACTTTTAATGTTTCCAACCAGTTCTTGTGAATCTGAAAGATCTTTTAGCGCTCTGCAGACTCAAAACTTGGTTGCGATCGACCATGACTCAGCAAAGGTTGAATCATATTCTAATATGAGACGTTCATAGAGATGTTTTGAAAAAGATTAGTTGTGAAGAAGTTGCTAAATTATTTATTGACAGCAATGATGTGAGATATGATACATTTGGAAAGTTCTAAAAGACAATAAATTTACTTTATATGATTTTTATTCAAACGTCTATGTTTTATTTTTTGTTTATTTGATATAATAAATACTTTTTAAGCTTATTTTTTTTTTTTATATCTGAACTTCATTTGAATATATAAAATTTAATTAGCGTAAAGAAATTTTTACTTATGTGATAGGGTTCAGGAAAGACACCATAAGTAATACTAAAATGCTCCAACAAATGTTGGTTTGTCCCCCTCACATTTTTAAGGCAAACAAGGCCCCTGGAAAAGAGCAACATTATTCATGAATTGAATTCACTGACCTGTTCATCACCGTGATCGGCTTGACCTCGATACTTCAGCTCATTCTTAATAACATTCGGTTTGCTTGACCCCATCTTATCTTCATTGCATTTCCACATCATTTATTCTATAACTAGGTTGTTGCTATTCCTATATAAACTGACTGTTTATACTACGATCAAGTCTTGTTATAGCCTTGGGCTTAAGGAAGTGCTTTTGTAGTCTTCAACAGTCATCCATTATAATTGCAGCACCATTACAAGAATATCAGTGTTGCATGAAGGTAAGGGCGATAATTTGAGTAACTCTAAGTAATTGTTTCTACTTTTGGCACAAGGCCAGCAATTACCCAGTGTATTACTAGTACTTTATTTTATCGACCCTGTAAGGATGAAAGGCAAAGTTAACCTCGGCGGGATTTGAACTCAGACCATAAAGGGCCGTAACTCTTTGCTGCAAAGCATGGCGTCCGACCCTCTACCGATACTGGCAATCCACCATGTCTTAACTTAGTATTATCGTGTCTTATCACTACATGCTTAATTGATGAATTCCATTTCAAAATAGCACATTACTAGTCATTCTTGCATTAAGTTCTATTGAACTCGTTGCCTCGTTGATCCTTTATTGAGTCTGCCACCTTAATTCCCTCAAGCTAAGTTATTACTATTCCTATATGAAAGACTGGTTAATCTTCATATATAACTTGTCTCGACTTGGTTAATTAATGACAGTATTTGTGTTTTTCATTGCAGTTTTGTTTATTACAAAGTGTTATTCCAGAACATTACTTGAAACTTTATCATACTGGAACAGGACTCATTATAGTAAGTTCCTTATACATAATTTTATAGGCTTATATAGGCAAATCTTTGCGTAATTTTACCAAACACATTCGATAAACAGAAAATGGCCTCAACAATGAAGAAAAAATACAGGCAGTACAGCGTTGATTACTTACGGTTCGGATTCATGCCATCGCCGTCGAACCACCTGTCACCCGTGTGTTTAATTTGCAAGGAGTCCTTTTTGAATGAGGCGATGAAGCCATCGCGTTTGAGTGGACACCTGGAGGTGAGGCACCCCGAAAAGAGATATAAAGATTTAGCATACTTTCAGTCTCTTAGGGACCAATCCAGAAAACAACACTAATTTCTTCTGCCTTTTCAAAAGTTGAAGCTTCAAATGTTGATGGACTTATCGCATCTTACAATATTGCCAACATAATCGCAAAGTGTGGCAAGCCCCATTCCTTCGGTGAAACATTGGTAGCTCCTGTCATCTCAGAAGTTCTTTCAACAGTACTACATCAGAACCCGTTAAAGACCCTGAAATGTATTCCGTTGAGTAACGACTCAATAAGGAGACGCATCGATGAAATGGTGGAAAATGTTGAACAAAAATTATGCAACATCTTGAAATCGACACAATTTGCTTTGCAACTTGATGAAAGCACACTTTCCGTGAATCAGTCCTTACTACTGGGATATGTGCGATTTGTCCACCAAAACGAAATGCACGAGGAGCTTCTCTTCACTCTGAATCTAGCCACAGATACTAAAAGTGCCACCATCTTTGAATCTGTCAAGGGATACCTCTTAACAATATTGTATCGTGCTACGGACAGCGCAAGATCAATAGTCGGCCAACATAAGGGTTTCGTCTCTCTTCTGAAGAGGGAAAATCAATCTGTATTTGCTGTTCGTTCATTGTGTCATTCATCGACAACACTTGGCTGCGAAGAAACTCAGCGAGCCGCTGAGCAAGTCTTTGCAGGTAGCCATTGATGTCGTCAATTATATCAAACGCCATGCCCTCAATGAACAAATTTTCCAGCAACTGTGCGAAGATAATGACGAAGAATTCGTGGAGTTGCTCCTTCATACTGAAGTGAGGTGGCTTTCAAAGGGCAAGTGCCTTACTCGCTTCTTTGAACTGTTCGACTCTATCATTGAGTTTCTTCGAGGATGCAACACAGAACTGTATAAAAAAAACCTCGATGTGAGGCAAGACTACGCCTACCTCGCCGACATCTTCGACAAATGCAATAGCCTCATTATGGCTTTGCAGGGGAAGAAGATTACCTTGTTTAAAGCAAGGAATGCTGTGAAAATATTCCTGGCCAAACTGAAAGTCATCGAAAGGAATCTTTGTCGATGGGAATTCTATAATTTTCCTAGTGTCGCCAATGTTCAAAACATTGTGAGCGATGACCAACTCCAAATTTATACCGCGCACCTCCGTGCACTACAAGACAACATGAGAGAACAGTTTGTTGACCTTTTGCAGATGGACATCCCAATGTTGATAGCAGATCCCTTCATAGCTAACGTCGACGATTTTGACGTTAAATTTCAGGAAGAATTAATTGAACTTCAGACAGATGACATTATCAAAATTAAATTTTCCAAAATAGGTGAACCCCTTTTTTGGATGCAAGAGCAAATTCAGCGTCAATTTCCACTTCTACATGCAGAGGCTAAGAGAATTGCTTTGCCTTTTCCTAGCTCATACTTAGTTGAGAGGGGGTTTGGCGTTGTTTCCAGACTGCATAGTAAGGCTCGCAACCGCTACAATGTGATTGCACGTGGAGATCTCCGGCTACAGCTCACGAAAATTCAGCCTGACGTCAAAGAGTTAGCTAAACTCTATGAAGCTCAAGGGTCCCATTGATACAAGGTCAAAGTAAGTCTATTTTTTATTTGTAGTTGCAGTCTGACTGGACTGGAAACCATCTACCACAATTCACTTACTCATTTGTTGTATATATTTTACCGTTTACTAATGAATATACCCTCTTACGTGGTCATGAAAACCCTCTTGCGTGGTCTCTAAGTTCACAAAGCGGAGGGGACATCAAGTTAGATATCAACATTTATTCTGTCCGTTTCATTAAAGGGAAAATTGGAAAGCTTTGAAATAATACAATTGCCACTTTCTTCCAGATAAGAGCACTCTTTGGATAGACAGAGTTTCTCTTGTATAAATGTTCAAAATAGCTGGTATCGTCTGGTGGGAATATAACAAATTCAACTGATCCTTATTCATAAAAAAGACATTTATGTTCCTTTTTTTGAAATTTATATACTTCCTTTTAAGGAATGGTATCTTTGGAATATTGTTAATCAATTTTTTAGTAATCTACTGATATCAAAATCAGTAGTATATTGAAAAATGGAAAAATAGGGTGGGGGGGGGGGTGATTTCGAGGGGCAAAAGGGGGTATTTGGCCGAAATGGGTTGAGAACCCTTGCCCCACAAAATCACGAAACACCCCCTACCCTATTTTTCCATTTTTCAATATACTACTGATTTTGATACAAGTAAATTACTGGGCCAAATCAAGTTATGTTAGAATCTTTAAAAAAAATACTCGTACAAATTAAATACAAAAAAAGTTTCAGTCCAAAACAAAAGCAAACTGTTTCAAATTATATATTTTTGAAAAATAGATGTGAATGTTCTCAAAGATTTGATCTCAGTCGAAAAAGCTTTTTTTTTAAATTCTATATTTCACTGTTAGCTGTTGTAATATTTTGAGTGGATAAACAATTCTATAATTCAAACTGTAAAGTCAAAATCCAAAAGATATAAAATATGAAAAATTTCTTACCTTTCTCAGAAATCACAAACTCAGGGGAAAAATAGTACCTAGCAAAATAAAATACTTAGCAACAAATGAATTGAGAAGCTTGGAGACAGTGAGAAAGTAGTATTTGTATCACTTATATATATACATAGATAGATACACAGACACACACAAACACACACGTTTGGGTACAGAAGGAATTTTGTCTAGTTTTTTATTGCCAGGTCAAATGCCACTGCTCTTTTCAACAACGCCAAATAACAACGCTCCACACACACACACACAAATGAAGAGAGAAAGAAATGTGTGTGTGTTTGGTACAGATCTATATATCTATCTATCTCCAACATGGGGCTCACACATGCGGCCCGCGAACTACTTATGTGTGGCCCGTGGTAGAACCAATATTTCATATTGCATAACTGGTGAAAATAAGGCGGTGAGCTGGTGGAATCGTTAGCACATCTGGCGAAATGCTTAACGGTACTTCTTCCGTTTTGAGTTCAAATTCCGCCGATCTCATCTTTGCCTTACATCCTTTTGGGGTCGATGAATTAAGTACCAGTTGTGTACTAGGATCGATGCAATCGACTGGACCCTAAACCCCAAATTTCATGCCTTGTAGAATAGTAGAAATGATTATAACTGGTGAAAATGTTCACCCACCACCACGTTTGGCCCACTGTGCCTCTCCTCCAGGACGTAATAGCCCTTTTGTGTCCTTGAGTTTGAGACCCCTCTTCTACACCACACACACATATATTTTACTTTTTTTCTGTCTCTGGACCACGCCCATGCTGGAGCATCACCTTGGTAAGTTATCGGGACGTCAGCAAACCAACAAGCATTGGTGGGAGGGCAAACACAAACGCAAAGACACACACAGACATATATACGACAGGCTTCTTTTAGTTTCGATCTATCAAATCGACTCACAGGGCTTTGGTCAGCCCGGGCAGTGGGACTGAACCCGGAAATATGTGTTTGGGAAACAAACTTCTTGTCACACTGCATATATATATATATATATGATGGAGTCACATGGCTTAGTGGTTAGAGCATTGGCCTTGCAATCAAAAGGTTGCGAGTTCAATTCTCAGACCGGGTGATGTGAGACACTTTATTTCACATTGCTCCAGTTTACTCAGCTGTAGAAATGAGATGATAGGGACTGGGGTCCCTATCATTCCACTGCAAAGTGGTCGTGGAGGTGCCACGGCAAAAAAGCACCCAGCACTCACTGTAAATGAGGTTGGTGTGAGGAAGGGCATCCAGCTGTAGAAATCAAGCCAGAATCAGTTCCCGTCCCACCCTTGCAAGCAGGGAAAAGCGGACGTAAAATGAAATGATGAAATGATGATATATATATATATATATATGTGTGTGTGTAATATATATATTATACACACAAACACACATATATACAAATGTATAAATGCATAGCTATATACATAGGTAAATGTATGTATGTATATATGTAGATTTATATGTATATAAATATATTTACATGTTATTAAATATGTAAATAAATTTTCTGGAGGTTTAAAGCAAAACAAGGAATTTAATATAATTTTATTTTAACAAGGCCCCTTATTTTACTGCAGGAATAACAAAAAAACAAAAAAAAACTACAAACACATTCAACAAAAAAAAAGCAAATTCCTTATTTTACCCTCAGGAATAACAGAAAAACAACTACTATCACAATCAACAAAAAAAAAAAGCAAATTCCTTGCTTCAAACGAAATACAGTTAGAAACTGTGGATCCTGAAAGTAAGAATTATCTTGGTCTTTGCTCTCGAAAAACATAGAAATCTCTTCTCTCAATGCATATACTCGTTCTATCATTTTTCCGCGGCTAAGCCATCGAACATTTGAAAAATATGTAAGGTCGCCATACTCTACTTCAATTTGTTTTAGAAATTCTTGAAACTGGCAGTGATTTAGTCCTCTTGACAGTATAAAATTCACTGTTTTCACGACCCCTGCCATGATGTCCTTAAAATTCAGTGACTTTGCACATAATGCTTCTTGATGAATAATGCAATGAAGTTTGATTAGTTTTTGATCAATACCGATGTGGTTTTGGAGCAATGCAACAAACCCCTATTTCTCTCCAACCATTGCTGGTGTTCCATCTGTGATTACTCCAGAAAGCTTTGATAAATCCAGATTCATTTCGGTAATTCATTTTATTATGCTTTCCAAAATATCTGCTCCAGTGCTAGTGTCCTTCATAGGAATCAATTGTACAAATTCTTCCACAATATCAAATGTTGGTGTTACACCTCTCACAAACACTGCAAGTTGACAAGTATCCTTCATATCTGTGGTTTCATCGATAGCAATGGAATAATACTCCAGATTATTAAAAATGCCCTCCAAGCCACTTCTGAGATTTGCTGCAGCTCTTCAATTCGCCTTGTTACTGTTCTTGCCGATAAGCTGATCGCAGAAAATAATTCCCTGTTTTCTAGACAAACAACATCTGCTACCTTCAACAATAATTTGATCTCAACATTGCCTTTCATCCTTTTGGGGTCAATGAATTAAGTACCAGTTGTGGACTAGGATCGATGTAATCGACTGAACCCTAAACTTCATGCTTTGAACCCTAAACTTCATGCTTTGTTCCCTAAATTTCATGCTTTGTTCCTATAGTAGAAATGATTATAACTGGTGAAAATCTTCACTCACCACCACGTTTGGCCCACTGTGCCTCTCCTCCAGGACGTACTGGCACTTTTGTGTCCTTGAGTTTGAGACCCCTCTTCTACACACACACGCACACATATATACTTTACTTTTTTTCTGTCTCTGGACTACGCCCATGCTGGAGCATTACCTTGGTAAGTTATGGGGACGTCAACAAACCAACAACCCGGAAATATGTGGTCGGGAAGCAAGCTTCTTGTCACACTGCACATATATATGTGTGTGTGTGTGTGTGTATACATTATACACACACACATATATATATATATATCCTTACACACTTAAATATAAATGCATGTATATATACAAATGTATAAATGCATAGCTATATACATACGTAAATTCTATTCAATTCAATTCAATATATTTTGCAGAAATTAAATTGAATTTACGTATGTATATAGCTATACATTTATATTTAAGTGTGTAAGGATATATATATATGTATATATGTATGTAAATTTATTTATATATATATATATATATGTATGTAAATTTATATATATATATGTATGTAAATTTATATATATATATATATGTATGTAAATTTATATATATATATGTATGTAAATTTATATATATATATATATGTAAATTTATATATATATATATATGTAAATTTATATATATATATATATGTAAATTTATATATATATATATATATATATATATATATGTAAATTTATATATATATATGTATGTAAATTTATATATATATATGTATGTAAATTTATATATATATATGTATGTATGTATGTATGTATGTATGTATGTAAATTTATATATATATATACACAATGCAGATCCTGGGTACACAAGAGATGTAGCGGGATAGCAGGCAAACTAACAGGTAGGGAGAAATATGTATGCAGTAGATGTACAGGGAAATTAGACAGTAGAAGTCGCACTGATAGACACATTTTCAAATGCAAGAGGGCGCTATAGAAGTTGTGGATAGCTTCCGGTACCTAGGAGATCAGATTAGCATGGGAGGAGGGTGTTCCGAGGCCATAGTATCTAGAATAAGGACGGGTTGGAAAAAGTTTAGGGAGCTGCTTCCTCTGTTGACGAAGAAGGGTTTCTCCCTGCGTACGAAAGGCCGGTTGTATGATGCCTGTGTGAGGAGCGCGATGCTGCATGGTAGTGAGACATGGGCAGCAACTGCAGAGGATATGCGACGGCTGGAGAGAAATGAGGCAAGCATGCTCCGTTGGATGTGCAGTGTAAATGTGCGTGAACGACCCAGCATAAATGTGTTGAGAGAGAAACTGTGTCTGAGAGGGATAGAATGTAGTGTATGGGAGAGGAGACTGAGGTGGTATGGACATGTGATGCGTATGGAGGATGACCGATGGGTGAAGAAGTGCCAGGAATTTGCCAGTTGAAGGAAGACGTGGTAGAGGTAGACCACGAAAAACATGGGCGGAGGTGGTGAGAACAGACCTCAGATCATTGAAGCTCACGGTGGAGATGACGAGGGACCGTGACGAGTGGAGAGATGCTGTGCTGAATAAGACCCGTCCCACCCTTGCAAGCAGGGAAAAGCGGACGTAAAATGATGATGATGATGTATGTATGTATGTAAATTTATATATATATATATGGATGTATGTATGTATGTATGTAAATTTATAATCAAGGATATGAAGACGGGTAAGGCGGCTGGGCCTTCGGAAATAGTTGCTGAGATGCTGAAGGCATCTGGCACGGTGGGACACACCATGGTCACCCGCATAGTTAACCAAGTCGTACAGAATGGGGTTGTTCCGAAGGACTGGCATAGCAGCATCATCGTTAACTGTTACAAGGGTAAAGGAGACGCCCTAGATAGGAGTAACTATAGAGGCATTAAATTAATCGACCAGGTCATGAAGGTCACGAAAAAAGTAATAGCGCAACTAATCAGAGAGAGAATTGACCTAGATGAAATGCAGTTCGGGTTTGTGTCAGGCAAAAGTACCACAGACGCTCTTTTCATAGTACGACAACTACAGGAGAAGTACCTAGCTAAAGGTAAACCCCTCTACTTAGCTTTTGTCGACTTGGAGAAAGCCTTCGACATAGTCCCCCGCTCCATTATCTGGTGGGCTCTTAGAAAACTAGGCGTTGACGAATGGCTTGTGAGGGCTATACAAGCCATGTATAAAGAAACAGTCAGCAAGGTTAGAATTAACAACGAATATAGTGAAGAGTTTAGCGTAAAAGTTGGCGTCCATCAGGGCTCTGTTCTCAGCCCCCTACTATTTATTATTGCCCTTCAGGCTATAACAGAGGAGTTCAAGACCGGCTGCCCATGGGAACTATACGCAGACGACCTGACACTCATAGCGGAATCAATGGCCGAGCTAGAGAAGAAATTCCAAACATGGAAGCACGGCCTAGAGTCAAAAGGACTTAAAATTAACCTGGCTAAGACTAAAGTTCTAGTTTGTAGGAAAGAAAATAAGGCGGCGGTCCCTTCTGGGAAATGGTCGTGCTCGGTGTGTAGGAAAGCCGTAGGTAGAAACTCCATTTTATGTCCTAAATGCAAAGTATGGGTGCATAAAAGATGTAGTGGGATCACAGGTAAGCTAACTAAGAACATAGATTTTACATGTGGCCGGTGTTCTGGTGCAATAAGTAGCAGCAAGTGCCCACAAAATACTAGCTCTTTCAATTGCGCAGAGGGTTCTATAGAAATAGTGGACAGCTTCCGTTACCTGGGCGATAAAATCAGCAGTGGGGGAGGGTGCTCTGAAAGTACAGTAGCTAGAGTCAGAACCGGTTGGAAAAAGTTCAAAGAGCTTATACCACTATTAGCTGCTAAAGGGTTCTCCCTAAAAATGAAAGGCAGGTTGTACGATGCCTGCATACGAACAGCAATGTTGCATGGCAGTGAGACCTGGGCATTGTGTGCAGAGGATATACGCAGACTAGAGAGGAACGAAGCTTGCATGCTCCACTGGATGTGTAACAGTAATATACGTGAACGGCAAAGCATAAACGAACTAAGGAAAAAATTAGAGATAAGAGGGATCAGATGTTGTTTACTCGAGAGAAGGCTACGTTGGTATGGACACGTGATGCGCATGAAAGTCGATAGCTGTATAACAAAGTGCAGGGCAATAAAGATAGACGGTAGCCACGGAATAGGCAGACCTAGAAAAACCTGGGACGAGCTGATAAACTCCGACCTCACACACTTACACCTCTCCAAGACAATGTCACTGGACCAAGACCTTTGGCGGTACTCAGTAACAGAGAAGACCCGCCTTGCCAGTAGGCATCTCTAACAAAATACACCCCGTCCCGCCACCCCATCCACACCACCCCGTTCTATGTAAAGTTATGTTGGTGCCGCGCCATCCAGGCCGAAACAAATGAGATCGTGTAGGTGTCACGACAAAAAAACACACAGTCCACGCTGTAATGTGGCCGTGTAGGCAACACGGTAAAAACCTCCCAGACCCACACTGTAAATGTGGTTGGTGTTAGGAAGGGCATCCAACTGTAAAAAACCTGCCAGACAGTCCTATGCGAGCAAGACAATCACTCTTGCCTCAAGTGGGACTACCCCCGTCCAAACCCATGCAAGCGTGGAACACGGACGTTAAACATTGATGATGATGATGATGATATATGGATGTATGTATGTATGTAAATTTATATATATATATATGTATGTATGTATGTATGTATGTATGTATGTAAATTTATATATATATATAAATATGTATGTAAATTTTTATATATATATATAATAACAATAACGTCTACACTCGCTCACCACCATCACCACATTACTCATTACTCTATCTAAGGTGGCTGACCTGTTGACACTGCTAACTCTTTTGATGTATGTATGTGTATATACATATGTATATGTGTGTGTATATGTATATCTCAGTGGATGCGACCAGATTTCAACACAGCAACAACAACAGCAGCGACACCAACAACAACGACGGCAACAACACCATTGTCTGTGTTGAATGTGTGTGTATGTATGTATTTATATAGATGCGACTACAATAACAGCATCAACACCATTGTCTGCAGCAACAGCAGCAGTGAAATGAAGAACAACAGCAACAACAACAACAGCAGCAACTACAATAACAACTACAGCAACAACAACTGCCACCACCAGCACTGACCATCCACCACCACCATTACCAGCTTAAAACAAACAATTATTATTATTATTATATAAAAACTGAACTGGACTGGAAAAAGTCAAGTTGACATGATTTTGATTTGGTATTTGTATCAGGACTGCCGGTAATATATATATATATATATATATATATATGTGTGTGTGTGTTTGTATGCATGAATGAGTGTTGGTATGTGAGTGTGCGTGTTTGTGGTTTGTATGCATGAGTGTTGGTGTGTGAGTGTCGTGTCATTAAGTGGTTTTTTTTTTTGGTTTTTTTTAATGACCATGCTGTAAAATGGAGGGGTAGAGAGGGCCCTTGAGTCTAGTAAGACATTCCTCTCTAGTGCTGGTGACACAAATAAAAAGCACCCAGTCCATGCTGTAAAGTGGCGCTGGTGTTAGGAAGGGCATCCAACCAGTGTATCAATGCTAAAACGCTTATCAGCACAGCAACAAATAGGAACAACAACAAAATATGAAGACGTCGCATCTCAGAGTTGCAACACTTAATGTTGGCACTCTCAGAGGTAGATTTGCTGAAATAGTGGAGATGCTGGAGAGAAGGCAGGTGGATGTGTGCTACGTGCAAGAGGTGAGATGGAGAGGTGCCTCTGCGAGACTAGTCGTAGGCAAACGTCTTAGCTATAAGCTATTCTGGGTAGGTAAGGATGATGGGTTAGGGGGAGTAGCCATTTTCCTGGCTGAGAAATGGATCAATAAGACAATAGAGGTAGTTCGAGTTCGTAATCGAATAATTAAGCTTAGATTAGTTGTAGGCAGGAGACTACTGACAATCATCTCGGCCTATGCTCCCCAAGCAGGCCTAGGCAAAGATGAGAAAGACTGCTTTTACGAGCAACTTTTACAAACAACTGCAATGACAGAGGACGGAGACATCGTTATGCTAGCAGGAGACTTCAATGGTCATGTTGGACAGCTCCAGGATGGTTACACTGGGGTACATGGTGGGCACGGTTACGGCTCAAGAAATGAAGGAGTGAGACTTCTTGAATTTTGTGATGCAGGTACATTGACTATTTGCAACACAAACTTCCAGAAACCTGCCAATCACCTAATAACCTACAAATCTGGTGAGTACATAAGCCAGATTGACTTCTTACTAGTTAGGCAGCGGGACAGGCAGATAGTGTCTAATACCAAGGCATACCCTGGGGAAGAATGTACCCCACAGCATAGGTTAGTCGTTAGTGATATCTCAGTAAGCAAGAGATGGAATGAGACATAAAGGAAGGTGTGGAGAAGAAAGGTCTGGAAGCTAAAAGACCTTTCACTAAAATACAAATTTAGGAAAGCCCTTCAAGATGTATATGACGAAAAAGAAGACGATTTAGAGACGTATGACATAGATAATAACTGGAATTTCTTACGTGACAACTTGCTGCAGGCTACTGATGAAACTTGTGGCTGGAGCAGAGCTCCAACCAGACAGAGAGTGACCTGGTGGTGGAACAGCAGAGTAGATAAGGCCATTAGAGACAAAAGACTAGCATGGAAGGCTTGGGAAAAGGGTGGGAGTAGGGAAGAATATACAGCCACTAAGAGAGAAGCTAGACATCAGGTGTACTTAGCACGCAGGGCGGTGGAGAGTAGGAGGTTTGCCAATGTTCTGCGACGGGAAGATCAGAGGCGTGCGGTGTTCCACATTGCAAGGCAGTGTGTCAATGCAAATCAGGATGTTGTTGGAGATAAATGTGTCCGGGATGATGCCAGTGTACTTAGTGTCACGAATGATCAGAAAAAGGAGGCCTGGAAATGTCATTATGAGAGACCTATGAATGTGGAGAACGAATGGGAGAGAGAGAAATTACCCTTAGTAGATCCGACAGAGGGACCAGCTATTGAGATTGACGAATATAGGGTCCAAGAGGCGATTAGGGAAATGAAAAATGGTAAGGCTGCTGGACCATCGGGAATAGTTGCTGAGATGCTGAAGGCATCAGGGGACGTAGGCACTAAACTGGATGCACGCATCATCAATCAGGCTATATATGGTGGTGTCATACCCAAAGGCTGGTGCAGCAGTATTCTCATAAATTGCTATAAAGGGGATGCTCTGGAGAGGAGCAATTATAGGGGTATAAAACATAGATCAGGTTATGAAAGTGGCAGAAAGGATATTAGCACAACTAATTAGAGAAAGGGTCAAACTAGATGAGATGCAGTTTGGTTTTGTGCCTGGGAAGAGTACAACAGATGCCCTCTTCTTAATGAGACAATTGCAAGAGAGGTTCTTAGAGAAAAATAAGCCACTATACTTAGCCTTTGTTGACCTAGAGAAGGCCTTTGATAGGGTACCCCGATCTGTCATCTGGTGGTCCCTAAGAAAGCTTGGTGTTGAGGAATGGCTTGTGAGGACAGTGCAAACTTTGTACAGAGGTACTCTCAGTAAAGTCAGGGTAGGAATGGAGTTTAGTGAGGAATTCCAGATACAAGTAGGAGTACATCAAGGTTCGGTCCTCAGCCCGCTCTTGTTCATTATAGTCCTCCAAGCCATAACAGAGGAGTTTAAGACTGGCTGTCCATGGGAACTTCTCTATGTTGACGATCTGGTTCTTATAGCAGAATCAGTAGAGGAGCTAGAGAATAAATTCTGGCTATGGAAACAGCAGTTGGAAGCAAGAGGACTGAGAGTGAACCTAGCTAAGACAAAAGTGTTGATGAGTAGAAAAGAGGACATCATCATCATCATCATCGTTTAACATCCCTGTTCCACGCTTGCATGGGTTTGGACGGGGGTTTTCCCACTTGACGCAAGAGTGGTTGTCTTGCTCGCATAGGACTGTCTGGCGTGTTTTCTACAGCTGGATGCCCTTCCTAACACCAACCACATTTACAGTGTGGGGCTGGGAGGTTTTTACCGTGTTGCCTACACGGCCACATTACAGCGTGGACTGTGTGTTTTTTGTCGTGACACCTACACGATCTCATTTGTTTCGGCCTGGATGTTGTGGCACCAACATAACTTTGCATTGAAGGGGGTGGTGGGACGGGGGTGTATTTTGTTAGAGATGCCTACTGACTAGTAGGTTTTACTTTGTATTTAGGTAAGGCGGGTCTTCTCTGTTACTGAGTACCGCCAAAGGTCTCGGTCCAGTGACATTGTCTTGGAGAGGTGTAAGTGTGTGAGGTCGGAATTTATCAGCTCGTCCCAGGTTTTCCTGGGTCTGCCTACTCCGTGGCTACCATCTATCTTTATTGCCCTGCACTTTGTTATACAGCTGTCGTCTTTCATGCGCATCACATGACCATACCAACGTAGCCTTCTCTCGAGTAAACAACATCTGATCCCTCTTATTTCTAATTTTTTCCTTAGTTCGTTTATGCTTTGCCGTTCACGTATATTACTATTACACATCCAGCGGAGCATGCAAGCTTCGTTCCTCTCTAGTCTGCGTATATCCTCTGCACACAATGCCCAGGTCTCACTGCCATGCAACATTGCTGTTCGTATGCAGGCATCATACAACCTGCCTTTCATTTTTAGGGAGAACCCTTTAGCGGCTAATAGTGGTATAAGCTCTCTAAACTTTTCCATCCAGTTCTGACTCTAGCTACTGTACTTTCAGAGCACCCTCCCCCACTGCTGATTTTGTCACCCAGGTAACGGAAGCTGTCCACTATTTCTATAGAACCCTCTGCGCAATTGAAAGAGTTAGTATTTTGTGGGCACTTGCTGCTACTTATTGCACCAGAGCACCGGCCACATGTAAAATCTGTGTTCTTAGTTAGCTTACCTGTGATCCCACTACATCTTTTATGCACCCATACTTTGCATTTGGGACATAAAATGGAGTTTTTACCTACGCCTTTCCTACACACTGAGCATGGCCATTTCCCGGATGGGACCGGTGCCCTATTTTCCTTCCTACAAACTAGAACTTTAGTCTTAGACAAGTTAACTTAAAGGCCTTTTGATTCTAGGCCATGCTTCCATGTTTGGAATTTCTTCTCTAGTTCGGCCATTGATTCGGCTATGAGCGTTAGATCATCTGCGTATAGGAGTTCCCACGGGCAGCCGGTCTTGAACTCCTCTGTTATAGCCTGAAGGGCAATAATAAATAGTAGGGAGCTAAAAACAGAGCCCTGATGGACACCAACTTTTACGCTAAACTCTTCACTATATTCGTTGTTAATTCTAACCTTGCTGACTGTTTCTTTATACATGGCTTGTATGGCTCTCGCAAGCCATTCGTCAACACCTAGTTTTCTAAGAGCCCACCAGATAATGGAACGGGGGACTCTGTCGAAGGCTTTCTCCAAGTCGACAAAAGCTAAGTATAGGGGTTTACTTTTAGCTAGGTACTTCTCCTGTAGTTGTCATACAATGAAAAGAGCATCTGTGGTACTTTTGCCTGACACAAACCCGAACTGCATTTTATCTAGATCAATTCTCTCTCTGATTAGTTGCGCTATTACTTTTTCCGTGACCTTCATGACCTGGTCGATTAATTTAATGCCTCTATAGCTACTCCTATCTAGGGCGTCTCCTTTACCCTTGTAACAGTTAACGATGATGCTGCTACGCCAGTCCTTCGGAACAACCCCATTCTGTATGACTTGGTTTACTATCCGGGTGACCATGGTGTGTCCCACCGTACCGGAGGCTTTCAGCATCTCGGCAACTATTTCCGAAGGCCCAGCTGCCTTACCCGTCTTCATATCTTTGATTGCCTTACTTATTATACTACCTTCGACTAACACTGCTGGTCCCTCTTTTGGGTCGATGTGGGGGAGACTGTCTTTCTCCTCATTTAGTAGCCTTTCGTAGTGACACTTCCAAGCTACCTTCTTATCAGCGTCAGTGATGGCAAGTACACCATCATCGTTAAGTACACACTTCACCCCAACAATATCACGGTTTTCCTTGACACATTGCCTAGCAATCCTGACTGAACACCACGTTTTTGGTCCTCGCATTGTAGAACATGCTTGAACTTTCTTTCCTCTGCTTCCCTTCTTGACAAAACTCTGATTCCGTCAGGGAAATGGCCATGTTCGATATGCAGAAAAGGAACTGGCATAAATTCTATAAAATGCACACAATGCAGATCCTGGGTACACAAGAGATGTAGTGGGATAGCAGGCAAACTAACAGGTAGGGAGAAATATGTATGCAGTAGATGTACAGGGAAATTAGACAGTAGAAGTTGCATTGATAGACTCATTTTTCAAATGCAGAAGGGCGCTATAGAAGTGGTTGATAGCTTCCGGTACCTAGGAGATCAGATTAGCATGGGAGGAGGGTGTTCCGAGGCCGTAGTATCTAGAATAAGGACGGGTTGGAAGAAGTTTAGGGAGCTACTTCCTCTGTTGACGACGAAGGGTTTTTCCCTGCGTACGAAAGGCCGGTTGTATGATGCATGTGTGAGGAGCGCGATGCTGCATGGTAGTGAGACATGGGCAGCAACTGCAGAGGATATGCGACGGCTGGAGAGAAATGAGGCAAGCATGTTCCGTTGGATGTGCAGTGTAAATGTGCGTGAACGACCCAGCATAAATGTGTTGAGAGAGAAACTGTGTCTGAGAGGGATAGAATGTAGTGTACGGGAGAGGAGACTGAGGTGGTATGGACATGTGATGCGCATGGAGGATGACCGATGGGTGAAGAAGTGCCAGGAAATGCCAGTTGAAGGAAGACGTGGTAGAGGTAGACCACGAAAAACATGGGCGGAGGTGGTGAGAACAGACTTCGGATCATTGAAGCTCACGGTGGAGATGACGAAGGACCATGACGAGTGGAGAGATGCTGTGCTGAATAAGACCCGTCCCACCCTTGCAAGCAGGGAAAAGCGGACGTAAAATAATGATGAGGTAGCGTGCGAGCTGTGTCTCGACTGGTGTTCGTTTCGTGGTGGTGTGCTAAATGGGCCTGGGCCGGTATGTAGATGCTGGTCCATCCGAGAACACCTTGAAGTTAATTCTCACTGAAAAAAATTGTGAATTATCTCTCTCCCTTTTCCGACACTTCATACAGATTCTTGGTTTCTTTTTTCAACACTTCATTTACATTCTTAATTTTAGACACTTATCTACATTCTTATATACAAGGCAAGCTCCCTTTATAAAATGTCTTATAACGTAGGTTTGTAGACGTCTTATTCTTCGTTTCGTAGAGAAGAGACTGATTAAGAGCCATTTACAAGGCTAAAACCTTTTTTTTTTCATTATCAAACTAGTAACACATCTCGTATTTATGTAAAGATTTCTTTATTCATGAGGCTAAAAGCTCATCTTTTTTGTCAAAATAAACACAATTAGTATTTAATATGTAAACATTTTATTAACAAGAAACTCCACCATTCCTACTTATAAATACTTTCGCAAACAACACAGCAAATGACCTAGAATGCTGGACATCTGTAAAAAAAAAATGAAACTATAAAAAAAAAAAATGTTAAACTTTATGAAATTCTTCCAGTTTTGTCTTTTAAATATAAGCGTATATATATATACATTTAATTACAGAAGAGAGGAAACGAGAAAACCTGTTCCTATGTTGGGTACATCAGGATGATTGCCATGCAAAATAAAGCAATCCATCGAGCTGTGTGGTTATTGCGTTGGGAAGTCGAACAAAAACATGCCAGACGGTGCTTACCAAGATGGCATGAAAGAGGAGAGCAGTTGAATGGAGGCTATGTTGGTTGTATGTTAAAAGTTAAAGCGATATAGATCTAGTTAACACAGATCAACAGTTAACCTTTGAGTATGATGAGATCTGAAAACAAAATTCGTTGAGATCCTTGAGAGAAGTGAGTGTCAGAGCATTGAGAGTATCATCCACCAACCGCGTTTGTGATGGACCGGACACCTCTGCAGAATGGAGGATGATCGAATCCAGAAACAACATTTGTATTGCAAGCTTTGTGAGGGTAAGAGACCACCTCAGAAACGAAGGCTCTGATTCAAGGATTGTGTAAAGGACTCTTTGAAAAAAACTGGTTTGATGATGGCTGACTGGGAGATAGAAGCTCTTGAAAGAGAAACTTGGTGTGGAATGGTGAATGATGGGGTCCATAATTTTGAGGACAGATGCATAGAGCACGAGAAGATCAAACGGGATGTGCGTAAGCTATGCCCTGGTGTATCTCTCGAAACAATTGTTGTCTCCATTGAATTGAAGTGCTCTGAGTGTGGAAAAATTTGCTTGAGCAAATCTGGTCTCAGGAGCCACAGTCGCGAAGAAAGAAGGCGACGAGTGGAGAGAAGCCGTGTCGAGAAGGGCCCATCCAACACATGCAAGCAGTAAAAACGATGATGATGTACATATACTCACATAGAGATATGCACATACTTTTATACAAACATATACATGGACACAAATTTCTATACACATACATATGCACTCATATATATATATGTATATACATATAACCTTACGGTAAATATTGATCCAATTCATATCAAGCACTCTACGCATTTTTTCCACAACGGAAAAACGGAGTATATTTAGAATGAGAAAATTCGAAGTAGTTTCAGATGTTAAAGTCCTTTATTGATAATGCTATGATTCTGTGTACCCAGTGCCGTGACTTCATAATGATGTCATGGCACTGGGTACACGGAATTGTGTGGCCACTGTCTTCATTATCAACAAAGGTCTTTAATATCTAAAACTACTTTGCATTTTTTTATTCTATATATATATATATTTATATATATTATTTGTGAATTCTGTACCATACAGTTTTGTCAGCACAAGTCTTAGTTACAACTGCTACAAAAAAAAAAAATGAGAAGAGAATATTTTCTTAGTAAACTAGTTTTATTTAAAACATTTACAACATTGGTGACACTATTGTGGGTAAATGTTAGTTTTTATCTTGTCCGATTGAGTCTTATTAAGTAACCTTTACAACAGAATTATTTACCACAAACATCACAGTGATATGGTTCCTCTCCTGTATATGTTAGTGTCTAGTGAAGTCACAACATTTAGAGAATGATTTACAGAAGATATCACATTGACATGGTTCTTCTCCTGTATGTATATATTAGTATCTGGTGAAGCCACAACATATAGAAAACGATTTACAAAAAATATCACATTGATATGGTTCCTCTCCTGTATATGTTAGTGTCTACTGAAGCCACAATATTTAGAGAATGATTTACTACAGAAATAATAGAGATATGGTTTCCCTCATCTATGCATATGTATATATTTAGTTAACTTGCTCCATTCAAATAAACATTTCCAAACATATCAAAGTGATATGGCTTCATCATTTTACGTCCACTTTTCCCTGCTTGCAAGGGTGGGACGGGAACTGATTCTGGCTTGATTTCTACAGCTGGATGCCCTTCCTAACACAGTGAGTGCTGGGTGCTTTTTTGCCGTGGCACCTCCACGACCACTTTGCAGTGGAATGATAGGGACCCCAGTCCTATCATCTCATTTCTACAGCTGAGTAAACTGGAGCAATGTGAAATAAAGTGTCTTGCTCAAAGAAACAACACATTGCCCGGTCTGAGAATTGAACTCACAACCTTTCGATTGCAAGACCAATGCTCTAACCACTAAGCCATGTGCCTCCCACTTGTATATATGTTTCAGTGTAATTAATGCAGCATTGAAAGAGAATGATTTCCCACTGATATGTATTTGTGACTCAATAATTCACAATTTTGAGAGAATCATTTATAAGTGATATCACTGTTACGATTTCTTTTCTGTATGTATGAGTTTGTGAGTAGTTAAGCTATTATTTACTAGATATCACAGTGATATGGCTTCTCTCCTGTATGTATACGTTTGTGTTTAGTTAAGCTAGCATGTTGAGAGAATGATTTACCACATATATCACAGTGATATGGCATGTCTCCTGTATGTATACGTTTGTGACATGTTAAGCTAGTGCTTACAGAGAATGATTTACCACAGATCTCACAGTGATATGGCATTTCTCCTGTATGTATACGTTTGTGAGATGTTAAGTTTCCTATTTGAGAGAATGATTTACCACAGATCTCACAGTGATATGGCTTCTCTCCTGTATGCATACGTTTGTGAGAGGTTAAGTTTCCTTTTTGAGAGAATGATTTACCACAGATATCACAGTGATATGGTTTCTCACCTGTATGTACACATTTGTGAGTAGTTGGGTGACAACTTACAGAGAATGATTTACCACAGATATCACAGTGATATGGCTTGTCTCCTGTATGTATACGTCTGTGAGAAGTTAGGTGACTACTTACAGAGAATGATTTACCACAGATCTCACAGTGATATGGCTTATCTCTTGTATGTATGCGTTTGTGTTTAGTTAAGTTACTGCTTACTGAGAATGATTTACCACAGATCTCACAGTGATATGGCTTGTCTCTTGTATGTATGCGTTTGTGGTTAATTAAGGTACTGCTTACAGAGAATGATTTACCACAGATCTCACAGTGATATGGCATGTCTCCTGTATGTATACGTTTGTGAGAAGTTAGGAGATTACTTACAGTGAATGATTTACCACAGATCTCACAGTGATATGGCTTGTCTCCTGTATGTATACGTTTGTGAGATGTTAAGGTAGTGCTTACAGAGAATGATTTACCACAGATCTCACAGTGATATGGCATTTCTCCTGTATGTATACGTTTGTGTTTAGTTACGTTTCCTTTTTGAGAGAATGATTTACCACAGATATCACAGTGATATGGTTTCTCACCTGTATGTACACGTTTGTGAGAAGTTAGGTGACTATTTATAGAGAATGATTTACCACAGATATCACAGTGATATGGCGTGTCTCCTGTATGTATACGTCTGTGAGAAGTTAGGTGACAACTTACAGAGAATGATTTACCACAGATCTCACAGTGATATGGCTTGTCTCCTGTATGTATACGTTTGTGAGAAGTTAGGTGACTATTTATAGAGAATGATTTACCACAGATCTCACAGTGATATGGCTTGTCTCCTGTATGTATGCGTTTGTGGTTAATTAAGGTACTGCTTACAGAGAATGATTTACCACAGATCTCACAGTGATATGGCATGTCTCCTGTATGTATACGTTTGTGAGAAGTTAGGAGATTACTTACAGTGAATGATTTACCACAGATCTCACAGTGATATGGCTTGTCTCCTGTATGTATGCGTTTGTGTTTAGTTAAGGAAGCGCTTACAGAGAATGATTTACCACAGATATCACAATGATATGGCTTCTCTCCTGAATGTACATGTTTGTGAATAGTTAAGGTGTTCTTATAAGCGAATGATTTTTTACAGATATCACAGTGATATGGCCTGTCTCCTGTATGTATACGTCTGTGTATAGTTAAGTGGCTATTACAAGAGAATGACTTTTTACAGATATCACAATAATATGGCTTCTCTCCTTTATCCTTCAGCATCTCATCTGGAATATTCATCCTTTTAGACAGTGTTTCAGATTTTATCTCCTCACTCACTCTATTTTCCATAATGATTTTTTCGTCTCTATAGAATATAGATGTTTTTCTTGTAATATTTTTTATATTATATTCCTGAAAATATTTTTTCTACTATATTTCCCTCAACTGTGATCTCAGTTAATATTTGAAGATAATGCAAACTTCTTTTTCATCCAAATTTAGTAAAAATAGAAAATATATCTCATAGTGAAGAAAGGAAATTTTGTCAAAAAATTCAGTTCTGGGGAAATATTTCAGTAATTCAACCATAGATTTATATAATTTCAGTATAAAAAGCCCAATACAGGTGATGTATTCAAGATTAAAAATAGTAATTTATCCCAATGTCATCTGTTATTCTGAAATAAGAAAGAAATAGTATGAGATAATAGAGAATACTTAAAGAGCAGAAATAGATTTGAAAGTGGAAATTTTATATTTCAATATTGGTAAACTGTAGATATCAACTTTCCTGTCCAGAGCAATTCTCTCTAATGTGAGCAGTGGTAATCCAGCATGTTATCATTCTACCTCTTGGGAGGTCTGTTCTCTGGCATTTTCCCAGGAAATATATTCTAATACAATTTTCTAACATAGCTATCATCCCCTCTCCTGATAATATGTCAACACCATTTTAACCTCCATCTTTTTATTAGCAGGAGTCAATTCTTTCTCTCTCCCTTTCTAGTCTCCTCTGGGAGAAATCAGCTGTGTTTAGACCAGGAGTTACAAGTCTAGATGAATCCATACAATATCTGATTTCATTTCAAGTTATATTCAGATATCAATTATATTCAGACCCGAAGAGGAGATAGGCTCCATCAGGTTTTAACAAATGAGCATGAACTCCTTCGACTCCACCAGAGTTACGTTTCTTTAGGAATATGTCTGGGTGAGCCAGCCAAGTAGGGATTGAGTATCTGTATTTCAGGGAGCTGCTTTGATGGTGAAGGGACATCTGTTGTGTCTGGTTTCATTGGTGACTACATAAGGTTCTATACTGTAAAGAGCTACCTGAAACACTGTCTGGTACATGTTTCAAATACATGATCAAAGCCATGTATAGGGGAGAAATCAGCAAAGTTAGGATTAACATTGACTATAGTGAAGAATTTGGAGTGCAGGTTGGTGTCCACCATGGCTCTGTTCTTAACCCTCTTTTGTTTATTATCATCCTGCATGCTATAACAGAGGAATTTAAGACAGGCTTCCCATGGGAACTCCTGTGTGTAGATGATCTAACAATTATAGCTGAATCTATGGCAGAATTAGAAGGGAAAACAGAGCCCTGATCCTCTCAGAGAAATGGCCTTACTCAGTGTGCAAGAATTGTGTAGGTAGAAATTCCATCCTCTATCCAAAATGCAAACTATAGGTACACAAGAGATGTAGTGGGATCTCAGGTAGGCTAGCTAAGGACGTTTGTTTTATATATGGTCATTGCACAGGAGCAGTAGGCAACAAACGGCCACAGGAAAGAAGCTCTATCAAATTCTTGGGGGGTTCTGTAGAAGTAAACAGCTTCTGCTATCTGGGTGACCAAATCAGCAGTGGAGGTAGGTGTTCTATAAGTGCAGTAGCCTGAGTGAACATGGAATAGAAAAAGTTCAGGGAGCTACTACCACTGTTATCTACTAAAGGCTTTTCCCTGAAAACAAGGAGCAGCATGTATAATGTGTGTATACGAACAGTTTAACATACATATATATCCATACATAGAGAGAGAGGTAGGAGGGCTCCCGATAAGCCTGCCAAGCAAAGTGGTAGAGTTGTGGGACCTTCTCTCTTACTGAACTGAGCGGAGTTGAATTTGTTCTTGTGGTCAAGTTTGAGGATGACCCTGGGGGACAAGGAAGGCAAGTTGGTAAAGGCTCTGGTAGCATGGGCAGCAGCCTCACATCCCAGCTTGGTACCAATCCCTAGCTGGATGTGTCAGAGACCGATAGCAAACGCACCTTTGCAGCAAGATGGCAAAGGTTACAACCAACCACAATGGGGCACAGGTCTTCGTTGGGTTTAGTGAGACTGAATAATTTGGCACCGAAGAACCGTGGGCAGATATAGGGGAGAACCGATTCACAAACTGAGTCAAACTCTCCAAGAACTCGAGTCTGGGGTCACAGGCCGATAAGGAGATACCATCCTTGAGGTGCTGAGGTCGAAGGCTGTCAATCTTGAGCCTGAACTGGTGGGGAAGGATGTAATCACCTTTCTGATGTTATCAGTGGTGTAGACCAGTCTTGAGTATTCTGGTGGTTCAGGCCAGTGTAACTGATCATCTGGGGGTACCGATGGGTGCTTCCCTTTCAGACGCTCAAGAGAATCAGAGATACACGGAATAAGGGAGGACAGAGAATAGAGGAGATGGACAGCTCCTTTCGTGTCAAATTCGCTGAATTTGGCACGCTTGAGGTTTATCAGTTGCCTGTTGGTAGGCACTGAGCTCGATTTCAAACTGAGGTGAAAAGTGCTCCTTTAGAGATCCGGTTGATGAGCTTTGATTTGAATAAACCCTGTAAGACTGCGGCAAAGTCCTCAGTAGAGAGCTGGTCGTTGAAGCATAGGACATCTTATGTATAGAAAAAATATATTATGTCTATATACTTTTGACATGTGTATATAATCTCATATGTAAATTTAATAATATATTTCACATACTCATTTCAAAGATTACCCTGTGCTGATAGGAAATGCATAGTCTGTAAGCTAAGCCTGCAAATCAATTGTAGAAATTAGGGGTAAGTGGAGGGAAGAATAGTAAGTGGAGTAGGGGGGGGGGAAGATGAGTGCGTGGAGATGAGTGTGGTCATGTAAAAGGCAGGTAAATACTTTGGAAGAGAAAGAGCAATGGACATACAAAGAGAAGGAAAAAACATTAGAAGTAAAAATTCAAAGGCTGTGAAACCACAGTAATGAAAATTATAAAAACATAGCAAAGATAGGGAGGTGATATTAAAATATCGGGGAGAGGGAGACTGAGAAAATAAGAAAGAAAACAAGCAGAACAAGCCCCCCAAAAAAGGAATTAATAGGTGTACTAAATACGGGGAAATGAGTGTGAGATGTTGAGATGTGTGAGTAAATATTTAAAATAGTAAATTCTATAGTGGTGCAAGAATAGGACAGTGAGATATTAAAACATTGAAGAGAAGCGATTGGAATTGAGGAAAGAAATTTGAAATTAACTGAAGATTGTTGATGAAGTTGTTTGTTTTTAAGCAAAGACGATGAGAAAGAAAAAAGTGTTAATTGATTATTTGACCGTGTAGTTAAGATGTCGAGACAAAATATATTACAAGTGTGTATATTAGATGGGTGGGTATAATATATTGTCTATTATGGATAATGTATAGAAAAAATATATAATGTATATATATTTTTGACGTGTGTATATAATCTCATTTGTAAATTTAATTTATATTTCGTGGCCTGGTATGAGTAACAATTTTTAGAGGGTTTATAACAAAATATAGAAAAGTTAGTGAGAAATATTTTAAAATTAAAACATAATAAAGGAGTGAAAAAAAAATTAATAATGATAAAAATTGTTGAATTACCTTGAAAATATTTATGTCTTTAGCCAGAGATTTGATAGGAAATATGTATATATTAGGTTGATATGTGGTCTAAAATATATATTGCCCACAAATGACTGATATCAGATGTTCTGGTGAAATAGTCGTTTTTCTACTACAGATTATAATGGAGCTGTTAGTAGACCCAATAGTAAAGTAAGAATAGATATGACAGTGTAAGACTGAAGTCAGGGAGGAAAATTGTGTGTGTGTGTATATATATATATATATATATATATGTAATTGTTACACAGGATATTAGATTAATTGAAGTTATAATGAAAACAACTTGTATGCGATGACGTTGACAATATTTGTGTGTGTATGTATATTATATTTATATATATATATGTGCATGTGTGTATATATTTATTTGTAAATATATATATACACACATACTTCCGGTAAACATTGATCCAATTCAAGTACTCCACAAGTAGTTTCAGATGTCAAAGTCCTTTACTGATAAGAATGTGATAGATATTTCAATGATATATATATATTTGCTAGAAATAGCAGCGAAATTATCTTTTACAGCTTTATTTTTTGTTTAAACTCTCGTAAGTTTGGTTATACAATCAACAACAGCAAAACTTTTTTGTACAGACTTCAGAATAAACTCAAAGCCTGCCAGAATATCATTCTCCCTCTTATTTTGTATGTGTGTGTGTATTTATTTGTAAATATATATATGCGTATCCCTCCCCCAATCTCTCTCTCTTTATATATACATACATATATATATATATATATATACCTCTTAACCAAATATAGACCCCAATCCACTACCCCTACCCTATCCTCCCACTCCCACCAACACCACCCCCTCTCTATAAAGTTGGTACCACAACACCCAGTCCAAATAAATGAGATCGAGATCGTGTAGGTGTCACGAGAAAAAAATACACGCAGTCCACGCTGTAATGGGGTCGTGTAGGTAGCACGGTAAAAAGTTCCCAGTTCCACACTGTAAATGTGGTTGGTGTTAGGAAGGGCATCCATCCGTAGAAAACCTGCCAGATAGTCCTATATGAGTGAGACACGGTCACCCGACCAACCTTGCCTCAAGTGGGACAACTCCCGTCTAACCCATGCTAGCGTGGAAAGTGGACGTTAAACGAGGATGATGATGATGATGATGATGATATATATTATATAGAATAACGAGGCTGGACTGGTGTAATTCCTTGAAAGGTTTATTATACTATGATCATTTCAAAGACCGGGTTCAGTATGAATCCGGTGACATCATCAGGTATTCTGAATACCTGATCATGTCACCGGATTCATACTGAACCCGGCCATTGAAATGATCATAGTATAATAAACCTTTCAAGGAATTACACCAGTCCAGCCTCCTGTTATTTTATAATAATTAACTCCGTACTCGCACCACCAACAACACAAACGAAGACGGGTGAGTTGCATTACGTCGAGTGCTCTCCCTAATATTACATTGAGGTTGACCATATAGAATGACCAGTTCTATCCAGTGGTGAACCAACAAACCTAAATAAATATATATATATATATACTTACAGCAAATATTGATCCAATTCAATTCAAGTATTCCATATAGGGATGTTGGAGTATATTTAGAATAAGAAAATACGAAGTAGTTTCAGATGTTAAAGTCCTTTACTGATAAGAATGTGATACATATGTCAATGATATATATATATATATATATATATATAATATAAGATCAAAAGATGGTTAAAGGAGTTCCATGTATTTTATTATGCGCATTTCAAAAACAAACATCATCATGCAATAATATTTGTGTTTTCATCAGATAAAACAGGAGAACATGATATGAAGGCTAAAAAACACTTGTGGATAGTGCAGTTTTAAATCAACATATCAACTGCACTATCCACAAGTGTTTTTTAGCCTTCATATCATGTTCTCCTGTTTTATCTGATGAAAACACAAATATTATTGCATGATGATGTTTGTTTTTGAAATGCGCATAATAAAATACATGGAACTCCTTTAACCATCTTTTGATCTTATATATTATGTATACTCCAGTCCTACAAACTGTAGAGTGCTTCTTATCCGATATCTGCATTGCTTTATTGTACTACAATAAAACTCACCTCCTACATATATATATATATATATATATATATATATATAAATCATGTCTTATAGTATATATTTTAATATCTGATGATTCTAAAGACATGATTTATGATATAATGCTCTGATTTTTTTATTTTAATTTATTAATTCTTCATAGAGCTTAAAAGTGAACAGTTGCAACATATATATATCTTTAACTTTATGTATATGATAACCTTTTTATATATATATATTTGCTAATATGCAAATCAGGCCGATCAGTCAATGTATATTCCAGAAAATATCATATATTTTCACTAGCTCTGACAGTTGGCGGGTAAACAGTAGACAGTACTGATGAAAGGTAATTACCCAGAAACACTAGTGCCTGCCGTTCTGTTTGTATGCCATCACAAGAGCAAGAATGAAGGAGTCATTCTACTAACATGGCTTGAGAGGCTGTTTGTATAATTGCAAACAAATTGAATATTATTATTAGTGGATTGGCAGTATCGGTAGAGGGTCGGACACCATGCTTTGCAGCATAGAGTTACGGCCCTTTGTGGTCTGAGTTCAAATCTCGCCGAGGTTAACTTTGCCTTTCATCCCTACGGGGTCGATAAAATAAAGTACCAGTAATACGCTGGGATAATTGCTGGCCTTGTGCCCAAAGTAGAAACAATTATTAATATTTGAGAAAGTCAGATTTACATTTCTTATACATATGTATATATCATCATCACCGTTTTACGTCCATTCTTCCACGCTAGCATGGGTTAGACGGGTTTTCCTGTTGTGGGCAGTGTCCGGTTGGCTGACCTTGTCTTGCTCATACGGGAACTTATTCTGGCTTGATTTCTACAGCTGGATGCCCTTTCTATAATTACTGTATCATTGAAAGGTTCCCATAATTCTATTATTTACATACATTAATATAGACTTCAAATAAATCTTTGTCAACTTACCTTCTTCACATATAATCAATGTGTTGTGTTTGTGGGTATGGTGTGGCGTGGCGTGCGGTGGCCGGAAGCGGGGAAGTGCTCGACCGGAAGGGTGCTTGGCCAGAAGGATGCTCGACCGGAAGGGCCAGCAGAGAGCCCCTCTCTAGAGGTGACCAGCAACGGTGTGGACGCGAGTTTGGGCAGCTCCCGGTGTTAAGCAATTGGACGCACGTGGAAGAGGAGTAACCTGAAGTGGAGTTTAGCGGCGCCTGTGAAAAGCGGTAAGTGAGATAGCTTTTTCTAACCACAAGCTATTTCGGCACTGGAAACAGATTTGATTGAAAAAAAAAAAAAAAAAAAAAAAAAAGCTACTGGAAAAATAGAGAGGAGTCTGTTTTTTTTTATCACGCACCGCAAGACAAATCAGAAGATGGCGACAAGACTACGAACAAGCGAAGCTATCAGGGCATTTACCGGGGAAGGTGATGATGTCGCTTGGCTGCGGAAAGTTCGGCTGGTCACAAGCTTGCAGAAGATAGATGTGGCTGGCCTCATGGCACTGTACCTTGAGGGGGACGCGTTGGTACTCTTCCTTGAGTTGGACGAACACAGCCAAAGAGATGCGCAAAAGATTGAGAGGCGCATGATAGATGCATTCGCTGAGGGAGCGTTAGCCGCTTTCGCTAAGCTGGCGAGAATTAGATGGAATGGTGAGCGCGTCGACATTTTCGCAGTGGAAATACGACGATTGGCTATGTTGGCTGGATATCAGGTGGAATGCAAACGCACGGTGCGGTTGGCGTTCATAAATGGATTTCCAGACGACATAGCGGTGAAACTGCAGCAAGTCCCGGGTTACAAAGAAATGGAAATGCGTTCACTGGTGGAACAAGCCCGGATAATAGCAGAAGATGCCAAAAAGAGTGTCGCGGCGATAGCAACTACAGAGGATCAAGACAGCTGGCAGCGAAATGGTGAAAGGGAGGCAACCACGGCACGCGGTCGCCCGCGAACGTTTAGAGGTCGCTGTTTTCAGTGCCAGGGCCCGCACATGGCTAGAGACTGCAGAGAGTCCAGGCCGGAAATAATATGCTACCGGTGTAAGCGACCAGGCCACATTGCTACTAACTGCGACCAGGGAAACGATCCAAGGGGAACTACTGCGCTGGTAGTTGCCCCTTACGAGTAGCGGTGCTGCCCGTGGTGGAAGTCTTCGTGAGGGGAAAGCCACAGCGAGCCCTCGTGGACACGGGCTGTACGACGACACTGGTGACTGCGGGGGTGGCACAGAGGTGGAGAGGGAAGAGCAGCGTAAGGGCAGTCGACGGCAGGAAAATTGAATGCTGAGGTCGCAGCGAGATGGAAATAGCTTTCTGCCATCGTAGTAGACAGCGTGGTGGATGGGATCGGCGTGGTTATGGGCATGGACGCAATTGGCCGTCTAGGAGGCGTCACAGTGAACAACGTCGGTGTGTCGTTTGGCACCGCTGCATCGGTATGCGCTGTGAGTGCGCGACAGGAGAACCAGAAGACCCACGAGGAGAAATACCCCGCTTACACTGTGCAGGACAAAGACTTCAAGGCCGTGTTCGATGGGCAGAGATGGGTTGTTGAGTGGTACTGGAAGGGAGAACCACCAACACTGAAGACCAAAGTGGGCTGCTATCAACACATTGAAGGGAAGCATTAGGAGCGAGAGGTAGAGAGATGGATTGAGGAGGGCATACTGCTTCCCTGGAAAGAGGAGGTGAAGTGCGGAGTATTGCCGTTATTGGCGGTGGCGAGGTCACGGATGTCTGTGGGGAAACCCTGCGTGAGTGGAGACGCATGACGGGGAGTTCAGCAATCGTAGATCTAAAGTTGGCATACTTGCAATTGCATATAGACGAGAAGCTCTGGCAGTATCAGCTGGTCAGGTATAAGGGCCGGACATATTGCCTGACCAGGCTCGGTTTCGGACTGAGCTCCGCACCGAAGATCATGGCGGCGGTCCTCAAGACCATTCTGGGAAAGGCCGACAAGATGAAGAGGGCCACTAACTCCTATATTGACGACATCCTAGTGGACGAGTCTGTGGTGTTGGCGGCAGAGGTCACTAGCCATTTACAGGGGTATGGACTGGCTGCGAAGCCGTCAGAAGCGTTGGAGGGAGGAGCTGCGCTGGGACTTAGGCTACGGCGAGACAGGACGGGCGTCTTGGTATTCCAGAGGGGAAATGAAGTTCCAGAACTGGGCCCAAGTATGAGTAGGCGGGAGCTTTTCTCGGTGTGGGTCAGATTGCTGGGTGGCTCAGGACGGCACGCAGCTATGTCAAGAGACGAGCGGGAGGAGTAACTTGGAGTTACAGAGTGGGAGAGAGGACGGTGGCCATGATGCAGGAGATCGTGGGGAGGGTGAAGGCCGACGACCCAGTGCGGGGATGCTGGTATGTTCCCAAACCACAGAGCAGGACCGTATGGTGCGATGCCAGCAGCATAGCGCTGGGTGTGACGTTGGAGATAGGTGGTGTTGAGGTCGAGGATGCAGCCTGGCTTAGGAAGAAGGACGACTGCAACCACATCAATGTGGCCGAACTGGACGCAGTGTTGAGAGGGGTGAACCTCGCCCTGAGGTGGGGACTACGCACCATCGAGATACGCACCGACTCGGCTACTGTACTCGGATGGGTAAGATCAGTGCTCACCAGTGAGAAGAGAGTGCGAAAGAGAGGGGCGGCGGAGATGCTGATAAAGCCCCGCCTGGGAACTTTAGGAGAGCTGGCCACTGAGTTCGACCTGAGGCTGAGCATAGTTTTCGTGCCCTCAGAGAAAAATAGGGTGGACATCTTAACTTGGGTGAAGAAAGCCTGGATGGAAGCGCCGGAGGAGGTAGATGAGATAGCTGCCGTGTGTCGGCTGACCGAGTCGGATCTGAAAGGGTTGCATGACATGCACCACATGGGAGTGGATAGGAGCCTGTTCCTAGCCAGGAGAATCGACTCGGACGTTAACAGACACAGTGTTCAAAGGGTGGTTAGCGGCTGTGTCCGATGTCAGTCCATTGATCCCGCCCCGGGTGTACACGAAACGGGAAGCCTCCCGGTGGATCGCGACTGGAAGCGATTGGCGGTGGCTGTAACGCACTACCGACAGGGAACATACCTCTCAATGGTCGACTGTGGACCGACACGGATGGCGATATGGAGGGAGATGAAGACTGGAACGGCCGAGGAAATCACGCGGACGTTGAGAGAGGTGTTCTTGGAGCGGGTCCCTGTGGACGAACTGCTGATGGACAATAGCGCAGCGTTCCGCTCGGAGGCGCTGAGGGAGATGCTCGATGGATGGAAGGTGGACTGTTTCTTCAGAGCAGCGCACAGGCCGAGCGGGAATGGAATTGTGGAGCGACACCACCGGACGATCAAGGCAATGGCGGAGCGGGGCCATATTTCACCAATGGAGGCAGTGTTCTGGTATAACATGTCCCCTCGGGTGTGACAGGTCAAGGAATCGGTGCCACACAGAGCAGTATTCAGATACGAGTGGCGGCACCTGTGCACGCCACCACAACGGCCAGTGGGGAGAGAGAGTGCATTCGTGCAGGTGGGCGAAGAAGTCTGGGTTAAGCCCCCAGATGCACGTTGCACATCTCAATGGGGAAGGGGAACGGTGGCGGCCGTAAATTCACAGAATAATGTGTCCGTAGACGGAGTACCACGTCATGTCCTGAATGTCCGTAGAATCACTGTGTCAACGGACTCCGAGGAATAGGAAACCCAAAGTGCTGCCCCAACACTGCGGAGATCGCAAAGAAGTCGTAAACCACCAACCTGGACAGCAGTCTTTCATATGCAGAAGGACGAGGGGGAAATTGATCCTTGAGATCAGGGGGGCGTGTGGGTATGGTGTGGCGTGCGTTGGCCGGAAGCGGGGAAGTGCTCGACCGGAAGGGCCAGCAGAGGGCCTCTCTAGTGGTGACCAGCAACGGTGTGGACGCGAGTTTTGGCAGCTCCCGGTGTTAAGCAGTTGGACGCACGTGGAAGAGGAGTAACCTGAAGTGGAGTTTAGCGGCGCCTATGAAAAGCGGTAAGTGAGATAGCTTTTTCTAATCTAACCACACCAACAAACCTAAATAAATATATCATCATCATCATCATCATTTTACGTCCACTTTTTCCTGCTTGCAAGGGTGGGACGGGTCTTATTCAGCACAGCATCTCTCCACTCGTCATCTCCACCGTGAGGTTCAATGATCTGAGGTCTGTTCTCACCACCTCCGCCCATGTTTTTCGTGGTCTACCTCTACCACGTCTTCCTTCAACTGGCAATTCCTGGCACTTCTTCACCCATCGGTCATCCTCCATGCGCATCACATGTCCATACCACCTCAGTCTCCTCTCCCATACACTACATTCTATCCCTCTCAGACACAGTTTCTCTCTCAACACATTTATGCTGAGTCGTTCACGCACATTTACACTGCACATCCAACGGAGCATGCTTGCCTCATTTCTCTCCAGCCGTCGCATATCCTCTGCAGTTGCTGCCCATGTCTCACTACCATGCAGCATCGCGCTCCTCACACAGGCATCATACAACCGGCCTTTCGTACGCAGAGAGAAACCCTTCTTCGTCAACAGAGGAAGCAGCTCCCAAAACTTCTTCCAACCCGTCCTTATTCTAGATACTATGGCCTCGGAACACCCTCCTCCCATGCTAATCTGATCTCCTAGGTACCGGAAGCTATCCACCACTTCTATAGCGCCCTCTTGCATTTGAAAAATGTGTCTATCAGTGCGACTTCTACTGTCTAATTTCCCTGTACATCTATTGCATACATATTTCTCCCTACCTGTTAGTTTGCCTGCTATCCTGCTACATCTCTTGTGTACCCAGGATCTGCATTGTGTGCATTTTATAGAATTTATGCCAGTTCCTTTTCTGCATATCGAACATGGCCATTTCTCTGATGGAATCGGAGTATTGTCCTCTCTTCTACTCATCAACACTTTTGTCTTAGCTAGATTCACTCTCAGTCCTCTTGCTTCCAACTGCTGTTTCCATAGCCAGAATTTATTCTCTAGCTCCTCTACTGATTCTGCTATAAGAACCAGATCGTCAGCATAGAGAAGTTCCCATGGACAGCCAGTCTTAAACTCCTCTGTTATGGCTTGGAGGACTATAATGAACAAGAGCAGGCTGAGGACCGAACCCTGATGTACTCCTACTTGTATCTGGAATTCCTCACTAAACTCCATTCCTACCCTGACTTTACTGAGAGTACCTCTGTACAAAGTTTGCACTGTCCTCACAAGCCATTCCTCAACACCTAGCTTCCTTAGGGACCACCAGATGACAGATCGGGGTACCCTATCAAAAGCCTTCTCTAGGTCAACAAAGGCTAAGTATAGTGGCTTATTCTTCTCTAAGAACCTCTCTTGCAATTGTCTCACCAAGAAGAGGGCATCTGTTTTACTCTTCCCAGGCACAAAACCAAACTGCATCTCATCTAGTTTGACCCTTTCTCTAATTAGTTGTGCTAAAATCCTTTCTGCCACTTTCATAACCTGTTCTATCAGTTTTATACCCCTATAATTGCTCCTCTCCAAAGCATCCCCTTTACCTTTGTAGCAATTTATGAGAATACTGCTGCACCAGTCTTTGGGTATGACACCACCATATATAGCCTGATTGATGATGCGTGCAACCAGTTTAGTGCCTACGTCCCCTGATGCCTTCAGCATCTCAGCAACTATTCCTGATGGTCCGGCAGCCTTACCATTTTTCAGTTCCCTAATCGCCTCTTGGACCCTATATTCGTCAATCTCAATAGCTGGTCCCTCTGTCGGATCTACCAAGGGTAATTTCTCTCTCTCCCATTTGTTCTCCACACATATATATACTTACAGTAAATATTGATCCAATTCAATTCAAGTATTCCATATAGGGATGTTGGAGTATATTTAGAATAAGAAAATATGAAGTAGTTTCAGATGTTAAAGTCCTTTACTGATAAGAATGTGATACATATGTCAATGATATATATATATATATATATATATATATATATATATATATATATATATATATATATATATATATATATATTTGCTAATATGCAAATCAGGCCGATCAGTCACTGTATATTCCAGAAAATATCATATATTTTCACTAGCTCTGACAGTTGGCGGGTAAACAGTAGACAGTACTGATGAAAGGTAATTACCCAGAAACACTAGTGCCTGCCGTTCTGTTTGTATGCCATCACAAGAGCAAGAATGAAGGAGTCATTCTACTAACATGGCTTGAGAGGCTGTTTGTATAATTGCAAACAAATTGAATATTATTATTAGTGGATTGGCAGTATCGGTAGAGGGTCGGACACCATGCTTTGCAGCATAGAGTTACGGCCCTTTGTGGTCTGAGTTCAAATCTCGCCGAGGTTAACTTTGCCTTTCATCCCTACGGGGTCGATAAAATAAAGTACCAGTAATACGCTGGGATAATTGCTGGCCTTGTGCCTAAAGTAGAAACAGTTATTAATATTTGAGAAAGTCAGATTTACGTTTCTTATACATATATATATATATCATCATCATCATCATCACCGTTTTACGTCCATTCTTCCACGCTAGCATGGGTTAGACGGGTTTTCCTGTTGTGGGCAGTGTCCGGTTGGCTGACCTTGTCTTGCTCATACGGGAACTTATTCTGGCTTGATTTCTACAGCTGGATGCCCTTTCTATAATTACTGTATCATTGAAAGGTTCCCATAATTCTATTATTTACATATATTAATATAGACTTCAAATAAATCTTTGTCAACTTACCTTCTTCACATATAATCAATGTGTTGTGTTGATAATTTTTACTAAGCAACACAAGAAATAATCTCTTTGTTGTTAAATTAGCAGTTGCAATGATTTTATCAGCTTTATTTCACGACATTAACGCTGGTGTATCTTCTTCATGGCACTATCAGTAGAGGGTCGGACGCCATGCTTTCCAGCATAGTTATGTCCCTTTACGATCTGAGTTCAAATCCCGCCGAGGTTGACTTTGCCTTTCATCCTTACGGGGTCGATAAAATAAAGTACCAGTAATGCACTGGGTAATTGCTGGCCTTGTGCCTACAGTAGAAACAATTATTGTTTAACGTCTATCTTCCACGCTAGCATGGGTTTAGACGGGAATTGTCCCACACAACATACATACATGTACTCACACACACATATATATACACACACATATATATATATACACAGCATGCATACATGTACACACACACCTATATATACACAGCATACTTATGTGTACACACACACACACACTTATATACACACACATATATATATACACACTCACATATATATATATATATATATATACACACACACAGATATATATATATACACAGCATGCATACATGTCCACATACTATATATACATAGCATACATACATGTACACACACACCTCTATATACATACATATATTTATTATGATATACACACATATACCAATTATATATTAAACTACACACACACATATATATATATGGTGGCTGCCAACTCGTTTTCGAGTACGGCCACTACTTTATATCCATCTAGGAGAACCCCTACCGATGCGCTGAACGAGTGTGACTTTTTAGTCCAGCCAGTGACTTGAAAATTCTGGTACAAACACTACACCTGTGACAATTATTGACACATAGTACTGGGCCCATGGTACCATGTGATGACAAGTGCAGAGAGATCTCCAGATATAAAGCAATGCCTGTGCCGTGAAGCTTTTATAGTGAGCAAAGGCACTGCACAAAGCCAGTCCCACTCTCTTTACCAAGATGATATTTACCAAAAAGAAGAACAAGTCAACATCATTGGATACCATCAGGGTTGCAGGTGTTATATCAGAGTTTTCCTTCTCATAGAATTCTGCCTTGACAAAGGCTAAGGGGTCATCTCTCCCAGTGATTTTGGATGGCCATTGACTCTTAAGAGCTCATTTGCCCTTTGACAGGTTTTGTTTTTAGTCCTGCAGGATGTCCAAAGTCACTCTCCTCACCAAGAAACATTGGTGGGGTTGCCAGTTTAGTCGCCAACGACCCGGATACATGTTACCAGTAGCACCAACTGGTGACCTGACATAAGTATATGTGTGTATGTATATATATATATACATACACACGCAAATATATATATATATGTGTGTATACATATACAGAGATTCCGAAGAGATATAGGTGTAAATGATATTTACAGCTTATTCAGACCAGTTACAACCCCGCCAACCTCCAGCCCCTAACTACTATCCCCCATCATTCTTTAGGACCAGAGGAGGTGGCAGCAGTGACTGTAGGTTAAGCTGAGGGCGGGGACATGTTTATTTAATCAATCATCTTGTATTTATTTATAGTTGTCTTGTATTTGTTTATAGTTGTCTTGTTTGTTTATTGTTTCTTTCCATTCTGCAGTGGGTTTTTATACACACACACACACATATATACACACACACACACACACACACACATATATATATATATATACACACATATATATATACACATATATATATATATATATATATATATATACACATATATATATACACATATATATATATATATATATATATATACACATATATATATACACATATATATATATATATATATATATATATATATACACATATATATATACACATATATATATATATATATATATAGTATATTTAAAATTTCATACAGTTATCATGTATGCGCAACCTTTGGTTTCGGGGTCCAGTTATGGCCACCACTGTTTAGGATTGGGTGGTCTCTCATTTTCGTTAATTAATTTTATTATTTTCTATTGCAAAAAATTACATAATCAAATAAAAATTTGTTTAATAAACTTTATATCATAACAATTATACTAAATAAAAATTTTCACTGCGAAAATACGAAAATTTGACTGGGAATGTGTGGCTAACTTTGAAAGAAAGCACGTGTTGTAATGAAGACCGGGAAATTTGACGTCCACGTAATTATTTCATAATTGAAATATTATATTAACTACCTCAACGTCCATAAGTAATTTATTTAACCAATATGATTTACAAATGAATATATATATATAGAGAGAGAGAGATAAATTAGTTATAGAAATAAGGAAAGGAAAAAATTACAAACAAAACGTGAGAAGACAGACACACCTCCAATTACACATTACAACAGAAAATATTGGTGTTTCCTTCTAAATATTTTTAATGGCAAGCCAAAGCATTCACGTAATTGTCGCAGGTAATAGTGAAACTAAGGTTCTGTAATATTCACGTATATTTATTAGTATTGTGTAATATTTTATTACATTTATTATTATTGTGTAATATTTTAGTAAAACGAGCCACCAACAACGATAGAACTTCGTTGTCAGCCACCGCAGCGACCATAAACTTCTTGAATACAAATGTGAGTTAATGTAATTTATTTTTTTCCCTTCTTTTATATAGTGGCATTTGTCTAGGGTCTTTGATAACATTTATTTAATCTTTTCTTTATTTATAGTGTGTTTTGGTGGGTGGTGCCGGGTGTAATATTATTTTTTTATGGCGGCCTTGGCCTCCGGACCCCCATCTCACTAGCTTTGCCGGCGTATCTTTCGTCGGTAACCTCGTCCTCGTCAGCAGGGTTCTTCAAAACACAATAGAACCCTCTGTGTTCAGAGAACGTGAGGCCGCCTGTGAGACGTGAGGCCGCCTGTGAGACGTGGGACCGGCTGGGACTTAGCTCAGTAGACGTCCATCCTCACACCAACGCACTTGGGATGCCAACCAATGCAGCTGGCCTCAGACAGGCTCA
Organism: Eledone cirrhosa; assembly: GCA_964016885.1. NCBI lineage: Eukaryota > Metazoa > Mollusca > Cephalopoda > Octopoda > Eledonidae > Eledone > Eledone cirrhosa. The sequence goes on from OZ024757.1 coordinate 17,594,003, forward strand.
CGCACCAGCACCGCCTTGCTTGTTTTCGTGCGGCCTCCAAACCTCACAGTGGTGCCTGGCTCCATGCCCTGCCCTCCTTCTCCACTGGCACGCAGCTAGACAACCATAGCCTGCGCATCGGCGTCTCCCTGAGGCTCGGCCTCCGGATCTGCCAGCCACACCAATGTCGCTGCGGTTCCACTGTGGACTCTTTCGGCCTCCACCCGCTTTCCTGTTGCCACAGTGCCAGCCACATTCCACGCCATGCTGTCCTCAACAAGGTCATTAAGCATGGCTTGGACGCTGCAGGCTTCCCTTCCTGCACGTCGGGCTGAGGGAGCCAAACTCCTCAAATACCAGTTGCTCTCCGACAGGTTTGCAGTCGTACCCGTGGCAGTGGAGACTTCTGGTGTCCTCGGCCCCAGGGCTACCTCCTTACTCACCACCATAGGCGCTGAGCTGGCCAGCCGCAGGTGTGAGCCCTGCGAGTTCGAGTACTTTTCCAGCGCATCTCCCTTGCCGTACTTCGGGGAAACGCCTTCTCCATTCTGTCCGCTGGGGTTGTGGGTGGGCCCCATCGCGTACCGTTGTAGTTGTATGTAGATATTAACTCATCAATCCCTGTCTTCCTTCGGGTGCAACGTTTATAAGTACTAATTTCATTATTATTATTATATCATTCTCTTGCTTTGCAGTATGTAGCAATGAATCATTGGACTACAATTATTGCTGATGAAATCCACAGCAGCATAAAAACCTTATAAGTCGTGGAAAGATATTGGGAAAACGTACAGGAAATATAATTACATAGAAACGATTCGGAGACAGCAGTGCAATTTTATATAGAATTCCACAAAACTTTAAAATTGTAATTTTTCTCATAGAAATTCATTTTCCGGTCTGTGTCATGTCAGACTAACGAAGTTGACTTTTTGGTCATAGATATTCCAGCGGTGACTATCTCATGTTGTTTAGTGTTTCTGGCATTTTATATCTAGAATTACATTTTGTAATACTTAGCTAGGAGGGAAGCAGAGGATAGAAAATTCAAGCATGTTTTGCAACGTGAGGACCAGAAACAGGAGGTGTTCAAGATTGCGAGGCAGTGTGTCAGAGAGAATTGTGATGTCATTGGAGAGAAGTGTATCCGGAATGATAAAGGTGAGCTTGCCCTCACAAGTGCTGAGAAGAAAGATGCATGGAAGAGTCATTATGATAGATTACTAAATGAGGAGAATGCATGGGAAGTAGAGACCCTACCCCAAGTATACCCTATAGAGGGGCCAGCAGTACAAGTCAGCAGCAGCGTAGTAAGTAAGGCAATCAAAGATATGAAGATGGGGAAGGCAACCAGTCCATCGGGTATAGCTGCCGAGATGCTGAAGGCATCTGGGTCTGTAGGTCACAAGTATTGTTAACCAGGTAATACTAGAAGGTGTCATACCAAAAAGATGGGTGCAGTAGCATCATTGTCAACTGCTACAAAGGTAAAGGTGATGCACTCGATAGAGGAAACTATAGAGGTATAAAGCTGATGGACCAGGTCATGAAAGTAACAGAAAGAGTTATAGCACAGTTGATTAGGGACCGGGTGAAACTAGATGAGATGCAATTTGGGTTTGTACCAGGAAGAGGCACCACTGATGCCCTCTTCCTTGTGAGGCAGTTACAGGAAAAGTACCTAGCTAAAAGTAAGCCACTCTACCTGGCATTCGTCAATCTCGAGAAAGCCTTTGACAGAGTTCCGTGTGCTGTAATCTGGTGGGCTCTTAGAAAACTAGGAGTAGATGAATGGCTTGTGAAAGCTGTACAAGCCATGTATAGGGGAGCACTCAGCAAAGTTAGGATTAGCAATGAGTATAGCGAGGAATTTAGCGTACAGGTTGAGGTCCACCAGGGCTCTGTTCTTAGCCCTCTCCTGTTCATCATAGTCCTGCAGGCAATAACGGAGGAGTTTAAGACCGGATGCCCATGGGAACTCCTGTATGCAGATGACTTCGCACTTATAGCTGAATCTATGGTAGAACCAGAGAAGAAATTCCAAACGTGGAATCAGGGACTAGAAAGAAAGAGTCTCAAAGTCAACATGACAAAGACTAAGGTCCTTGTAAGTAGACGAGAAAACAGAACCCAGATCCCCTCAGGGAAATGGCCTTGCTCATTATGTAGGAACTCCATTCTCTGCCCCAAATGCAAACAATGGGTACACAAGAGATGTAGTGGGATCTCAGGAAGCTTAATTAAGAATGTAGGCTTCACATGCAGCAGCTGTACTGGGACAGCAAGCAGCAAACAGCCACAGGAAACAAGTACCACCAATCTCTGGGAGGGCTCTGTAGAGACAGTAGACAGCTTCTGCTACCTAGGTTACCGAATTAGCAGCGGAGGTGGGTGTTCAGAAAGTACAATAACTAGGGTAAGAACGGGATGGAAGAAGTTCAGGGAACTACTACCACTGCTAGCTGCAAAAGCTTCTACCTCAAAATGAAAGGCAGACTGTATGATGTGTGTATACAAACAGCAATGTTACATGGTAGTGAGACCTGGGCACTGAAGGTGGAAGACTTACGTAGTTTAGAGAGAAACGAAGCCTGCATGCTCCGATGGATGTGTAATAGTAATATACGCGAACGACAAAGCATAAATGAATTGAGAGAGAGACTGAGCATAAGAGGTATCAAATGGTGTGTGCAGGAGAGGCGGATGCGTTGGTATGGACATGTGATGCGTATGAAGGATGACAGCTGCATAAAAAGGTGCAGAGCACTAGAAGTCGATGTAAACCGCGGAGTGGGGAGACCCAAGATGAAGTGATAAAAGCCGACCTTACCCAATTACGCCTCTCAAAGGCAATGACACACGACCGTGACCTCTGGCGTCACGCAGTAATACAGAGTACAAGCTGAAGCATATAGACAATATGCCCCCACACCCTCCCACTGCAAGGTGGCCGTGGAGGTGCCACGGCAAAAAAGCACCCAGCCCACACTGTAAAGTGGACGTGTAGGCGCCACGAAAAAGCACCCAGCACTCACTGTAAATGAGGTTGGTGTTAGGAAGGGCATCCAGCTGTAATCAAGCCAAATCAGTTCCTGTGGGCAAGGCATGGTCAACCGACCAGACACTGCCCACAACAGGACAACCCGTCTAACCCATGCTAGCGTGGAAGAACGGACATAAAATGGTGATGATGATGAATACATTAGTATTTAACAGAATATAGAGTAGAGTGTAAATTGAGGGAGATATAGCTGCTATGTTTATCAGTGAAATTCTACCACTTCGCTGGCACCATATGTACATGTTATTCAGTTGTGTAGCTGCTGTTCGCCCCATCTTCAATCTAAACTTCATAGCTGTATTTGTTTAACACTCGTTAAGAGACAAATGTAAACAAAATACGATGAGTTTTACAATTACACCCATCTCGTTTGAGAGGTGAAATTTGTTTTTTGTCACTCACCACCCTGTCAAATCACACCACACTTGTCATAACTTCGCTTTTGAGGGAGTCGGGCTGCTGACTGCGAATTTCCTCTCTTTATTGGTGGCTCCCCTAATAGAGGTAACTGGCGAATCTTGCGAGGGCGCCTGGTTGTTCCAGCGCATCAGCCTCACCATCACCTGAGGCAACGCTGCGAGTGTGCTGGCTTGCCTCAAAAATTATTATAGAGGTTGCCCTGTACTCCTTGCGACGCTGCAGTCTTTTGCTCTGGTGTTGGCTCGGTTGTTCACCCTGTACAGCCACCAGAAATGACATCTATGAAATAAACAACCCTTATGCCACCAGCGGCTAAACATCAAATGATTATTTTTGTATAAATAGAGTGGTTCCAAATGCTTTCACCAGTCGACCTTTGGCAGAGTCAGCTAGCGTATCGTTCCTCTCCTCTGCCACACGCCTTCTACCTCTGTATGAAATAAATCGCTGAACGAAACTACATCTCTTGCCTACTCGCCCTTTCAACTTCTTCCTTACCGTATGCGATAACAGTCCTTTTAAGGGCTATTCTCAGATCCGATCAGAAGTAGTGACCAGACCCACTAACCACGTCACTACAACCCCTTCCTTTACAATTGAAACATATCCTTCTGAAAGAATCGTGAGCAATTTGTAATGTTATCTATGTATATATTTAAAACATATTTGTTGTGTCATTCTACTCTAAATTTATTTATATGCTTTGTATATATCATGTGTGTTTATATTTTCACTCCCATTTGTAACGTTATTTAATAAAATATAAACATTTCCCTTCTATCGCTCCCACTGTTTGTTCATCTGTTGGGACAAGGACCAGAAACCTATCAAGCGTTGGTGCCATGAAAATTCACCTGGTACTCCCTTCAAGGTGGTTGGCAACAGGAAGGGCACTTATGAAATCCATGCTTAAAAAGGCGTTTTTAACGTATCTGGCCTAATGGCTCCCTATCTCGACAGTAATACAGTAACATTATACCTTGAGATTGATGAGTCAAACCAACTGAACACAGAAAAAATAGAATGTATTAAGGAAGTGTTCACTGAGGGGCCTTATGCTGCTTTCACCAAACTAGGCAAAGTGCAATGTACAGGTGAGCAGGTGGATGCACTTGCAGCAGAAATATGGCAGTTGGCTACGCTAACTGAGTTGACAGGAAAACCTTTGAAGGGCTGTGCAGATGCCGTTCGTGAACAGTTTCCCCAATGAGATTTCACTGAAGCTCCAACAGAAAAATGACCATGTTAATGACCGAGTTAATCCCACACGCCCATGTAGTGACATGAGGCGATGAATGGAATGTTGCAGCGACAGAATCTCATGGCAGTCAACAGCAATCAATCAGGGGAGAAGAGCCCCTGTGAACATTCAACAGCAGGCGCTCAGAGGCCAGTGCTTGAGGTGTGAGGGTCCACACATGGCAAGGGACTGCAGAGACCGTAAGCCAGATATATTTTGTTGCCGATGCAAGTGTGCAGGCCACTTAGGAAGGTTGAGGTTAACCACCAGAGGCAATGGAGGGAGGAGTTGGACTGAAGCTGCAAAGAGACAAGATGGGCACACTGATATTTTGGAGAGGAAATGAAGTCCCAGAACTGGACAGATGAGAACTTTTCTCAATGTGTGGGAAATATCTAATCGCAGGGTGGCTCTGAACAGCATGCAGCTATTTCAAGAGACGAGCAGAAGGGACAGTGGCCATGATGCGGGACATCATGGATGGGTAAAGGCAGATGACCGAGTAATAGGAAGCTGATAGAGCGGAGAACAGGAGCTTATAGTGTGATGCCAGCAGCATAGCGTTAGGGGTTACTCTGGAAATAGGGGGTGTCGAGATCGAGGACACAGCCTGGCTCAGGAAGAAGGAGGACTCTAATCACATCAACGCCCTGAGATGGAGGGGCTATGCACCATAGAGATTCGTACTGATCCAGCCACTGTACTCGGATGGGTGAGATCAGTTCTCACAAATGAGAAGAGGGTGTGAATGAGAGGGGCGGCAGAAATGTTAATAAAGCGCCATCTGAGGACTGTGGGAGAGTTGGCTGCTGAGTTATACCTGAAGTTGCAAGTGGTCTTTGTAACCTTTGAGAAAAATAGAGTGGGCATCTTAACTAGGGTAAAGAACCCCCAGAGGATGGGGAAAAAGCTAAGTGACTCGGTGTTGAGGAGCTTGCATACCATGCATCTTATGGGAGTGGATAGGACCTTATTCCTAGCCAGGAAAGTCGACTCCGATGTTAGCAGACTGAATGTCCAGGAGTTGCAACAGATGCCAGTCTATTGACCCCACCCCAGGCATGCACCAGACAGGTAACATCCCAGTGGAGCACACCTGGAAACAATTGGCAGTGGATGTAACATACTAGCAACAAGGGACGTATCTGCAGACCAGGACAGATGGCAAATTGGAGGGATTAGAAAACAGGGACTGTGGAGGAAATCACACGGACGCTAAGAGATATTCTTGCAGCAGGGCCCTGTGGATGAACTGTTGTTGTTGATGTGTGGAATGTGAGCCACTTCTTCAGAGCAGCGTACAAGCTGAGAGGAAATGGTATTGTGGAGAGACACCATCGCACGATGAAGGCCATGGCAAACAGGGGGCACATTTCACCAATGGAGGTGGGTGTTTTGGTACAATATGTCACCTCAGGTGGAACAGGCCGAGGTGCCACATAAAGCGATGTATAGATACGAATGACAGCATCTGTGCATGTTATTACAACAACATGTGGAGGAGAGAGAGACTGCATTTGTACAAGTGGGCGAAGAAGTTTGGGTCAAGCCCCTGAATGCGCGTTGCACATCTCAATGGATGGAATGCCACTTTTGGGAATGACGGACTTTGACATGGACTAATATGGTGTGATAATTGATCCTTGAGTGCCAGAGGTATGGGGGTGACATCTTACTGGAAGCGAAGGATTAGTGACATCACATCAGGATTCTAGCGCTGATTACGGCCTAATGCGGACATGAACAAGAGAGGCTCTGTAATTCTCAGTTGGACGTAAGTCATGTCGACATTCTGTCTGGGTTCAAGTAGTGACACAAGGTAAGTTTGTTTCCCACTGCAGTTTTAAATATTACAGTATTTGAAACATGCATCCTAACATAATAGCTGTTAAATCTGAAAAATTTTATGACTAATAAATTATTGTTTTAACATTCAGTCATTCTTGTCCTTTTATTTTCCTTGTCTTAAATACATCTTTCTTATATCACCCACTAATATTTTAAAAGGACATGGCTTAGTGGTTAGATCATTGGGCTTGCAATCGAAAGGTTGTCAATTCGATTCTCGGATCAGGTGATGTGTTGTGTCCTTGAGCAAGACACTTTATTTCACATTGTTCCAGTTTACTCAACTTTATGAATTAGTTGCGATCCTGCAAAAATCAATGGGTGGCAGTAGTTGCAGCTGCACGCATTGAAAGACTGGTGTAGTGGCTCTGAGAACAATGCGACTTTGCAGATGATCAATACAAATTGACAATGGAAAGGCACTCCCGCTCGAGTTAGAACAGAACTATTGACCTTCAGGAGAAGCAGTGATCCCTGATTGTATTCAGCTCCCAAAACAAATATGAAGTACACCAAATCCAATGCTCCTGGTTCTTCTTATTTGCGAGTGTTATCTCGGCCAGATTAGATATACAATACAGTCTTCAACACATATTTCTTATATCAAACACCAATATTTGGATCAATAGAATCTTATACAGCTTTTTTAAAAAAATGCATTACACAGTACAGTCTTAAACATATCTTTCTTATATCAGACACCAATATTTTAAAAGGACATTATTCAGTACATCGTTAAATATAGCTTTCTCATATCACTTACCAATATTTTAAAAGGGTACAAGCCATGTATAGGGGAGCAGTCAGCAAAGTTAGGATTAGCAATGAGTATAGCGAGGATTTTAGCGTACAGGTCGGAGTCCACCAGGGCTCTGTTCTTAGCCCTCTCCTGTTCATCATAGTTCTGCAGGCAATAACGGAGGAGTTTAAGACCGGATGCCCATGGGAACTCCTGTATGCACATGACCTCGCACTTATAGCTGAATCTATGGTAGAACTAGAGAAGAAATTCCAAACTTGGAAGCAGGGACTAGAAAGAAAGAGTCTCAAAGTCAACATGACAAAGACTAAGGTCCTTGTAAGTAGACGAGAAAACAGAACCCAGATCCCCTCAGGGAAATGGCCTTGCTCAGTATGTAGGAACTCCATTCTCTGCCCCAAATGCAAACAATGGGTACACAATAGATGTAGCGGGATCTCCGGCAGCTTAACTAAGAATGTAGGCTTCACATGTAGCGGGATCTCCGGCAGCTTAACTCAGAATGTAGGCTTCACATGTAGCGGGATCTCCGGCAGCTTAACTCAGAATGTAGGCTTCACATGTAGCGGTATCTCCGGCAGCTTAACTAAGAATGTAGGCTTCACATGTAGCGGGATCTCCGGCAGCTTAACTAAGAATGTAGGCTTCACATGTAGCGGGATCTCCGGAAGCTTAACTAAGAATGTAGGCTTCACATGTAGCAGCTGTGCTGGGACAGTACCACCAATGCTGGAGACAGTACCACCAATGCTGGAGACAAGTACCACCAATCTCTGGGAGGGCTCTGTAGAAACAGTAGACAGCTTCTGCTACCTAGGTGACCGAATTAGCAGTGGAGGTGGGTGTTCGGAAAGTACAATAACTAGGGTAAGAACAGGATGGAAGAAGTTCAGGGAGCCACTGCAAAAGGCTTTTCCCTCAAAATGAAAGGCAGACTGTATGATGCGTGTATACAAACAGCAATGTTACATGGTAGTGAGACCTGGGTGCTGAGTGTGGAAAACTTGCGTAGATTAGAAAGAAATGAAGCCTGCATGCTCCGATGGATGTGTAATACAAAATGCTGCTATACCCAATGACTGGCATAGCAGCATCATAGTCTACTGCTACAAGGGCCATAGAGATTCTCTAGTCAGAAAACTATAGAGGCATCAGTTGGTTAACCAGGTTGGTGTCCATCATGGCGCTGTTCTTAGTCCTCTCCTGGGTATAACAGAAGAGTTTAAAACTAGCTCCCCATGGGAACTTATGTATATGGTAGAATTACTGAAGAAATGAAAGGAAAACAGATTTTCTCAGGGGAATGGCCTTGCTCAGTGTGCAGGAAGGGAGTTGATAGAAATTTATTGCTATGTTCCAAATGCAAAATATGTGTACACAAGAGATGTGGGATCTCTGGTAGCTGTTCAATGCCAGGTGCATTAAGTAGCAAGAGCTGTTGGGGTGCTATTCTATATGCTTTACTGTGTCTCCATCATGATATTTCAGCGAGCCTTAGAAATGTTTAACAGTGCCCATCTCCAAGTGTCCCATCCATTACTAAGTTTAGCATGCCACCATCTTGGAATTGTTGAGAACCAGTCTACCTGTCTTTCACTAACATATAGAACACTAATAAAAAATATCAATTTCATTGACTGTTTATGTATTATTCACTAAGTTTAGTATGCCACCATCTGGGTCTTGTTGAGAACCAGTCTACTTGTCCTTCACTAATAAAAATATCATATTTACATTTGTTAACATCTTCCACTTACTAATAAATGTCAAACGTCCTATTTTCCATGGGTTGTCCATGCCTTACTTTGCTCATATATATATGTGTGTGCACGTATAGTTGTCCATTGAAATTGTTGATCTTTTGGTGACTGTAGGGATAGGACAACGGAGAAGCAATTCTCAATCCATGCCTGCTTTCTCGCTTCCCTTGGTAGTGTCTCACCTTCATATAGCAGCTGAACTATTCATTGCTTTCTCCCCAAACCTGAAAAGCTTGCTGTTACTCTGCTTTAAATTAGTATTGGAATGCCAGGATAGTAACGGCTTCAGGGTATGGTTAACTTATAGGCTCTCCTAGGGCCAGATAAACCATAGTCAATACCAGATTAGAGGGTGAATACTTACCATAGGGTCTCCTAAACCCTGGTCAATGCCCCAGCTTTATCCATGCGTACTTTACTTGGTAGTTCTAATAACAAGAAGCACCCCATGTACATTGGAAAATGCCCTGGCCTTGACCATGGTTTAGCTGATTGTAAAGGATCTTAGGAGAAGTATACGCCCTTAAACTGCTTATTTCAGCCATGACCATAGACGATCCTAAAAAACGAACAAGAAGCACCCCTGTACATTAGAAAATGCTGTTGTGGTCGGTTTTAGGAGATCAACAAAGTATTCAGCTAATATCTACCCTCCTCCAATAGTTCCTGCTCCTTAGCTTTAAAAGTTATGATCTTCCAATTTTTATGGTCTCAGAATATGCAATCTTTGTGCATCCATCTCATGCTGCACAGAACAGGTCCATCACCAGTTTTACAGCATTAGATGGAGACTGCAATACATTTTTAGAAGAGACCTGAACATGTCCTTTGTTAACCCATATGAAGGCAGTATAACTGCCTTTGTTGTGTCTACCCATATTGCAGCTTTTCAGTGCTCTTATTTGAGCCATTCACCAATCTTCCACTTATTCCTGAAAGGGCGATGGGGGATATATTTCTGAAACACCCCTTCCAGTGGGTACTGTCAGAAGCAACATGGATGTTATTCAACATCTTATTTGTGGTCTCCTACTGGTGGGAATATTTAGTGGCAAGTGTCAATCCATGCCTCCTTTCTCGATACTGTCTCACCTTAATCTCTTTGTGATAGCAAGTGAATTGTTCATGGTGAAATAAGCAGTTTAAGGACGTATACTAATCATACGTTCTCCTACGGCCAGTTAAATCATGGTCAATGCCTGCAAAGCAGGCGAAATACGTACTTTCAGGGCGTAAACTTCTGGTAGGAACGTCTTCTAAACCATAGACAGTGTCTCCTTAGAGGGCGAAAGGCGTAAACTTTTCTACGGGCAGCTAAACCATGGTCAATGCCAGATTAGATGGTGAAAAAAGCAGTTGCCACTTAAACCCTTGTAACACAAGCTTAACGGGCGAAAGAAGTAGCTTTAGGGCATATGTTAGAGGGTACACTTCCCATAGTATATCCCCTGGCAACCTAAACCCTGGTAAATGGCCGGCGTATACGTCCCATAGGATTTCGTGCGGCAAGATTAACCTTGGTCAATGTCAGATTAGAGGGTTAAAGTAACGGCGTATACAGCCCATAGGATCTCTTACGGCCAGCTAAGCCATGGTCTATGTCAGCTAAACCATACTCACTGGGCGAAAGGAGCATTGTAAAGACGTAAACTTCTCGTAGGATCCGCTAAACCATGGCAGGTGATTGAAGCATTAAAGTAATGGATCTCCTATAAGCTGTTTTAGGGCGAAAGAAGCAGTGTTAGAGCGTATACGACCAATAGGGTGTCCTACGGTCAACTAAAAGCTGGTCAGAAGCACATCATTAATGTAGCTGGACTGTCGTCTATACGGAGGTAAGTGTATATACATTAAAAAAAAATAATATAAACGAAATGAATGGAGGTAATTCGTACGGAATACAGATTTTCATAAAATTATTAGTGCAAGACAATAATTTAATGTAAAAGAGAAAGTCAGAGATCGAATCCCGCATCGTCACACTACCACCAATGCACTAATAATTTTGTTGTAAAAAATAGTTACTCCGAATTACCTCCCTTCGTTTCGTTTATATTTTTTTTTAAACAAAAAATGGCGAAAGTAGCTATAAGTATACTTAATTTGCTTAGTAGAATTGCGGCCTTCGCGGTGGCGTGCGAACTGCGTCTCTGACTGCCAGTCTCCCTATCTGGCGTTCGATTCGTAGTGGCGTACGACTGCATAGGCCTGGGACTATTCGGGGCCGGCACATAGATGCAAGGCCCGTCCCTGACCACCGTGAAGAATTCTTTTTCAAAATTTCAATAATATGCAAATGAGTTTGAAGTTCATTTACATATTAGAAGAATTATATTAGAAAGAATCTTAATATATATAGAGAATCTTGAATCTTAATTACACTCTTGAAGCTTCATTTACATATCTAATTTGCTCATTTGCATATTAGAAGAAATTTTTTAGAAATATATTAGTGAGAATCTTAATTACATTTTTGAAGACATTTTAAGAAGAACCTTGGAGGTTAATTACATTCTTGGAAGACAGTTGGATTTGAACCTTCTTAACTTAGTTTCTATATAAAGAGACTGTTTAGATTCTTAGAACCCACAATTTTAATTACATTCTTGAAAGACAGTTGGATTCGAACCTTCTTAACTTAGATTCTTAGAACCCACAATTTCACTTACATTCTTGAAAGACAGTTGGATTTGAACCTTCAACTTAGTTTCTATATAAAGAGACTGTTTAGATTCTTAGAACCCACAATTTTAATTACATTCTTGAAAGACAGTTGGATTCGAACCTTCTTAACTTATATTCTTAGAACCCTTGAATAGTAAAAATGTCATTACACTTTAGACACTCCAGCTACATTCTTAGTTTCTCTATTATTACACTTTACTTACATTCTTAATACACTTCTTCATTTACATTTTTTACTATTCAAGGGAGATAACTCTAGTATTTTGAAAGAAAGAGTTACCTCCCCTTATTCAAGGGAGACAACTCCGTAGTATTTGAATGGAAGAGTTACCTCCCTTGAATAGTAAAAATTTATTCGGAATATAATTTGTTTCTTTCCTAAATTTCGTTAAGGGTTAAGGCTGGCGAACCTTTTATTGTCAAAATAAACTGAACACAATTCGTATATAATACGTAAACATTTCTTTATTAACAGATTAACTGAACACAATTCGTATGTATATAATACGTAAACAATTCTTTATTGACAGATAGTTCGACTTGTAAATACTCTCACTCGTTACGGCAAACGCCACAGCATAATGTCCGAGAACGCTGAAATGCAAAGTGTTTATGTGAAGTCGGGCTTTACAACGATTTTGTGTTGTTCTTGAGATATTTTATTCCAAATCACTAAGAAGTCCTTCGGAAGGTGGGTCCCCAGCGACTGACTGCAAAGAGACAGTTCTCCAAAACGAATTTACAACAAAACACCAGTACAAATATGGAAATGAAGAAAATGTTTCAATAAAACTGTTCAATATAAAATAAAACTTTACTTTACCTGCGTAAAATAGTAAAATCCAAGTTTTTAACGTTTTTTTTTTATTCAGGTTAAAAAACATGAAGTTGATCCAGCAGCCATTTTATTTTTTTTAAACAGAGTTACCTAAAGCGCATGTGCAAAGTCGGGCGTTACAATCGTGAAGGTGTGAGTTCGATTCTCACACCGGGCTTTGTGTTGTGTTCGTGAGACACTTTATTCCAAATCACTAAGCTGTAGGAATGAGTTTAAATTTGTACCCAGAGAACAAAAACTGAAGCTGCAATACTTCATTGTGAATGACAGAAATAGAGAAGGCAGGGCCTTAAAAATGTGAGGGACAAACCAACATTCGTTGATTCTTAAAGGAGCATGTTAGTATTGCTTAGAAGGTATGTCTAGTGAAGAACGTTTATGTAGCTTGAAAGAAAGGTTTCTTCCTGTAGAGAGATGGTAAAATGTATTTTTGTGTCACAAGAATATCTGCGAGTGTTGACAAGTATTTTATCTTAAAAGAAAGCATGCCTTGTGTGGGTGAAGAAAGCCACAGTAAATGTAGCTGAGAAGGTTTAATTTAGAAGAAAAAAATATATACAGTGAAGAACATTTATATATGTATTCTAAAAGTGGGGTAAGACGGATTCCTCGCGCGGCCCAGCATGTAGCCGCGGTCCAGCGCAACGATTCGATCTTCAGACACATAGAATGGTCACGCCAAACATAAGTAGTGAAAAAGTCCGAGCCGCTACGCGCATTGCCACAATTCTACTAAGTAAATTTGTCATATCTATAGGTAAAATTTTATTTATTTAAAAAAATATATATAGAAACGGAAAGAAAGCGAGATAACACGTAATATTCCGTTTCATCATCATCATCATTTTACGTCTGCTTTTCCCTGCTTGCAAGGGTGGGACGGGTCTTATTCAGCACAGCATCTCTCCACTCGTCACGGTCCCTCGTCATCTCCACCGTGAGCTTCAATGATCTGAGGTCTGTTCTCACCACCTCCGCCCATGTTTTTCGTGGTCTACCTCTACCACGTCTTCCTTCAACTGGCATTTCCTGGCACTTCTTCACCCATCGGTCATCCTCCATGCGCATCACATGTCCATACCACCTCAGTCTCCTCTCCCGAACACTACATTCTATCCCTCTCAGACACAGTTTCTCTCTCAACACATTTATGCTGGGTCGTTCACGCACATTTACACTGCACATCCAACGGAGCATGCTTGCCTCATTTCTCTCCAGCCGTCGCATATCTTCTGCGGTAGCTGCCCATGTCTCACTACCATGCAGCATCGCGCTCCTCACACAGGCATCATACAACCGGCCTTTCGTACGCAGGGAGAAACCCTTCTTCGTCAACAGAGGAAGAAACTCCCTAAACTTCTTCCAACCCGTCCTTATTCTAGATACTATGGCCTCAGAACACCCTCCTCCCATGCTAATCTGATCTCCTAGGTACCGGAAGCTATCCACCACTTCTATAGCGCCCTCTCGCATTTGAAAAATGTGTCTATCAGTGCGACTTCTACTGTCTAATTTCCCTGTACATCTACTGCATACATATTTCTCCCTACCTGTTAGTTTGCCTGCTATCCCGCTACATCTCTTGTGTACCCAGGACCTACATTGTGTGCATTTTATAGAATTTATGCCAGTTCCTTTTCTGCATATCGAACATGGCCATTTCCCTGACGGAATCAGGGTTTTGTCCTCTTTTCTACTCATCATTTCTATATATATATATTAATTTCGAAAATACTAGGATTTTGTACAGCACAATTAATATGTAAGTAAATATACTTACTTAAGCTGATCTGTTTCTTAATAAAAAAAATAAGAATACGGTAACATGAAAACTAGAACGGCAGGAACTCAGGTGCCGGGGTACCGAATTGTTCAACCCGTTTGTAGGTTGGAAACATCAATTGAGAAATATTTATTACATTCTATCTTAAACATTTAAAATTAAATCCACGCTTGAAACCGTCCTGGTTTTATAAAACAATATCTCTACTAACATAATATAATAACTTCTCTTCAAATAATGTTCTAAACACCAGAGAAATATTACTGGACTAAGTTTATTTGTTGTCGTTACATATGACCAATACCTTATTATAGGTTAACTGGGAGTTATACTAGATTAATTATTGAGGGAGTTACGTTGGACATGATGGAGAAGACATTGCACTGGCGAAGGTGATGCACTTGGACGGCCACTCTACCTCGCACGGCTGCTACCTGAACGCACCAGGTTGCCACTATAGATGGCCGAGTTGGTTCCATATCGTGTAAGTCATCTCAGCAATTTATAGACTTTGATAATAATTTTCCAAGAAGCATGAAAAGTCCCCCAAATGATTTCACACAGGCAACTGATCTGAGCATTCCCAAAATTAATTAAAATGCGTGGGTAAGAATACGAGCAATTATCTCAGTGTATTACTGGTACATTATTTTATCAACCCCGTAAGGATGAAAGGCAAAGTTAACCTCGGAGGGATTTGAACTATGACCCTCTGCCAATCCACCGCCCTAGAGCTGAATAATAAAAATGTTAACACTGATCATGATAAACACTATATTGATTGCTGAAGGAGTTCTCTGAATTTGGATGCAATAATACCCGCATACCTGGTCCTGACTTCCTTATCTACCAACGCTTGCCACTTTAGTCTGTAGGTTTCCCTGGATCTGCCAGGTTTGTGGGCTTCTAAGGCTTTATGTAGTCTCAAGCCACAGATAACTAGATGCTGATCAGTTGACAGCCCCCTCTCTTAATACGAACAGAATCGTAAAGCTCAGAGACAATAACAAAATCAATTATTGATGTGATGTTATGAAGGAACCTAAAAATAAAATGTTTCAATGAAACTATTCAACATAAAATAAAGCTATACTTTACCTTCATAAACCTGGAAAAATCCCAGTTTTTAACAGTTATTCGAGGGTTCGGAAAATATGGAAATCTTTACGCAGCCATTTTTTTCCCCTAGATAAATATATACAAAACACGCATGTGCAATAAATAAATATATATATATGTGTGTATCTACATATATATATTTATTTGTGTATATATGAATATATACATGTGTGCATATATATATATATATATATATGCATTTATATACAAATATATTATTAATATATTTGTATATAAATGCATATATATATACACACATATGTATATATGAATATATACATAAATAAATATGCATGGGAAGTCCCATGAAAGAAACTGGGAGAAATGGTGAGATTTTACGTAATGAAAAAGAAGACATCATCGTCGGACAGTGACAGTTGACAGAAATGATATATATTTGTTTGTATATACGTAAATATATGTATTTTCATAATTTGTTGAAAGAAATATATTTTATTGAACCGAAATGAATAGAAGTAATTCTTTATTATTTCTCGTAATAAAAATTGTTAATATGTTGCTGGTTGGTGAATGTGTCAAGAGGTAAAGATAAGGGTTATTTTGTTACAATTATGCATTGTATCCATAGTCATTTGCATGTATCATTTTACCTAATCTTTCAAGTCTATTGAATTTATGTCAGATGTTGTCTTCAGTTGGGTGTTGGTGTCAATCCTTACCTATTATCTTGGGTAATGACCGAAAGAATATGATCGCGAATAAAAGCAACTGAAATGGGATTCCTCCGAAGCGTCTTTAGAGTAACATAGTCCAGAAATTTAGAGTTGATTACATCAACTTTGATTGCTAGTTTATTTTTACCGACCCCAGAAGGACGAAAAGCAAAATTGACCACGTCATTATTTGAACTCAGAATTGAACTAATGCCATAAACTAATTAAACATTTTTTCACGCTCAGAGTTGCTGAAGCATGGAACAAACTACCTGCATCAGTTGTTAGCTGCCGAGACACTGCATCCTTTAAAACCTCCATGGAACAAACTGCCTGCATCAGTTGTTAGCTGCCGAGACACTGCATCCTTTAAAACCTCCATGCTCCCTGAGATGTAGAACACTAAACCTGATGTCCTTCCTCCATACACACATGTACTTCATGACTCATACACTATTCATTTTCCTGACATTTCTACATTATTCATGTAGTATACATGCACCTGAGCACTGTAAACAATAATTTCATCAGTGGATTGGCAGTATCGGTAGAGGGTCGGACGCCATGCTTTGACGCATAGAGTTACGGCCCTTGCCATTCTGAGTTCAAATCCCGCCGAGGTTGACTTTACCTTTCATCCTTACGGGGTCGATAAAATAAAGTACCAGTAATACACTGGGTAATTGCTGGCCTTGTGCCAAAAGTAGAAACAATTATTATTATTATATAAACTGGAACAAATACAGCAAGGCGATCGCAACAACTAAGGGAGATAACTAAGATTGTTCCTAACGCTAAAGATTTGGGAGTTACTTTCCTTCGTTACGCAGGTGATTGCCAAAAATGACAGATTTTAGCATTTTTGAATATTCGTATATGTTAGGGACTAATGAATCATCGCTACCTCATACCCACTACACCGGCTCTCCAACCGTGACTATCCACTCTTAACATTAACTGCAATACGAAGGATAGACGCCGAGCAAGATGGTTATATAACATCCATGAGCTTGGCTGGTCCCACTTTAGGGGATCCAGCCGGATCAGTTGCTTCTGACAGGACCCACTGGAAGGAGTGTTTGAGGATTCCCGACCCTCCCAGGATTAAGTGGGAGGAGGATAGACTGGATAATTTAGTGACATATATAGAAGGATGGGTTTGTCTGATGGATGGGGACTGATTTGTGGTTTTTGCTGGTGGCGGGATGTTGAGATTCAGTGATCTGAGGTCTGCTCTCACCACCTCGCCCATGTTTTTCGTGGTCTTCTTTCCACACACGTGCATATATCCTTTTCTCTGGAAGAAATCAGATCAGTGTATTCAAATCTGGAAGGAAGGTGTGGTCTCCACCAGGTAATATCCAACAAATATTATATATCACTAACGTACTCCTGTCTGGGTTAGACAGTCAAGTAGCGATTAAGTATCTGTATTTCAGGGAGTTACTTTGGTGGTAGAGGCACATCTGTTGGTGCGGGATTTCATTGGAGATGGTACATAATGTTCTAATTCTGTAAGTTAGGATAACATTGACTATAGTGAAGAGTACAGAGAGCAGGTGGGTGTCTACCAGGGTTCTGATCTTAGCCCTCTCTTGTTTATTAACATCCTGCAGGCTATAACAGGCATAGGTAGAAATTCCATCCTCTGTTTAAAATGCAAACGATTGATACACAAGGCATGTAGTGGCATCTCAGGTAGTTTAGCTAAGAAAGTACGTTTTACCTGTGGCCATGGCAAGAAGAGCAGTAGGCAGCAAACAAGCTCCATCAAGTTCTCTTGATGTTTCCAGAGAAAAAGTAAACAGCTTCTGTTACCAGGGTGATCAAATCAGCAGTGGAGGTGGGTGTTCTTAAATTACAGTAGCCAGAGTGAGAACAGGATAAATAAAAATGTTTAGGGAGCTACTACCATTGCTATCTACTAACAGATTTTCCCTCAAAATAATAGGTAGATATTATAATATGTGTATATGAACAACAATATTGCATGGGAGTGAGGCCTGAGTGCTGTGTAGAGAGAGCTGCAAAGATTGGAGAGAACTGAAGCTTGCATGTTTAAAAGTAATATACATGAACGACACATATAGGGAGCTCATAGATAGGACAAAAGCAGGAATGAACTGAGAGAGAAATTAGGCATAAGATGCAATGTGCAGGAGAGGAGATTATGTTGGTATGGACATGTGATGCACACAAAGGATGATAGCTGCACAAGAAGGTGCAGAGTGCTCAATGTTGAAGGAAGCTATGGAGTAGAAACACCTAAAAAGATTATGATGAGGTGATAAAAGCTGACCTTCCACAATTGCACGTCTCAAAGGACTGAGAGCAAGACTGGATCGAGATCTTTGGCACCATGCAGTATTACAGAAGACCTACAGTCAGTAGGCCCCTCCAAAGCAAACACACCCCACTCCTTCCCCCCAACACCACCCTTTCTCTATAAAGTTATGTTGGTACCACAACATCCAGTCCAAACTAATGAGATCATGTAGGTGTCACAACAAAAAAATACACAGTCCGCGCTGTAATGTGGCTGTGTAGGTAACACGGTAAAAAGTTCCCAGTTCCACACTGTAAATGTGGTTGGTATTAGGAAGGGCATCCAGCCGTAGAAAACCTGCCAGATAGTCGTATACGAGCGAGAAACGGTCACCCAACCAATCTTGCCTCAAGTGGGACAACTCCCGTCTAACCCATGCTAGCCGGGAAGATAGACGTTAAACAATGATGATGATATATATACACAGAAACAGAATTAGATACATGCATCAACAGATCTTCCTATATCTAAGTGTGTGTGTGTGTGTGTATATATATATATATATATACACATAAAGGTACATACATATAAACAGACATACATTTGTATATATGAAATACGTAAATACATAAATATACATATATTTTTCTAAACTTTATTCATATGTATTTTTGACGTGTGTATATAATCTCATTTGTAAACTTAATTTATATTTCCTGGTCTCGTATAAGTAACAATTTGTAGACGGTTTATAACACAAAATTAGGAAAGTTAGTCAGAAATATTTTAAAAGTAAAACAATACATTAGTGAAAAAAACGTAATAATGATAAAAATTCTTGAATTACCTTGAAAATATTTATATATTAGGTTGATATGTGGTCTAAAATATATATTGTCCATAAATGACTGATATCAGATGTTCTGGTGAAATAGTCGTCTTCTACTAGAGATTATAATGGAACTGTTAGTAGACACAATTGTAAAGTAAGAATAGATATGACAGTGTAAGACTGATGTCAGGGAAAGAAAATTGTGTGTGTATCTATATAATTGTTATAGAAGATATAATTAGATAAAGTTATAATCAAGACAGCAGGTGCGCGATGACGTTGACAATATTTCAACTCTCTTACAGGTGTTATATGTTAAAAGTCCCTGATATAATTTAATACATTCAGACATTGTTCCAATTGTATCTAATTGATGGTAAATCAAAAAGTATCACTCAGTAAAATAGCAATTATATATCTATAAGAAAACCGCTACGTAGTCTCTCTACCTGCTAGAAATAGCAGCAAAATTATCCATTTCAGCTTTATTTTTTGTTTAAACTTTCTTAAGTTTGGTTGTACAATCAACGACAGTAAGTCTTTTGTACAGACTTGGAAATATACTGGAAGACCGTCAGAATATCATTTTCTTTCTTGCTATATAAATATATATATAAGATGTATGTTTATATATATAGAGAGAAAGCCATATATATCTTTCAATTTGATTATTATGGCTCTAGATGAAGTCTATTGTGCTTACTTATTGAGAAACACAAAATTCTAAACATATTTGATATGCTTTGATTCCTAAATTGTGTGTGTATATATATATATATATAAATATATATGATAATTTCATATTTATATATATATATATATTTTCATATTTATATATATATTTTCATATTTATATATGATATTTTATATATATATATTATATTTTCATATTTATATGATATTTTATATATATATGGAAGCACATGGCTTAGTGGTTAGAGCATTGGCCTTGCAATCAAAAGATTGTGAGTTCAATTCTCAGACCGGGTGATGTGTTGTTTCCTTGAGCAAGACACTTTATTTCACATTGGTCCAGTTTACTCAGCTGTAGAAATGAGATGATAAGGACTGGGGTCCCTATCATTCCACTGCAGAGTGGTCGTGGACAAAGTTTCCAGCGACAACATTGGTCTTAGGTGTCATCAGCAGTCAAGGTGATGTCAAGCCACCTCACTTTCTCCCTGAGTGCCTCAAGCTTAACACCGATGGCTACATCCGCATTCTGAGCGAGGTAGTAAAGCCCTGGATCGACCAAGTAGCTGCAGGTAGGCTGTACGTGTGGCAGCAAGACTCAGCGCCCTGCACTACCAGCCGAAAGACCCAAGCCTGGCTGTCAGAGAACTTTGTCGACCACACTTCACCTGACATCTGGCCTCCCAGCTCGCCTGACTGCAACGCCCTCGACTTCTTTGTGTGGGGCGCAGTGGAACGAGACACCAACAGATCTAGCTGCAATACGAAAGACGATCTGAAGGCCAGGATCAGAAGTGCCTTTAGGGGCCTAAGTCGGGAGACAGTGACGAAGGCCTGTAGCCGGTTCCGAGGCCGTCATCAAAGCCAATGGTGGGTTTATCGAGTGAGATCGAATGAACAAGTCATGAAGACAAACTGACCCAAGTTTGATAAATAAATCTTAAAAAATAAAACTACTGTGTCATTTTTTCCTAGACAGTAATCTTGCGAACAAATATCGTCCGCACCCTGTATATGATATTTTATATATATATATATATATATAACAATGGAGGTGTGGTAAGGAACCAGATGGACCATAACGCACCAGAGTACTCAATACTTAGGGTAATAGAGTGGGTAATAGGAAAATGTTTAACCCCGATGGCAGAGCTCAAGCCGTTTCGACGGCTATTTCAGTCCAGAAATTATGGATAGGGCATATTGTGCCTTCTTTCAGCTCCCTGGGTAGTATACCGCTAGCCAAGGAGCTGAAAGAAGAGCGTCTTCAGTGGGGTTGCTAAGGCCCGCTTACATGTTTTTTAAGAGGACTGCTGGGAATCCATCAGGTCCAGCAGCCGAGTCTGTTCTAATTTCATCTATGGCGTATACCACATCCTCCTCCGTTATGTCTATGTGGTTGATGGTCGCCATTTCTTCATGTAGTGTTGTGGCATCAAAGAAATCCTCTGGCTTTGTTATTTGCATGTGCATCAGTGGACATGTGAACACACTTTTGTACTGTTCGTTCAGTATTTCACTTATCTCTTGGGGATTGTCGGTTAATGAACCGTCAGTATGGAAGAGTGCCCCAATCTTGCAGTGTACCGAGGCAGTTTCTTTTGCAAATTTAAAGAAGGCCCTAGGGTTTGTTTTAACATTTTCTATGGCCCTGCTTTCTTTCTTTGCCCTCTCATTCTCATGGGAAAGTTTGAGTGCAATCTCGGTGTCAAGTAGTGCACGTTTCAAATAGGATTCCTTCTTGTTTTTGTTTTCTTGTGCATTCAACTGGTTTGAGAGCTTGGTTCTACGTCTCATGAGGATTTTCCTATCTCTGGGAATAAGATTTTTGTGTCAGTTTGCCCTTTTCTCCGGGACAAACTTCTTGCATATGGTGTGTATCGTTGTCATGAACTGTTAAAATTGTGTGTTGGTGTCTTGTGTGGCCGTGTTTTCGCTCCATATTTGCTTCCGGATTTCTCTTTTGATCTTTTTCCAGTTAGCCTTGTAGAAGTTAAGGCTGGATAACATCTCGGAGCTTCTTGATGGTTGTGTCTGTGTTGGTTCTCTTGGACCACATATAATTAGTTCTACTAAGTTATGATCTGAGAAAATTGTTGGTGGCACCTTTACATTGTGGATGAGCACTTTGTTGTTTGTAAAACAGAGGTCCAGGACATTTTCGCCTCTTGTTGGGAGGAGTACTGTTTGTTCCATGAACAGCCTGTGTGTGAGGGCCAGCAGAATTCCGTCTGTCTCTGTTCTATTGACGTCATTCCAGGGAGGAGGTGGCCCTCAGGCCATTTGACCTTTAGCAGGTTGAAGTCTCCCAGCAGTAGAATGTTGAGACCCTGGTCCAGTTTGTCAAGGACCTCTTCTATCATACTGAGGCTATCCTCAAATTTACCCTCATGACTGGCAGCCGATATGTGACACATACTACTGTCTTTAGTTGCTTCATATGTACTATCAGTGTGTCACAGACTGAGTTTGAATGTGTCAACAGTACAAATGGTGTGACATCTTCATGGATATACAGAGCAACCCCACCATGAGTTCTCTCCTCCCTGTCTGAACGAAATACAGTATATTTCTGCATCTGCTATACTGCTTGTCAGGTGCGTTTCGGTTAGTGCCATGCAATGGCTGTCGGTATGACACCTGGCCTGGTGTCAGCGGCGGCCACTCTGGGTCCATTAATTGTGGTGGTCTCGAGTGCTGGTGTGGATGACCCTAGCTCTGAAAATGATGCAGCCAGGTCAGCTGTCCCACAATCTTCTCTGCCATCACTAAAAAATTTTTCTGCTCTGCTGCTGCCATCTGTATCTCGTCGGCATGTGCGTACCTTCTCCTTGTTGGTGCAGCACGCGCGACAACAGCAGCATACTTCTGGAGCGGCTTGTTTTGGCTTTGGCTGGGCATAGTTCGTTTAGGGCTTGGGGTGAGCGAATCTGCAGCAGGTCCCGTTCCTGAAGAACTTGCACATTACCTGGGTTTTCTTGCTCCCAGTGTCTCGGTGCTTTTTGTTCTTCCTTTGGACAGTTGTCCACTGGTCCCTCTGCGCTTGGTTCTCCTTCAGAAAGTGATTTTGCTTCTCACCTTTACCGTTTGCTTGTTGGTTGCCTGGCCTGCCCTCCTCGACTGTGCCGGCGGGTATCTCATTTTCTTTCAGGTCCGGGTCCGTGCTTGTGCTTTCTTCTCTTCGTTTTTCTCCTCCTTGAGAACACGGCTTAGCATCGCCATATATAGCGCTATGAGGACATAGGCCTTCTCAATTTCTTTCTATCTGTGCCAGAGTCCTCAGAAACCCATGGTTCTTCAGGGTCTCCACAATCTCTTTGCTTGGTGGTGACCCATCAGCCAGGCTCCACCCCTTGATTAAAACCGCTAGTTCCATCTTTGACCAGTTTCGCTGACTCCTAATTTCACCTTTTCCCTGTATGCAGTTCATTTCGCATATATATAATTGTTTCTACTTTAGGCACAAGGCCAGCAATTACCCAGTGCATTACTGGTACTTTATTTTATCGACCCCGTAAGGATGAAAGGCAAAGTCAACCTCGGCGGGATTTGAACTCAGATCGTAAAGGGACGTAACTATGCTGGAAAGCATGGCGGCCAACCCTCTACCGATACTGCCAATCCACCGCCCTTTTTCGCATATATATAATGTTTGTAAATCTGACAATTTTGTCAGCAAAAGTCTTGGTTACAACTTCTATAAATAAAATGAAAGGAGAATAATTTCTTAGTAAAACAGTTTTATTTACATTGGAGGCAATATTTTACGTGAGTGATATCTTGTCTGATTGTGTTGCATTAAGTAATCTTTACAAGAGAATTATTTACCACAGACATCACAGTGATATGGTTTATCTCCTGGATATGTTAGTATCTAGTAAAGCCACAACATTTAGAGAGGCATTTACCATTTTCTTTCACGTCCGGGTCCGTGCTTGTGCTTTCTTCCTTTTCTTTTTCTTCTCCTTTCTCTAAGTTTTTCTCCTCCTTGAGAACACGGCTTAGCATCGCCATATATAGCGCTATGAGGACATAGGCCTTCTCAATTTCTTTTCTTTTTCTTTCTATCTGTGCCAGAGTCCTCAGAAACCCATGGTTCTTCAGGGTCTCCACAATCTTTTTGCTTGGTGGTGACCCATCAGCCAGGCTCCACCCCTTGATTAAAACCGCTAGTTCCATCTTTGACCAGTTTCGCTGACTCCTAATTTCACCTTTTCCCTGTATGCAGTTCATTTCGTATATATATAATGTTTGTAAATCTGAATCATACAATTTTGTCAGCAAAAGTCTTGGTTACAACTTCTATAAATAAAATGAAAGGAGAATAATTTCTTAGTAAAACAGTTTTATTTACATTGGAGGCAATATTTTACGCGAGTGATATCTTGTCTGATTGTGTTGCATTAAGTAATCTTTACAAGAGAATTATTTACCACAGACATCACAGTGATATGGTTTATCTCCTGGATATGTTAGTATCTAGTAAAGCCACATTTAGAGAGTCATTTACCATATCAAAGTGATATGGCTTCCCAACTGTATACATTTGTGTATAATATATGTAGCATTCAGAGATTAATTTCCCACAGATATCAGAGTGATATGGCTTCTCTCCTGTATGTATATGTTTGTGTCTAGTTAAGTTACTACTGACAGAGAATGATTTACTACAGATATCACACTGATATGGCTTCTCACCTGCATGTATACGTTTGTGAGAAGTTAAGGCACTCCTGTCAGAGAATGTTTTACCACAGATATCACAGTGATATGGCTTGTCTCCTGTATGTATACGTTTGTGAGAATTCAAGTGAACACTTCTGCAGAATGATTTACCACAGATATGGCTCCTCTCCTGTATGTACACATTTATGCGTAGTTAAGTGACTACTTTGAGAGAATGTTTTACCACATATATCAGTGATATGGCTTTTCTCTTGTATGTATAAGATTGTGCTTTATCAAGCTTCCTTTTTGAGAGAATGATTTACCACAGATATCACAGTGATATGGCTTCTCTCCTGTATGTACACGTTTATGCGTAGTTAAGTGACTACTTTGAGAGAATGTTTTACCACATATATCACAGTGATATGGCTTTTCTCCTGTATGTATACGTTTGTGAGAAGTTATGGCACTCTTGTCAGAGAATGATTTACCACAGATATCACAGCGATATGGCTTCTCTCCTGTATGTATACGTTTGTGAGAATTCAAGTGACCACTTCTGCAGAATGATTCACCACAGATCTCACACTGATATGGCTTCTCACCTGTATGGATGAGATTGTGTGTTGCTAAGTGTCCTTTTTGAGAGAATGATTTACCACAGATATCACAGTGATATGGCTTCTCACCTGTATGAACATGTTTGTGTTTAGTTAAGAAAATATTTTTAGAGAATGATTTACCACAGATATCACACTGATATGGCTTTTCTCCTGTATGTATATATTTGTGAGAATTTAAGCTGCCACTTCTGCAGAATGATTCACCACAGATATCACAGTGATATGGCTTCTCTCCTGTATGGATGAGATTGTGTGTTGCTAAGTGTCCTTTTTGAGAGAATGATTTACCACAGATATCACAGTGATATGGCTTCTCACCTGTATGAACATGTTTGTGTTTAGTTAAGAAAATATTTTGAGCGAATGATTTACCACAGATCTCACACTGATATGGCTTCTCACCTGTATGGATGAGATTGTGTGTTGCTAAGTGTCCTTTTTGAGAGAATGATTTACCACAGATATCACAGTGATATGGTTTCTCACCTGTATGAACATGTTTGTGTTTAGTTAAGAAAATATTTTTAGAGAATGATTTACCACAGATATCACACTGATATGGCTTTTCTCCTGTATGTATATATTTGTGAGAATTTAAGCTGCCACTTCTGCAGAATGATTCACCACAGATATCACAGTGATATGGCTTCTCTCCTGTATGGATGAGATTGTGTGTTGCTAAGTGTCCTTTTTGAGAGAATGATTTACCACAGATATCACAGTGATATGGCTTCTCACCTGTATGAACATGTTTGTGTTTAGTTAAGAAAATATTTTGAGCGAATGATTTACCACAGATATCACACTGATATGGCTTTTCTCCTGTATGTATATATTTGTGAGAATTTAAGCTGCTACTTCTGCAGAATGATTCACCACAGATATCACAGTGATATGGCTTCTCTCCTGTATGTATACGTTTGTGCTCTATTAACCTTACTTTTTGAGAGAATGATTTACCACAGATCTCACAGTGATATGGCTTCTCTCCTGTATGTACACGTTTATGCATAGTTAAGTTGCTCTTATTAAAGAATGACTTTTTACAGATATCACAGTGATATGGCTTCTCTCCTCTATTCTTTGTAATCTCATCAGGAACAGTAATCCTTTTAGACAGTGTTTCACATTTTATCTTCTCACTGAATTTATTTTCCATCATGTTTCTTTCTTCTCAACAAAATATACAGCTGTTTTTCTTGAAATATTTTTTAGATTATATTCCTAAAAAATATTTCTTTGATATTTCCCTCAACTGTTATCTCAGTTAATATCTGAAGATAATGTAAACATCTTTGTTATCCAAGTTTAGTTAAAATACAAAAACATCTCATATCTCAATATAAACTTAGTTCTGAGGAAATAATTCACAGTAATTGACCAATACATTTACATAAAGTGTTGTATGACTTCTGTATAAATAGATTTAGTCTTAAAATGATGATAAATATTGGTGATGAATCCAAGATAAAAAAATTAATTTATCCCAATTTCATCTGGTATTCTGAAATAAGAAAGAAACAGTATGAGATAACAGAGAATACTTAAAAAGCAGAGATATATTTAACAGTGAAAATTTTATATTTCTATATTGTTAAACTGTAGATATCAACTTTCCTGTCCAGACCAATACTCTCCAATGTGAGCAGTGGTATTCCAGCATGTTCTATAAATTTTATCCTATCTCTTGGGAGATCTCCTCTGTGGCATTTCCCTTGGAAATTCATTCTTCTAGGACTTTCTAACATAGCTATTACTTCCTCTCCTGATAACATGTCAACACCAGTTTAACCTCCACCTTTTTATGAGCAGGAGTCAATTGTTCCTCTATATCCTTTTCTCACTTCTTCTCTATCACTCTCTCTCTCTCCTTCTCTGGGAGAAATCGGCTGTGTTTAGACCAGGAGTCAGGAATCTATATAGATATCCATACAATATCTAATTTCACTTGAAGTTTTATTCAGATATCAATTGTGTTCAGACCTGGAGAGAGAAGATCGACTCCATCAGGTTTTAAAATATGCCCAAGAAACACTGTAAGTCACTAGAGTACCCCTAGTGTTACAGGTCCATACAATATATATATATAAATATATGTGTATATATATATATATATACACACACGCACGCATATATATGCCTTTCCCTGGAAGAAATCAGAACAGTGTATTCAAATCTGGAAGGAGGGTGCGGTCTCCATCAGATAATACCCAACAAATGTTATATGTCACTAAGGTACCCCCATCACTCCACTCCTATATCTGGGTTAGCCAGATATAGGAGTGGAGTGATAGTTAGGATTAAGATTGACTATAGTGAAGAGTACAGAGAGCAGGTGGGTGTCCACCAGAGCTCTGTTCCTAGTCCTCTCTTGTTAATTCTCATCCTGCAGGCTATAACAGAGGTGTTTAAGACTGGCTGCCCATGGGGACTCCTGTATGGAGATGATCTAACATTTATAGCTGAATCTATGGCAGAACTAGAGAAGAAATTCAAAATCTGAAAACATGGCCTAGGATCAAAGAGTCTAAGAACCACTAATTTTCCACACACCGAGAAGAGTTCCCGTCTATTACTATTTGGGCCCAGTTCCGGGACTTCATTTCCTCTCCAAAATACCAACATGCCCGTCTTGTCTCTTCGCAGCCTAAGTAGTGCGGCTCCTTCTTCCAATGGTTTAGCAGTCAATCCGTATCCTTGCAAATGGCTTGTGACCTCTGCCGCCAAGTCTCGTCCACTAAGATGTCGTCGATGTAGAAATTGGTGGCCCTCTTCATCTTGTCGGCCTTTCCCAGAATGGTCTTGAGGACCGCCGCCATCATCTTCGGTGCAGAGTTCAGCCCGAAACCGAGCCTGGTCAGGCAATATGTCCGGCCCTTATACCTGACAAGCTGATACTGCCACAGCTTCTCCTCCACGTGTAGCCGTAGATATGCCAACTTTAAGTTGACGATCGTGGAAGCCCCCGTCATACATCTCCACTTGCTCAGAGTTTCCCCGCTGACATCCATGACCTCACCACCCATGTGACACGACACATGCTCGTTCAGCTCCCGAAAACCCAACACTGGTCTCACCTTGTTCTTCGTGGGTTGCACCACAGCCATTAACGGCAGCACCCCACACTTCACTTCCTCCTTCCAGGGAACCAGTATGCCCTGCTCAATCCATCTCTCTCCTAGTATCTCCTTTCAGTGTGTGCTGATAGCAGACCACTTTGTTCTTCAGTGTTGGCGGTTCTCCTTTCCAATACCACTCAACAATCCACTGTTGCCCGTCGAACACCACCTTGAAGTCCTTATCCTGTACGCTGTGACCGGCATATTTTTCTTCGCGGGCCTTCTCGCCCTCCTGACACGTACTCACAGTGCATGCTGGTGCAGCGCCACCAAATGTTACTCCGACATCGTTACTGTGATGCCTCCTAATCGGCCAATCGAGTCCATGCCCATAACCATGTCAATTCCATCCACTACGCAGTCGACCACAATGGCTGAAAGCCTAATTCTCTTTCGCCTTACCACCATCTCCACATCGCTGCGACCTCTACCTTCAATCTTCCTACCGTCGACTGCCCTTATGATGCTCCTCCTTCCCCCCCCCCCCCCGTGGTCACCAGTGTCGTACATCCCGTGTCCACGAGGGCTCGTAATGGCTTTCCCTTCACCACAGGCAGCGCCTCTACACTCGAGCTCGAGGGGTAGCTACCGGTGCAGTAACTCCCCTTGGATCGTTTCCCTGGTCGCAATTGGTAGCGATGTGGCCTGGCCGCCTACACCGCTAGCAAATTATGTCTGGTTTCGACTCCTTGCAATCTTTTGCCATGTGCGCACCCTGGTACCTATAACAACGACCACTAAACGTGTGCAGGCGACTGTTTGCTGTGTTTGTCACCCTTTCGGCATTTCGCTGTCGGCTGCCCCGGGGCCTCCATCGCCGCAACACTCTTCTTAGCATCTTCCGCTATGATGCGGGCTTGCTCTACCAATGTACGCATCTCCACTTCCTTGTAGCCAGGTATTTGCTGCAGTCTCACCGCGATGTCCTCCGGAAATCCGTTTATAAATGCCAGCCGCACTGAACACTCGACCTGAAACCCCGCCAGCATGGCCAATCCCCTTATCTCCGCAGCAAGAATATCCACATGCTGACCTTATCCTTGCCAGCTTGGCAAACGCGGTACACAGACCTTCCGCAAATGCCGTTCAATTTTTTGCGCGTCCCTCTGGCTGATTTCGTCCATCTCGAGGTGCAATACTAGCCCCCTCCCCCCCAGATATAGCGCCATGGGACCGGCCGCATCGTCTATCTTTTGTAGCCCGGCGACCACCCTGACCTTTCACATCCAAGAGATGTCTCCTTCACCGGTAAAAGCTTTAAGTACTTCACCGCTCAACCGTAATCGCGTCGCCATCTCTTTAGTCCTGCGGTAAGTAATAAAACAAGATAGTCTTTGTTTTTAAGTAGCTTTGTCCCTTCTTTTTTTTTTTTTTTCCCCCCCAATTGTACGTCTTCATGTGCCGAAATAGCTTGTGGTGAGAAAGCTATTCCCCTTACCGCAAGTCTGCTGGTTCACTCTAAGCCGTGCATCAATCTCGGTGTTATAATCCATTCGCCAAGTCACCGCGAGAGACGCCGCCTCGGAAACGCATCTCACCTCACTCCTCTGGTCAAGCGTCCCCATCTGACGTCACTCCTCCTTTGCCTCCGGCCAAGCGTCCCCAGCTTCCAGTCACCACCTCCTCCGCCCACGGTCAAGCGTCTCCGGCTTCCAGTCACCTCCTCCACCTCTGGTCAAGCGTCCCCGGCTTCCAGTCACCTCCTCCACCTCCGGTCAAGCGTCCCCATCTGACGTCACTCCTCCTTTGCCTCCGGCCAAGCGTCCCCAGCTTCCAGTCACCACCTCCTCCGCCCACGGTCAAGCGTCTCCGGCTTCCAGTCACCTCCTCCACCTCTGGTCAAGCGTCCCCGGCTTCCAGTCACCTCCTCCACCTCCGGTCAAGCGTCCCCGGCTTCCAGTCACCTCCTCCACCTCTGGTCAAGCGTCCCCGGCTTCCAGTCACCTCCTCCACCTCCGGTCAAGCGTCCCCGGCTTCCAGTCACCTCCTCCACCTCTGGCCAAGCGTCCCCGGCTTCCAGTCACCTCCTCCACCTCTGGTCAAGCGTCCCCGGCTTCCAGTCACCACCTCCGGTCAAGCGTCCCCGGCTTCCAGTCACCTCCTCCACCTCCGGTCAAGCGTCCCCGGCTTCCAGTCACCTCCTCCACCTCTGGCCAAGCGTCCCCGGCTTCCAGTCACCTCCGGCCAAGCGTCCCCGGCTTCCAGTCACCTCCGGTCAAGCGTCCCCAGCTTCCAATCACCTCCTCCACCTCCGGTCAAGCGTCCCCAGCTTCCAGTCACCTCCGGTCAAGCATCCCCAGCTTCCAGTCACCTCCTCCACACAGTTCCTACTCTGGTTACAGTAACTTCACCTGCCTCCACAGCTAATTTGGTCAGCCAAGTAACAGAAACTGTCAACTGCTTCTATGGCACCCTTTAAAAATTTGATACAGCTTGTCTCCTGAGCGCGATTGCTGCTTACTGCTCCAGTGCAATGACTACATGTAAAACCTGCGTTCTTAGATAACTTACCATGTATCCCACTAAATCTCTCGTGTACCAATAGTCTATTTAGTGTAAATATCGTTTTATACACTTAACATGTATGTGCAACCATTGATTTCCAAGTCCACTTATGGCCATCACTGTTTATTAGAGGAGGCACTTCCAAACTGACCCTTCGTTGGGAATGCCGACAAATATATTAAAAGGAATTTCTTTCCTCCAACAATTTTCACCCCAAACAGAGGGTGAGTTGGTTATAGGGTTATTTACTCCAAACTTGTGTGTGGTCAGTTCAAGAACCTGTTGCGAAAGAGAGGAAGATTGCTCTTTGCTCCCTCCTTTATAATACCTAGAACGGAAGTTCAAGGAATACTCTAGAAATTCTACGGGAAGTAACTCTAGCTACTTCCCTTTGTCTAGAGAGCGCTACAAGACTCCCCTCTCAGACGAGAAGTCGAATAACCAACCGAAGGTCATTGTAGCGAGAACCCGTAAGAAATGAGGAGCAAAGCAAAGGTACAAGAAAGTGCATGAAGAAAACGAGCTCACAACTGAAGCAAATAGCAAAAAGTACAAAACAAGTAAATGCATTTTACAAAGAAAAAATTTTTGCTGCACAAAGATGATGCAGAAAAATGTAAATGTCACAAAACTGATAATTTAAAGTTAACATAAGGGAGCAGAGAAAAAATTAATGCTCAATGGTTAGTTCAAAGTTTCTTCAAAATCAAATAGTTCATACTTCACCAGTGTACAGACTAATTCTATATGAACCTGAGAAGAGTTTATTGATGCCACCAGGGGTTAAATGTATATAGTTTTTGACAATTTATGTGGCCATTTTACTGTTCTGGCACTTCGTGTGACATAAGGTTGTGTGGTATTTGGTGTTTGAGGTGAAGGTGTTGGTGTAGGAGTGTATGTACGAGGTGTGTCAGGCATTGTAATGAGACTTTCAGAGAAAGCCCTCTTTGCTCTGTCAATAGATATTGTCTCTTTTCGACCATTGACAGCCACTGTGAAATGTTTTGGTGTGTGCGAAAGCACACAAAAAGGTCCATTATAGGGCGACATAAGCAGTCCCTTGACGGAATCATTCCGTATAAAAATGTGTGTCCACGTAGAGATGTCCGATGGAACAGCAGAAGAAATAGACTGGTCACGAGGGTTCATTGGTGGAAGATCCGAGAAGTAAGAACAAATCCTGGTGACATATGATGTTGGATCAAGTTGCGACGAATCAACCGGTACTAGCATTTGACCGGGAAGAGTTAAGGTGGTACCGTAAAGAAGTTCAGCTGAGGAGAAACCCAAATCTGTCTTAACGGTAGAACGACAACAAAAGAAGCACGATTGGCAAAAATTCGATCCAACGTTGCGGATCGGGAGTAGTGCGGAGTGCAGCTTTCAACTGTCTGTGAAACCTCTCCACCATTCCATTGGAGGCTGGTCGTATGAATGTGATGAGCACCCAAAAGTAGGGATATTTCACGAAATAAGGTAGCCTCTTACTGGCGTCCCCGATCTGTGGTTATTTTAGAAGGAATACCAAAGCGAGCAATCCAATTGGAAATGAAAGCTTGGGCAACCGACTCTGCTGTTATGTCCACTAGGGTATGGTTTCAGGCCACCGAGAGAAACGATCGATACAGGTCAATATATATATGAATCCACGACTAACGGGCCATGCACCAACAATATCCATGTGAATGTGATGGAAACGAGCGTCCGGCGGGCTGAATTTACCAAGAGGAGTGTGAAGATGCCGATGAAACTTAGAGCGCTGACACTGCAAACAAGAACGTGCCCAACTAGTGATTAAATGACGCATGCTAGGCCATAAAAATCGGGCCGTGATGTGCTTCACCATGGCAGCTATGCCGAGATGCGACAAGGAATGAAGTGCATCAAAAATGGTACGCTGATGACAATTTGGAACAAGTGGTCTGGGTGAGCCATTAGAAATGTCGCAAAGAATTCTTCCTTCAGCAGACGGAAGAGGTAAATATTCAAATGTACAGCAGGAAAATTGGGTAGAAGAAGTATCCAGAGAATCCAAAGAATGTTGGTTAGACGCAATGGCAACCAAATTAATATGTGCAGGAGACGCAAGGGAGCCGAGGCAGTGCGTCCGCGGGTACGTTGGCAGCTCCAGCTATATGACGAATGTCACTGGTGTACTGGGAGAAGAAATCCAAATGCCTGTATGCACTCGGAGAGTATCTATCGGACTTGGATTGAAGAGCGAATGTGAGTGGTTTATGGTCTGTGAATACCGTGAACTCCCGACCTTCAAGAAGATGGTGGAAGTGTCTCACAGCAAGATAAACTGCTAAAAGCTCTCTGTCAAAAGTACTGTAATGTTGCTCTGCTGGTTTTAGTTGGCGTGAGAAAAAGGATGAGCCAGTATGGAAACTTTAGCTATTTCGGACTTGATGGATTCTAAAGATTGCAAAGCATCGGAAGAAAGTGAAATGGTAGCATCTTTCTTTTTCACAGCCTTTAAAAACTGTGTCAAGGGAAACAACTTGCCTGCACAGTTAGGAATGAAACGACAATAAAAGTTGATTAATCCTAAGAAATGACGTAACTGTCTCAATGAGGTGGGGTGTGTGTGGGGGTGTGCGATTCGCTGAATCGCTTCCACCTTAGATGGCAGAGGTCGAATGCCTTCTGAATCTATAAGATGTCCTAGGAATTCCAGTGAAGCTGTACCAAACACACATTTAGCTGGACTGATTCTGACCTGGTACGATTGAAGACGTTGAAATAACTGAGATAGATGTTGCTGATGATGTTCAGCTGTGTCGCTGGCTATTAGGAGGTCATCCACATAAGCAAACACGAAATCCAATCCACGCATGACATCATCGATAAAACGTTGGAACGTGCTAGTGGCATTCCACAAGCCAAAAGGCATAGACAGGAATTCAAATGAACCAAAGTAGGTGGTCACGGCTGTCTTTGGTATATCCTCTGGATTCATGGGTATCTGGTGGTATGCACGTATTAGATCTATTTTGGAAAATATCGTGCATCCACGAAGAATGGATGAAAAATCCTGTAAGTTGGGTAAAGGATAATGAATGATCAGGCGTGGTGATAGCGTTAAGTCTTCAGTAATCTCCTACCAGTCTAAAATCCGCTTCACCCTTTCGAGTCAAGTGCAGTGGAGATGCCCATGGACTGGTGGAAGGTTGTATAAGATCGAGCTGGAGCATGTGCTCAAACTCGTTTCGTGCTTTTTTTAGTCTATCCGGAGCCAACCTCCGTGGACGAGAGAAAACAGGTGGACCAGTTGTAACAAAGTGTTGAGTCGAGTGGACTGCCTGGGTAGGTTTAAATGAAATATCCGTTAACTCGGGAAACAAAGTCAGGAGTGCATGAAACTGGTTTCCAGCGGCAGCCACAAAAAACGACGGACTGACAACAGCAGTAGTAGATTTACGAGTAGGCATAGATAAGGATGTGGTACTATCCACAAGTTTCTGGATCCTGACATCTACCAAAAGTGAATAGTACTGTAAGAAATCTGCACCGAGAATAGGATGAGGTAGGTCGGCAATGACAAAAATCCATTTAAAATCTCGACGCAAAGCTAGGTCCAATGATAAAGATATCTGTCCATAGGTTTTTATATGAGACTGGTTTACTGCATAAAATGAAATGCCGGAGAGAGTTGGCTTGGTAGAGATGAACCGTAAGGGCCAAATACTGCAACTAGATCCTGTGTCCACCATAAATGACTTGTTCGAGACTCGGTCTCTGATAAAGAAAGCACGATAAGGTGAATTAATGAGGGAGAGGTCTGCCGTGCGCAGACTCTCCAATTTTAGTTTTCCGAGGTCTCGAAAGAGCAGGGTTGAATACAATGTTTCGCCTTTTCACAAAAACGCATGTGATACCAACACAAAGACGAGTTGTTGGTGAGGAGATTGGCGCGACGATGAAAGGAAGAAGACCGACTTTGTGAACGACACATAGATGGCGTTCAATCCCGACACAGTTTAGCTACTTGCCTAGTTAATGCGTCGATGGCTTTCAACATTGAGTCCTCACAAGGTGAAGCAGGCTGGGTTTTGAAAGCAGAAGTGACGACCGAATCTGCTGAGGTAGGTTTCCTAGAAAACTCCATAATTCTGTCCGCAGAGGCAGCAATTTGTTCTATCGAACTGGCGTCAACCATATTTGCAAATATGGTTTGCACATTAGTTGGCAAACGGGAGAAGAATAACTTTTTTACGATACGCCGTAAAAACTCTGTAGGAGTTCTGTCCCCCAGATTTTCATCCTCTAATAAGGAACGAAATCTAGTCTCAGACGACCTACTGTTCCTACGCAGTACCTCTGTCTTCAGAGACTCGTAGGAAACACCTAAGGGTCCGTGATTATGTCTTTTACTGTAATTGCTAGCGAAGCGGGAATTCCACTGATTAGCACGTTTAATTTTTGGTGTTTTTCCTGTACTCCGTTGACCGCAAAATACGCATCGAGCTGGGCGAACCACAATTTGGCATCGCCAGAATACACTGGTAACGATGTGTTGCTCATTATTGTGACACGGTGGATGCCGAGTGAGGAATGCTCATAGACAAAATTTGGTCGAGAGAGATGACCTTTGGTGTTGTTGACTTTTCAGCTATTTTGTAAATAGCTACAATAATTAAGGTAAAAATATAGAGGGTGAGAGAAAGAAACAGACTGAGAAAGAGCAAGAGTCAACCCCAGTATTTAACTGGTATATTATTTAAAAACCTAAAAAAATAGCAGTAAAGTTGACCTCAGTTGGATTTAAACAGAAAGTTGAGAGCTGGAACAAATACTGCAAATCTACAGATATATATATACATGATCATATAAATATAGATACACATGTAATTATACACACATAGAAATGGTTGGTAGCTTTGCAATCTAGGTGACTTAATTAGCAATGGAGGGGGGTGTTCTGAGAGAAGAATATCTAGAACAAGGGTAAGATGGAAAAAAGTGCTGTGACTGCAGAGGACAAGTATACTGGAGAGAAATGAAGCAACCATGCATCACAGTTGACAGCTCAGACCCCTCTACGAACATCCAGCACAGAATCGTAAAGCTCAGAGACAAAAACAAAATCAATTATTGATCTCTGTCCATGATTCCCCTTATGCCATCTATGAATGTCTCTGTGATGAAAGGATGTATCCATAATAGAGTCCATCCGACTAATCCCACACCCGCCCCTCGTATAGAGACACCAGAGTAACAAGAAGCTATCCATCGGTTTCATACTCCTACAGATACCGTGGAACGCGGTCGTATGCCTTTTTGATGTCTACAAAGGAAGAAAACAACCCTTCGCAGTACTCCCACGATTTCTCAAAGACCTGCTTAATGTAGAAAAAAAAAAATTAAAAAAAATTGTGCTATTTCATTAAATTGCTCCAAAATGTATTGAAAGATGTAACGGGGTTGTATTGTAATAGTAACACGTTACCACGTGGTTTACGATAGCTAAACAAAACTACTGTTTAAATAGTTGTTGGTGACATTATGAAGGAACCTAAAAATAAAATGTTTCAATGAAACTGTTCAACAAAAAATAAAGCTATACTTTACCTTCATAAAACTGGAAAAATCTCAGTTTTTAACATTTATTCGAGGGTTCGGAAAATATGGAAATCTTCAAGCAGCCATTTTTTTCCCCTAGATAAATATATACCAAACACGCATGCGCAAGAAATATATATATATATATATTTATTTAAGAGCGTGAACCTAATAAACCTTTATTTGTCTGCCTCTC
This sequence comes from Eledone cirrhosa, assembly GCA_964016885.1. Classification (NCBI taxonomy): domain Eukaryota; kingdom Metazoa; phylum Mollusca; class Cephalopoda; order Octopoda; family Eledonidae; genus Eledone; species Eledone cirrhosa. The sequence goes on from OZ024757.1 coordinate 17,630,640, forward strand.
TGTTTTGTTCCGGTCTAAATTTGCACTACATGTGTGTGTATATATTCACATTTATATATGCATATTTATTTGTGTATATATTCATATATACATATGTGTGTATGTATATATGTGTATTTATTTATATACAAATATATTATTAATATGTATAGAAACATATGTGTATATATATTTGTTTGTCAACTTACCTTCTTCACATATAATCAATGTGTTGCGTTGATAGTTTTTACTAAACAACAAAAGAAACAATCTCTTTGTTGTTAAATTAGAAGTTGCAATGATTTTATCAGCTTTATTTCACATTAACGTTGGCGTATCTTCATCTTTAGTCATAAATTGATATCTTATCAGAATGAAGTAGTAAAGCTGACTTTGTCTTTAGCCCCAGATTTGATAGGAAATATGTATTTATTAGGTTGATATGTGGTCTAAAATATATATTGTCCATGAATGACTGATATCAGATGTTCTGGTGAAATAGTCGTTTTCTACTAGAGATTATAATAGAGCTGTTAGTAGACACAATTGTAAAGTAAGAATAGATATGACAGTGTAAGACTGATGTCAGGGAGGGAAAATTGTGTGTATGTATATATATAATTGTTACACAAGATATAAGATTAACAGCAGTTACGTTGAGAATATTTCAACTTTCTCCGGTGTCATGCGTTAAAAGTCCCTGATATAATTTAATACATTTAGACAGTACCAATCGTATTGAATTGATGGTAAATCGAAAAGTGTCACCCAGTAAAATATCAATTATATATTTATAAGAAAACCTCTACGTAGTCACTCTACCTGCTAGAAATAGCAGCGAAATTATCTTTTAGAGCTTTATTTTTTGTTGAAACTTCCGTAAGTTTTGTTGTACAATCAATAACAGTAAGTCTTTTGTACAGACTCGAAGACCGCTAAAATATAATTCTCCCTCTTATATATATATATAATGTATGTATATACATATATAGCTTGCTATAGATATTTATTCATGCCTAATCAATTTTATCCGTTCGCTTTCAGGAAGCTAGCTGCAAACGCTAGTGTTGTTTCCCCTTTTCTCTCGTTGCATTATGGGAGTTAGCAGTGCAGTCAACTATAATAACCCAATTGCATTCTGCTTGCATACTCGACATATACATATATAGATAGACAGATAATGTAGGTATATAGATATATATATTCATATATCTTCTTTTTCACCAACTTATTCCTTAGAGGGTCGTGGGTCAGAGTCCTCACACGCTACTTCCAGCAGGTCCTGTCAGAAGCTACCATTTCTAATGTATCTGGCAGAATCCTCAAGGATGACCAGCCAAGCTCATGGATGCTATTCAGCGAATGTAGGTCTTCTCCCACTTAGTTTGACCCGTAAAATGTGTTCAGTGAATTTTACAGAAAAATTCTACCCACATGTCCATAGTTGAGAAATAGTGGCTCGCCCTGGAGTGACTTTCTGATCTCCAAGTTACACACTTTATCGAGTAACGTTACTCCAAAGACCTTTCAGTGGAATCCCATTTCAGCCACTTGTATTCATGATCGTATTAATTCGGTTATTTCCCAACATTCATGACCTTAGGTAAGGGTTGGTATGAATACCGAAACAAAAACTGAGTTTGGCTTTTACACCTACCTCCCTTCTTCTGATTGCTGAAGCTGGTGCACTACTGCAATTCTTGCACTTTATTCAGCCTCCTGCCTTCCATCACTCCCGAACCCTCAGAAACTTGAACATCTCCATTCTCATGTAGAGTGCACTGTGCAGGCTTACCTGAGAGGTCGTGTGTTTCACTTTTCGCAGCACTGATTTCTATTCCAGCCATGCAGCACTCAGTATTAAACCTATGTGCAAGTCATAGGTCATCTGTTATGTTAAGTAACACCATATCGTATGCAAATTCCAGCTGATTGATTTTACATCTGCCAGTTGTGATACCATTTCCAGCCTGGCTGTGTATGTCAATCCAGTTCATGTAAATAATGAAGGGAGGTGGCAGAGATGGACTCCTCCATTGAATGGTTTTCATTTAGCACCATTTATCTGAACACAAATACTGGAGCATTTGTATAGACATCATACTCCTGTAGAACCTTCCACAGCATGTCCTGAGGAGTGCAGTTATATGTCTTTCTGAGGTCAATAAAACAAGAATAAACCTCTAGGCAATATGGTTACTCTGTAGGTTACTAGTTTGACTACCAGATGACAGATAAAGATGCTCTGTCAAAGGACTTCTCCACATCAACAATATTTAAATATAGAGGCTTATTCTTAGCTAATAACATCTTTTGTAGTTTGTCACTAAGAAAAGGGTATCTGTAGTACTTCTCCCTGGCATAAAATCTAACAGTATCTCATCTAATTTGATTCTTTCCCCAAGTAGTTGTATTAAAACTCTTCACTCACATTTCCATTATTTGTTTCATTAATTTCATGCCCGAGTAGTTGCTCCTTTCTAGTATCTCACCTTTTCCTTTATAGCATTATATTAGTATACTACTATGTCAGTTATTGGTTATGGCCCCATCCTATATTATCTGATTGACTATGTAGGTGACTAGTTTGACATCTACTTCCCCAGAATCTTTCAACATCTCAGTTATTTCTAATGGAGCAGCAGCTTTACCATTTTTATTCCCCTTGATTGCTTCTTTGCCCCTATAACTATCTATTTCAATAGCTAGTCCTTCTTTGGGGTTAATTGGAGGTAGTCTCTCTTTTCAGTTATTTACCATTTCACAGGGTTAACTAAGTATGTCCCATACTATTCATTTGATTAAATTAGTAAATTCTATACCATACAGTAGTTTCAACACACGTCTTGGTTAGATCTTTTACAAATAAACTGAGAGGAGAGTAATTTTTTAGTAAACCAGTTTTATTATGAACATTATTATGCCACATAAGTGGCACAATTTTGGGTGACTGGTGTGGTTCTTATCTTGTCTTATTGTGTTTGTGTTTCATTAAAGAACTTTTACAGGAGAATGATTTATCATAGTGATATGGCTTCTCGTATGTGTTTGTGTGTAGTTAAGCTGCTACTTATGGAGAATGATTTACTACAGATATGAATAGGTTTATGAGAATGATTTACCACAGTGATATGAGTTGTCTCCTGTATGTACATGCTCGTGTCTAGTTAAGTTACCACTATCGGAGAATGATTTACCAGATATCACAGTGATATGGCTTCTCTCCTGCATGTATACGTTTATGAGTTGTTAACATCAACATTTTGAGAGAATGATTTACCAGATATCACAGTGACATGGCTTCATTCCTGTTTTAATGTGTGTTGTTAAACTGCTACTTATGGAGAATGGTTTACCACAGATATTACAGTGGTATGGCTTCTATCCTGTATGAATACGTTTGTGTCTTGTTAAGGAATTAGATTGGGAGAATGATTTACCACAGATATCACAGTGATAAGGCTTCTGTTTTGTATGAATGAGATTGTGTGTTGTTAAGTGTCCTTTCTGAGAGAATGATTTACCACAGATATCACAGTGATATGACTTCTCTCCTATATGAATGAGATTGTGTTTGGTTAAGGTTCCTTTCCGAGAGAATGATTTACTACAGACATCACAGTGATATGGCTTGTCTCCTGTATGTATACGTTTGTGAGAAGTTAAGTGAGTAGATTGAGAGAATGAGATACCACAGATACCACAGCGATATGGCTTCTCTCCTGTATGAATGAGATTGTGTACTGTTAAGTTTCCTTTCCGAGAGAATGATTTACCACAAATATCACAGTGATATGGCTTGTGTCCTGTATGTACCTGTTTGTGTGTAGTTAAGGTACTCCCGACAGAGAATGTTTCACCACAGATATCACAGTGATATGGCTTCTCTCCTGTATGAATGCGTTTATGAGAAGTTAAGTAAGTAGATTGAGAGAATGATTTACCACAGATATCACAGTGATATGGCTTCTCTCCTGTATGAACGTGATTGTGTTCTGTTAAATTTCCTTTTTGAGAGAATGATTTACCACAGATATCACAGTGATATGGCTTCTCTCCTGTATGGATGAGATTGTGTCTAGTTAAGTTACTACTATCAGAGAATGATTTACCACAGATATCACAGTGATATGGCTTCTCTCCTGTATGAATGTGATTGTGTTCTGTTAAATTTCCTTTTTGAGAGAATGATTTACCACAGATATCACAGTGATATGGCTTCTCTCCTGTATGGATGAAATTGTGTCTAGTTAATTTACTACTATCAAAGAATGATTTACCACAGATATCACAGTGATATGGCTTCTTTCCTGTTTTAATACATTTGTGTGTAGTTAAACTGCTATTTACGGAGAATGATTTACCACAGATATTACAGTGGTATGGCTTCTCTCCTGTATGAATACGTTTATGAATTGTTAAGCTAGCATGTTGAGAGACTGATTTACCACAGATATCACAGTGATATGGCTTCTCTCCTGTATGTACAGGTTTGTGAGAATTTAAGTGACTACTTTGGGAGAATGATTTACCACAGATATCACAGTGATATGGCTTCTCTCCTGTATGTATATATTTGTGAGATTTTAAGTTTCCTTTCTGAGAGAATGATTTACCACAGATATCACAGTGGTATGGCTTCTTTCCTCTATTCTTTGGTATCTCATTAGGAATATTAATACTTTTAGACACTGTTTCACATTTAATCTTCTTCTCACACAACTTATTTTCCATAATGTGTCTTCTCAACAAAGTATATAGATGTTTGTCTTGTGTTATATTTATATTATATTTCTAGTAATATTGTCTTATTCTATATTTCTATTATATCAACTGTGATCTCAGTTAATATCTGAAGATTATGAAAACTTCTTTGTCATCCAAGTTTAATTAAAGTACAAAATCTTCTTGAAAACATTCCAGATAGTGAAGAAACAAACTTTTGCCAATAAACTCACTTCGGATGAAATATTTTACAGTAAGTCAGTCATAGATTTATATAAACAGTGTTATATCAGTTCTGTGTAATGTCTTTAAATGATGATAAATGTTGATGATTTATCCAAGATTTAAATATTTATCCCAATGTGATCTGGTATTCTGAAATAAGAAAGAAACAGTAGGAGATAATAGAGAATTAATAGATTTTAGACTTTTTTTTCAATAATCTCTAGATATAAATCTTTAATTGAAAAATCAACTTACTTTAGTTTTTAATTTGTTTACATCATACAACCTTGTGTGATGTCTATATATACAGACATATATACATATGCCAGTCAGTCTGGTGCATTGCTCCAGTCACAAATCTCATCAGTAGTTCACAATAGGTTTTCAATTATATATATCATCATCGTTTAATGTCTATCTCCCACGCTAGCATGGGTTAGACGGGAGTTGTCCCACTTGAGGCAAGACTGGTTGAGTGACCGTGTCTCGCTCGTATAGGACTATCTGGCAGGTTTTCTACAGCTGGATGCCCTTCCTAACACCAACCACATATAGAGTGTGGACTGAGAACTTTTTACCGTGTTACCTACATGGCCACATTACAGCGTGGACAGTGTGTTTTTTTGTCGTGACATCTACACGATCTCATTAGTTTGGACTGGATGTTGTGGTACCAACATAACTTTATAGAGAAAGGGTGGTGTTGGCGAGAGTGGGAGGATGGAGTAGGGTAGTGGTTGGGGTGTGTTTGGTTTGGAGGGGCCTACTGACTGTAGGTTAATTTTGCAAGTAGGAAAGGCGGGTCTTCTGTAATACTGCATGACGCCAAAGATCTCGATCCAGAGGTGCAAGTGTGCAAGGTCAGACTTCATGTCGTCCCAGGTTTTTCTGGGTCTACCTACTCACTAACTTCCTTCAATTTTGATCGCCCTGCACTTTTTTATACAGCTGTCGTCTTTCATGCGCATCACATGACAATACCAATGTAATCTCCTCTCAAGTAAACAGCATCTGATCCCTCTTATTCCTAATTTCTCACTTAGTTCATTTATGTTTTGCCGTTCGCGTATATTACTATTACACATCCAACGGAGCATGCATGCTTTGTTCCTTTCCAGTCTGCACAGGTCCTCTGCACACAATGCCCATGTCTCACTGCCATGTAACATTGCTGTTCGTATACAAGCATCATACAATCTGCCCTTCATTTTCAGAGAGAAACCTTTTGTGTTCAACAGCGGTATAAGCTCTCTGAACTTTTTCCATCCCGTTTTAACTCTGGCTACTGTACTTTCAGAACTCCTACCACCACTGCTGATTTTGTCACCCAGGCAACAGAAAGTGTCCACTATTTCTATGGAACCATCTGGGCAGTAGAAGGAGCTAGTATCTTGTGGGCACTTGCTACTTATTGCACCTGAGCATCGGCCACATATAAAATCTACGTTCTTAGATAGCTTGCCTGTGATCCCACTACATCTTTTATGTACCCATAGTTTGCATTTATCACATAGAATGGAATTTCTACCTACTCCTTTCCTACATACTGAGCATGGCTATTTCCCAGAGGGCACCTGTGCCCTATTTTCCTTTCTATATACCAGAACTTTATTCTTAGACTAGTTAACTTTAAGGCCTTTTGATTCTAGGTCATATAATATATCTAATTAACTAGCCGGTAAAATGGCAAACACTCAGCTCAGTAGTCATTCTCTACTACCCCAAGCACTCTGTTGAATAATGGTCTATATTTATTTATATATAGATGAGATATAACCTACATATGAGGTGTGTCAGAAAAGTTCCAGGACTGATGTCACAAAAGATTTATTTCAAACCCAAACTTTACATTAAGAGTTTTCTCCTTCAAAGTAATCCCCCTGGAGTATATAACTGTAATCTTAGCTCTCTGCAGCGATCAAACTTTTTTCTTCATAATTTTATATACATGTCCTGTTTCAGGTCGTCAAGCATTGAGCACAGAGCAACGAACAAACTTGAAAACTCCATCAGAAGCACTGGGATTGCTGCAGCAAGTGTATGGAGATGAGATGATGTCACGCTCACGTGTTTTTGAGTGGTGCAAGAGGTTTAAAGAAGGATGCGAGGATGTTGAAGATGACCCCAGGAGTGGAAGGCCCTCAACAACCAGGACTGAGGTCAACGTTGAGCGCGTCAGGCAGATGGTGCGTAGCGATCGTCGGCTGACTGTTCGACTGATGGCAAATGAGCTGGGCATGAATCGGGACAGCATCTGGAAGATTCTCACTGAAGATTTGGACATGCGGAAAGTCTACGCGAAGATGGTGCCAAAACTGCTGAACGATGACCAGAAGGGTCGACGTATGCAAGTGTGCCAGGACATCCTCGAGCGTCTTGAAACCGAACCAGACTTGTTAGGGACAGTCATCACTGGTGATGAGTCATGGATCTTCGAGTACGACTCGGAGGGGACCCGTTTTGAAGACGTGGACGACATCAAAAAGGCTGTGACGATGGAACTGCGGAGGATCCTGGAAAAATCCTTCTAGGAGTGCATGCAAGCGTGGCAGAAAAGGATGGAAAAGTGCATTAGGCTCCAGGGGGATTACTTTGAAGGAGAAAACTCTTAGTGTGAAGTTTAGGTTTGAAATAAATCTTTTGTGACAGCAGTCCTGGAACTTTTCTGACCCACCTCGTAGGTATGAGCTGTAACTAGATGATAGGACCGGGGCCCCTATCATTAAAACACCTGAGAAACCTCCTATAAGATATACTCATGTAGGAAGCTAGGTAAACCTACATAGGTGTGACATGTAACAACATGAGAGGATAGGGGCCTCGATAATAAAACACTAGAGAAACCTCATATACAGACTTATGGGATTTCTCAATTCAGTCCGAAGTGAAGATTGAGCACAACAAACCAGATATTGTCATAATTGAGAAGAGAGAAACTGTACCCTCATTGAGTACGCCAGGACTTACATATATACAACATACAGAAAATAGTACTACTAGGTACTGTATATATATATTACATAGAGTACCCCCAGGACATATATAAATATGATCGTGTCTACAAGACATGTATCTGACGGTGTTTCAGCTAACTCTTTACAGTATTAGAACCTTATTATGTACAGCCACCAACGAGACACCAACAAAGCAGCTCCCTGATATACAGATACTCAATCCCTACTTGGCTGGCTAATCCCGACATAGTCATAATGAAACGAAACCCACGTTTAAATAAGTTTCAACTGATTTGAAAGAGATTTAGACTAAAACGAAGATAACTTTAATTTACTTGAAACGAGGTACAGCTAAATATAAAATATATTTTATAATATAAGGTAGTAAATAACACAATAAATAGACAGAGGTAATTTAAATAATAAAGACAGTCATGATAACAATATATTTTATATTACATGTAACAGTGGAATCTGGCTATTGAAAAATAACACATTTCAGTTTGGAAGTATTTTTCTCTATATATAAAGTGACGAGGGTGAAATGTCTTCTCTCAATGTTGTTATATATTTTCACTTTTATATAATTACTGTATCGTTGAAAGGTTCACATAATTCTATTATTTACATACATTAATATAGACTTCAAATGAATTTTTGTCAACTTACCTTCTTCACATATAATCAATGTGTTGTTTTTACTAAACAACAACAGAAATAATCTCTTTGTTGTTAAATTCGAAGTTTCAATGATGTTATCAGCTTTATTTCACGACATTAACGTTGGTTGTATCGTCTTCATCTTTAGTCATAAATTGATATCTTGTAAGAATAAAGTAGTGAGGCTGACTTTATGTATTTAGCCACAGATTTGGCAGAAAATATGTATATATTAGGTTGATATGTGGTCTAAAATATATATTGTCCATAAATGACTGATAGCAGATGTTCTAGTGAAATAGTCGTTTTCTACTAGAGATTATAATGGAAGATGCGCAGTGACGTTGAGAATATTTCAACTCTCTCCGGTGTTATGCGTTAAAAGTCCCTGATATAATTTAATGCATTTAAACACAGTACCAATCGTATTTAATTGATGGTAAATCAAAACATATCACTTAGTAAAATATCAATTATATATCGATGAGAAAACGTCTACGTAGATAGACTTTCTACCTGCTAAAAATAGCAGCTATATTATCCATTACAGCTTTGTTTTTTTGTTTAGACTCTCTTAAGTTTGGTTATACAATCAACAACAGCAAATCTTTTGTATATATTTCGGAATAAACTAGAAGACAGTCAAATGTAATTCTCCTTCTTGTTTTATATATATACATGTATGTATATATAAGTATGTGTGTATATATATATATGTATGTATATATAAGTATGTGTGTGTATATATATATATATATGTGTGTGTATATATATATATATATATAAATATATATATGTATGTATATATAAGTATGTGTGTATATATATAAATATATATGTATGTATATATAAGTATGTGTGTATATATATAAATATATATATATATATGTATGTATATATAAGTATGTGTGTATATATATATATATATATATATATATATAAGTATGTGTGTGTATATATATATATATATATATATATATATATATGTATGTATATATAAGTATGTGTGTGTATATATATATATATATATATATATATATATATGTAAATGAAGTAATTCCGTCGGAAAAGTCCAGGAAAAAAGAGTGCTCTATGTAGGTAACAGAGCTTAATAGTTATATAATAAACAACATAAGGCAATTATTCCATTTACCAGTGGTTTCTTAAAAGCAAAAAATTTTGCTTTCAACATCAGAATGAAAAAATCCTGGTCTGTTTATTGAATTTGGATTTTAAAAATCCAAATTCAATAAACAGACCAGGATAATAAATTGAAGTGCAAGCAACTGGTGCGTGAGTTTCTTATTGGCAACATGACCCTCCCAAAGCATAACAATATCGGTTTCAACACACGTTTTCAGAAACGAAATATATAAATATATATATATGTATGTATATCATCATCATTATCATCATTTTACGTCCGCTTTTCCCTGCTTGCAAGGGTGGGACGGGAACTGATTCTGGCTTGATTTCTACAGCTGGATGCCGTTCCTAACACCAACCTCATTTACAGTGAGTGCTGGGTCCTTTTTTGCCGTGGCACCTCCATGTCCACTTTGCAGTGGAATGATAGGGAACCCAGTCCCTATCATCTCATTTCTACAGGTGAGTAAACTGGAGCAATGTGAAATAAAGTGTCTTGCTCAAGGAAACAACACATCACCCGGTCTGAGAATTGAACTCACAACCTTTCGATTGCAAGGCCAATGCTCTAACCACTAAGCCATATATAAATATATATATATATATATTTCTCCGATAATGTATTTATATATACATATATATATATATATATAAACATATCTATATATATCTCTAGGGCAGGTAAAATTCCCGAGATCCATGGTCAAGTTCTCTTCAGCGGTCTCTGTCGCTCATTATCGCTGCCATGTCCTGCGTCTCCAACAGACCAGTGTCTGTCCTCAGGGCATCAACATACGTTAACCTTGTTCTTCCTTTTCCAGTGTGTCCATGTAGTGGCTCCCACAGGAGCACTGAGTACAACGTCAACTCTGGATGTCGAATCAGTGGAGGATCAGTAACATCGTCCCAGTGCCAAAGAAGGGAGATCTCTCTAACACCAACAACTACAGGGGGATCTTACTGACGTCTCTTGTGGCAAAGACCCTCAACAGGATGATTCTTAAGAGGATCCAACCTGAGATGGAGAAGAAGCTCAGGGACAACCAGAACGGCTTCAGAGAGGGAAGTTCAACCACCAGTCACATCCTGATGCTGAGGATATTAGAGAGAGCTAGAGCAAAGTGCCTTCCTGCGGTCATGGTTTTCATTGACTTTAGGAAGGCCTTTGATTCTGTGGACTGTCGCTGCCTGGTGAAGATCTTACAGGCTTATGGAATCCCCAAGAAGATAGTGGACTTGATATCACTGCTCTACACCAACACCAAAGCCCAAGTCATTACGCCTGATGGGATGACAGAGTTCTTTGAGATACTGGCTGGAGTGCTCCAGTGCGATACATTAGCTCCCTACTTTTTTATCATCGTAGTGGATATATATATATATAGACGGACGTTAAACGAAGATGATGATGATGATGATATATATATATCATCATCATCATCATCACCATCTTTGTTTAATGTCCATCTTCCACGCTAGCATATATCATCATCATCATTTTACGTCCGCTTTTCCCTGCTTGCAAGGGTGGGATGGGTCTTATTCAGCACAGCATCTCTCCACTCGTCACGGTCCCTCGTCATCTCCACCGTGAGCTTCAATGATCTGAGGTCTGTTCTCACCACCTCCGCCCATGTTTTTCGTGGTCTACCTCTACCACGTCTTCCTTCAACTGGCAATTCCTGGCACTTCTTCACCCATCGGTCATCCTCCATGCGCATCACATGTCCATACCACCTCAGTCTCCTCTCCCGTACACAACATTCTATCCCTCTCAGACACAGTTTCTCTCTCAACACATTTATGCTGGGTCGTTCACGCACATCCAACAGAGCATGCTTGCCTCATTTCTCTCCAGCCGTCGCATATCCTCTGCAATTGCTGCCCATGTCTCACTATATATATATAGTGATTGTAAATTCTAGACCAAACAGTTTTTCCAGCAAAAGTCTTGGTTACTTCTACAAAAAAAAAATGTAAGGAGAATAATTTCTTAGTAAACCAGTTTTATTCAAAACATTTACAACATTGGTGACACTATTGTGGGTAAATGTTAGTTTTTATCTTGTCAGATTGTGATTGTGTTTTATTAAGTAACCTTTACAACAAAATTATTTACCATAAACATCACAGTGATATAGTTCCTCTCCTGTATATGTTGTATCTAGTGAAGCCACAACATTTAGAGAATGATTTACAGAAGATATCACATTGATATGGTTCCTCTCCTGTATATGTTAGTGTCTAGTGAAGCCACAAAATTTAGAGAGTGATTTATCATAGATATCACATTGATATGGTTCCTCTCCTGTATATGTTAGTGTCTAGTGAAGCCACAGCATTTAAGGAATGATTTACAGAAGATATCACATTGACATGGTTCTTCTCCTGTATGTATATATTAGTGTCTGGTGAAGCCACAACATATAGAAAAAGATTTACAAAAAATATCACATTGATATGGTTCCTCTCTTGTATATATAATAATAATAATGAAATTATTGTGTACAGTGCTCAGGTGCACTACAACTCTTCAAAGGTGCATGTATAGTACATAGAATAATGTACAAATGTCAGGAAAATGAACAGTGTATGAGTCATGATATAATAACAATAACAATAATGAAATATTGTGTACAGTGCCCAGGTGCACCACAACTCATCAAAAAAGTGCATGTACAGTACATAGGGCAATGCACAAACATCAGTAAAATGAAAAGTGCACGAGTCATGATACACACATGTGTGCATGTGTATGGAAGGGGTACATCAGGTGTAGTTTTGGCGTATTTCGGGAAGCATGAGTGTCTTAAAGGATGCAGTGTCTCGGCAGCTAACAATTGACGCAGGCAGTTTGTTCCATGCTTCAGCAACTCTAAGCGTGAAAAAATGTCTACGAAAGTCATGGGAGCTGTGCTGTTTTCTGATCTTGTAGGCATGTCCACGTGTGATAGACACATGGAGATCAAAGAGGCGTTGCAATTGGCGAGATGGTTAAAAACTTTGTGGGTATTCACCAAGTCCATTGCCAGACGTCGGAGCTTCAATGAATCTATGCCCAGAGAAGCAAGGCGTTCAGAGTATGGTAGGTGTCTGATGGAGGGTATGCGCTTGGTTGCACGTCTCTGAACAGTTTCCAGGAGGTCAATGTTCCGAGCAAGATAGGGGTTCCAGACTGATGATGCGAATTCCAAGTGTGGTCGCACCATAGCTGTATACAGTTTTAAATAGATGGCTGGAGAGCGGCTAACATAGGTCTTGCTGAGTGATGCCAAGACACCCTCGGCCTTCTTGACAATCTTAGAGACATGCTTTGTCCAACGCAAATCGTTGCTGACAGTAATGCCCAGGTCACGTTCACAAGAGGACTTTTTGATATCAGTGTTGTGGAGGGAGTATGTGGACGCTGGATTTTTCCTTCCAAAATGCATGGTGGTACACTTGTCCACAGCCAGCTTCAGTTGCCAGTCTGTGATCCATTGCTGCATTGTGTCCAGGTCTGATTGTAGGAAAGAGTTGTAAATTTCAGGATCAGTCCTTTTGATTTCAAGGTACAGCTTGATGTCATCTGCATATTTTAGTACCGTGGCATTCTGTAAGTTGGCATCTATGTCATTAATATATGCCACAAACAAAAGAGGACCAAGAACAGATCCCTGTGGTACACCAGATGACATCTCATATGGTGAAGAATGCTGTCCTAGAACCGTGACTACTTCCTTTCGGCTGAGAATGAAGGATTTCAACCAGTCGAAAAGATCATCCCTCACACCCATTGCAGAGAGTTTTGCCATAAGTCTTTTGTGTGGCACAGAATTAAAAGCCTTAGCAAAGTCAAGGTAAACAACATCCACCCATGAGCCGCTGTCAGTGATCCGGGTGATGTCCTCAAGGAACTCGATAAGCTGATCACAGCAGCTGGAGTTAGGGATAAATCCAAACTGTGAGGGCCGGATGAGGCTGTGAGAGCTCCAGAAGTTCCAAAGTGTTTCTCTGACACAGGATTCCATCAGTTTGGCCATACAGCTAGTAAGACTGACTGGACGATAGTTGACAGGTGACATGCGGTTGCCCTTTTTGAACAGGGGAATGACACTGGCAGTTTTCCACTGCTCCGGAGTAGCACCATTGTTGAGACAGTATTGAAAGAAGAAAGAAAGCTGGCGCAAAAGGAAATACCCGCCACGTTTGAGAAGCAGGTATGTCACACCATCAAGACCAGGGGAGGCATAGTTGCGCTTATTCTTAAGGTGACGTCGCACCATTGCAGGTGTAAATTCCATAGTTGTTATGGAATTTGATGTTAGAGATGGTGGAGATGGTACATTCTGGTTTTCAACAGTAAAAATACTTGCATAGCACTCAGCAATGAGTTCTGCGCATTCCTTGGGATCGTCAGTGATCTGCCTTGTGTGGGGATTGCGAAGAGGACCAACTGGAGAGTGAGGTCTCTGCTTTGAATGAACATATTTCCAGAACACCTTACTGTCAGGATTGGTTGCGATGCACTGTTCAAATTCAAGCACTGCCTTCTTTGTCACTTGCTTGAGATGGTTAGAAGATTTATTCCGCTTTTTTCTGTTGGCATCTGATTTATGCAGTTTATATTCCTGTTCAGCGTTCCGACGTTCTTTCCTGGCAAGTCGGACCGCTGAAGTTTTCCAGATTGCACTTTTGGGGTGGTTATTTTTCCGCTTCCGTGGCACTGATGCTGCACACGCTATCCATATTGAGTCCAGGATGCTCTGGAGTATAGGGTTCACATCTCCAGAGTTATACATCTCATGCCAGTTTGGGCGCTGTAGCTCAGTGCAGTACAAGTTCCAATCCGCCCTCTTCCAATCAAAGCAAGCAGATTGGAGATGGCTCTGGTTTTTGTTGCTGCCCTCAAGTGCCAGATTGGCAATGATCATAGCATGATCAGAGTCGCCTAGAGGTTCCTCAGTAGTACAACTGATAACCACTTCAGGAGTAGTGGTGAAGATCAGGTCCAAAGTGTTGTCACCTCTTGTTGGAGAGGTGACTACTTGTGACCAGTTTGAGTCCAGCACTAGTTCAAGGAAATCGTTTGCACCTTGTGGCCAACGAAAGGTTTCCCAATCGATCTCAGGATGATTGAAGTCACCTGCAATAAACACGTAAGTGGCTGTTTTCTTGGCAGCAACTCTGAGGATATCGCAAAGCTGTGTGTCCTGATGGTAGTTTGGGGGGCGATAAACAACACCAAGCAGAAGTGTTGACATGGTCATACGTATGTCACAGAAAAAGACTTCTTCCTGTGATTCGTTCAAATCAACGCAAGGAATTACTGAAAAGTTTGAACGAACGTAGACCATCACACCACCACCACGGCGGTTAATGCGGTCCTTGCGGAAAAGGTTGTACCCAGTAATGCTGAAAACCCCATCACAGAGTAAGGAATGTGCCCATGTTTCCGTGACTGTGATGAAGTCAGGGTCGATGCTTCTGACGTAGGATTCGAACAGATGTATCTTGTTGCATAAACTGCGAGCATTTAAGGACAACAATTTGTACCCTGCTCGCAGTTTATGATGGTGTGTAGAGGGTGGCAGGTTGTTCTGGTTTAGTTTCCCAGAGTTGTAGCAGTTTTTACATTGCCAGTTATTGTGGGTATATCACACTCAGACCAGCTGGTATCTCTCTTCCACGTTTCACCAGCCTTGACAAACCTCCAGATCTGCCCATCATCATGCAGACTAAAACTTTCATCTTGTGCTGAGTTCCGATTCAAGGAAGCTGCAGCACGTAGCTTTGGACGTACATGGGGTGGTAGGCCTGGGCGTGTTCAGAAGGTAATCCGATTTTCACGCCCAGCTTTAGCAGAGGCCAGATGATATGAGGTTGCCTCTGCGGGGTCCGAAAATGACAGCCTGATGAGTCTGGGTTTTGGACCAGGTCGACCAAGGCGGAGAGCACCCTTTGGGGGAACACAGTCTAGGTCTTTGGCTGAGCTGGCAGCAAATGCCTGAAGATCAGCCTTGTCCTCTGGTACCCCAATGGCAATCACTTCATGGGTAGCAGATTCCGCAGTCTTTTCAGTCTTTTCAGCAAGAGGTACAGGGAGATTCTTTAGCAAGGCATTCCGATAAGACCCCTCATTGTGGGGTCCTACCCGAATGCTTGCCTCTATTCCTGCAACTTCCCTTCTCAGAGCAGAAATCATTAGTTGCAGTTCCGCAAAATCTGTACTGGTCGGTTGTTGTTGTTGTTGCTGCTGCTGCTGTCGTTGTTGGTGATGATGATGTTCCTCCACGGGAATGGCAGGGGAGGACACAGTCGCAGGTTGTTGCTGTTGTTGTTGGTGATGATGATGTTCCTCCACGGGAATGGTAGGGGAAGACACAGTCACCAGTTGTTGGTGTCGAGATGTACTGGGAGTGGAAGACATGGGTTGTTGTTGTTTCTGATGTTCTCCCACAGGAACAGCAGCAGAAGCCAGTGTCATAGGTTTTTGCCGTTGTTCAGTAACAATGGTAGAGGAAGACACAGTCATTGGTTTTTGTTGTTGTTGTTGTTTTTCAATAACATTAGTGGAGGCAGGCACACAGGCCAGGCACTGAAAGGACCAGGATTTTAGCTGGACCATCTCCCATATTCCATCCATCATAGCATTATGATGTCTCTTTTTTTGGCCTGGGATCCTCCGGAAGCCTGTGGCGCATTGAAGGCAGACAGAGATGCGACAGGTTCCACATTCGACCCAGCGATTATGGAACGAGTTTTCGGGTTCCGCACAGATATGGCAGATGTGATTTTCTGGGCAATGTTCTATTTTGGGACATCGGCCAGTTTTGTCGCATATTTCATCGATGGATATCACCATGGCAATTTTGTTATTTCTACCCATCCGTAGAAAAACACAGAATGTAAACAATATAGGTTTAGCGCACTTGATTACGATAGAAATAAAATGTCTGTTTGTTTGTGTATTTTGTTTCCGTTTTCTTAAATGTTGTGTGTGTGTAGAAGAGTCTGTGCATGTAAGCAAATAAATATGCTGTGTAAGTTAAATGAAACGTACTGTAGAAGGCAGTTGTTTATTAACAGCGAAATAACGTTTTTTTTTTTTTCCTTGATACTGCTTCTTTATAATAAACTTTCAATAATATTTTTTTTTTTTTTCAAATTATTAACTTTCAGCTGCTAGGATATAAATATAATTAAAAGGTGTATGTGGATTAGAAGCGAAGTCAATGTTAAGAAATATTTTACCAATGTAGATTGGTAAAATTGGCCGGTATAGTGTCTCACACGAAATAGTGTGGTTTCTTTTCAGGTGTGTGTATATGCATATGGTATGTATCTGTATATAAATCTGTGTTATATTGTTGTTTATATGTTTTGTGGAGTACTTACTGCGATCCTTAAGGAATGTAGTGATTTGTTTTGTTTTTTTCCTTTTTTCCCGTCCATGTCCACACGTGGTTTGTTGGCGAAAATCAAGTCAAATTAAATATACTTCGTTAAGATAATTCTATCTTGAAACTGGTACTATTTGTCAGGGAACAGTCAAAGTAGTTGTGATAATGAATATTGTAATCCATCTGACATGTGTTTAAAGGGCAGTTTTGGGTGAAAATATTATATTTTGTTTGGTCAAGACGTGGTCAAGCGACCTTCCTTGTCACCATTTTTTCATCTTATGTTAGTGTCTAGTGAAGCCACAAAATTTAGAGAGTGATTTATCATAGATATCACATTGATATGGTTCCTCTCCTGTATATGTTAGTGTCTAGTGAAGCCACAACATTTAAGGAATGATTTACAGAAGATATCACATTGATATGGTTCTTCTCCTGTATGTATATATTAGTGTCTGGTGAAGCCACAACATATAGAAAACGATTTACAAAAAATATCACATTGATATGGTTCCTCTCCTGTATATGTTAGTGTCTAGTGAAGCCACAAAATTTTGAGAGTGATTTATCATAGATATCACATTGATATGGTTCCTCTCCTGTATAGGTTAGTGTCTAGTGAAGCCACAAAATTTAGAGAGTGATTTATCATAGATATCACATTGATATGGTTCCTCTCCTGTATATGTTAGTGTCTAGTGAAGCCACAACATTTAAGGAATGATTTACAGAAGATATCACATTGACATGGTTCTTCTCCTGTATGTATATATTAGTGTCTGGTGAAGCCACAACATATAGAAAACGATTTACAAAAATATCACATTGATATGGTTCCTCTCCTGTATATATTAGTGTCTCTTGAAGCCACAACATTCAGAGAATGATTTACTACAGATATCACATTGATATGGTTCCTCTCCTGTATATGTCTGGTGAAGCCACAACATTTAGAGAATGATTTATCACAGCTATCACATTGATATGGTTTCTCTCCGGTATAGGTTAGTGTCTACTGAAGCCACAACATTTACAAAATGGTTTACCATAGATATCAAATTGATATGGTTTCCCTCAGCTATGTATACATATATATTTAGTTAACATACTCCATTCAAAGAAATATTTTCCAAACATATTAAAGTGATATGGCTTCCCAAATTTATGTTTGTGTCTAGTTAATGAGAACTCATAATGTTGAGTTCTCTCTTGTATGTATACACTTGTGTCTAGTTACATTACTTTTCTCAGAGAATGATTTACCAGATATCACAGTGTTATGGCAAGTCTCCTGTGTGCATACGTTTGTGACTAGTTAAGTTACTACTTGCAGAGAATGATTTACCACAGATATTACAGTGATATGGCTTGTCTCCTGTGTGTATACGTTTGTGACTATTTAAGTTACTACTTGCATAGAATGATTTACCACAGATATTACAGTGATATGGCGTCTCTCCTGTATGAATACGTTTGTGAGTAGTTAAGGAATTAGATTGAGAGAATGATTTACCACAGATATCACAGTGATATGGCTTCTCTCCTGTATGAATTCGTTTGTGTATAGTTAAGGGAGTAGATGGAGCTAATGATTTACCACAGATATCACAGTGATATGGCTTCTCTCTTGTATGAATACGTTTGTGATTTATTAAGGAAGTAGTTAGAGAGAATGTTTCACCACAGATATCACAGTGATATGGCTTCTCTCCTGTATGAATACGTTCGTGTCTTGTTAAGGAATTAGATTGGGAGAATGATTTACCACAAATATCACAGTGATAGGTCTTCTGTTTTGTATGAATGAGATTGTGAGTTCGTAAGTTTCCTTTTAGAGAGAATGACTTACCACAGATATCACAGTGATATGGCTTCTGTCTTGTATGAATAAAATTGTGAGTTATCAAGCTTCCTTTCTGTGAAAATGACTGACCACAGTGATATGGCTTGTCTCCTGTATGAATTCGCTTGTGTGTAGCAAAGCTAGCATTATGAGAGAATGATTTACCACAAATATCACAGTGATATGGCTTTTGTCTGGTATGAATGAGATTGTGACGTATTAAGCCTCCTTTTGCAGAGAATGATTTACCACAAATATCACAGTGATATGGCTTCTCTCCTGTATGAATACGTTTGTGACTTGTTAAGCTAGCATGTTGAGAGAATGATTTACCACAGATATCACAGTGATATGGCTTCTTTCCTGCATGAATACGTTTGTGACTTGTTAAGCTAGCATGTTGAGAGAATGATTTACCACAGATATCACAGTGATATGGCTTCTTTCCTGTATGAATACGTTTGTGACTTGTTAAGCTAGCATGTTGAGAGAATGATTTACCACAGATATCACAGTGATATGGCTTCTCTCCACTATTCTTTGGTATCTCATTAGGAATATTAATACTTTTAGGCAGTGTTTCACATTTAACTTTCTTCTTACCCAATTTATTTTCTATAATGTTTCTTCTTCTCAACAAAGTATATAGATGTTTTTCTTGTGTTATATTTATATTATATTTCTAGAAATATTGTCTGATTCTATATTTCTATCAACTGTGATCTCAGTTAATATCTGAAGATTATGAAAACTTCTTTGTCATCCAAGTTTAATTAAAGTACAAAATCTTCTTGAAAACATCCCAGATAGTGAAGAACTTTTGCCAATAAACTCGCTTCTGATGAAATATTTTACAGTAAGTCAGTTATAGATTTATATAAACAGTGTTATATCGTTTCTGTTTAGTCTTTAAATGATGATAAATGTTGATGAAATATCCAAGGTTTAAATATTTATCCCAATGTCATCTGGTATTCTGAAATAAGAAAGAAATAGTATGAGATAATAGAGAATACTTAAAAACTAGAGATAGATTTATTAGAGAAGATTTTAGACTTTTATATCAATAATCTCTAGATATAGACCTTTAATTGAAAAATCAAATTACTTTAGTTTTTAATTTATCAATATTACATCATACAACCTTGTGTGATATCTATATATACAGACATATATATATATATATATCAATATTACATTATACAACCTTGTGTGATGTCTATATATACAGACATATATATATATCAATATTACATTATACAACCTTGTGTGATATCTATATATACAGACATATATATATCAATATTCCATTATACAACCTTGTGTGGTGTCTATATATATACAGACATATATATATCAATATTACATTAAACAACCATTGTGTGATGTCTATATATATACAGACATATATATATATCAATATTATATTATACAACCTTGTGTGGTGTCTATATATATACAGACATATATATATCAATATTCCATTATACAATGATATGCGACGGCTGGAGAGAAATGAGGCAAGCATGCTCCATTGGCTGTGCAATGTCAATGTGCGTGAACGACCCGGCATGAATAAGTCTGAGAGGGATAGAATGTAGTGTGCGAGAGAGGAGACTGAGGTGGTATGGACCTGTGATGCGCATGGAGGATGACCGATGGGTGAAGAAGTGCCAGGAAATGCCAGTTCAAGGAAGATGTGGTAGAGGCAGACCACGAAAAACATGGGCGGAGGTGGTGAGAACAGACCTCAGATCGCTGAAGCTCACGGTGGAGATGACGAAGGACCGTAACAAGTGGAGAGATGCTGTGCTGAATAAGACCCGTCCCACCCTTGCAAGCAGGGAAGAGCGGACGTAAAATGATGATGATGATGACAACTTTGTGTGGTGTCTATATACAGACATATATACATATGTCAATGTTACATCATACAACCTTGTGTGGTATATATATATATATATATATCATCATTTCATTTTACGTCTGCTTTTTCCCTGCTTGCAAGGGTGGGACGGGAACTGATTCTGGCTTGATTTCTACAGCTGGATGCCCTTCCTAACACCAACCTCATTAACAGTGAGTGCTGGGTGCTTTTTTGCCGTGGCACCTCCACGACCACTTTGCAATGGAATGATAGGGATCCCAGTCCCTATCATCTCATTTCTACAGCTGAGTAAACTGGAGCAATGTGAAATAAAGTGTCTTGCTCAAGGAAACAACACATCACCCGGTCTGAGAATTGAACTCACAACCTTTTGATTGCAAGGCCAATGCTCTAACCACTAAGCCATGTGCCTCCATATATATAATTGTTTCTATTTTTGGCACAAGGCCAGCAATTACCCAGTACATTACTGGTACTTTATTTTATCGACCCCGTAAGGATGAAAGGCAAAGTTAACCTCGGCGGGATTTGAACTCAGACCGTAAAGGACTCAGACTATATACTCTTTTACTCTTTTACCTGTTTCAGCCATCCGGCTGAGGCCATGCTGGGGCACCGCCCTTATATATATATATATATATAATGAAAAAAAAAAGTTATGGTCAAAAGAGGGTAATATCCATCATCAGCTGTCTGCTAGGAATCATAGATTTTTCTTTGCGTTAGAGACAATATAACTAAAATAAGTTATTGGGATTAAAAAAAAAAAGGGGGGGGGGGGGGGAGAAAGAGAAAAAAAACGTAAACAGACACGAAAAGTCAAGCAACATACATAGATATATGTACATATAAATACATATATATATATGGCTTAGTGGTTAGCGCATTGGCCTTGCAATCGAAAGGTGGTGAGTTCAATTCTCAGACCGGGTGATGTGTTGTTTCCTTGAGCAAGACACTTTATTTCACATTGCTCCAGTTTGCTCAGCTGTAGAAATGAGATAGGGACTGGGGTCCATATCATTCCACTGCAAAAAAGCACCCAGCACTCACTGTAAATGAGGTTGGTGTTAGGAAGGGCATCCAGCTGTAGAAATCAAGCCAGCATCAGTTCCCGTCCCACCCTTGCAAGCAGGGAAAAAGCAGACGTAAAATGAAATGATGATGATGATATATATACATTACATATATATATATACATATGATGGCTGCCCCTTCATTATCAAGTATGGCCCTTGCACGAAAAAAAAAACACGTAACAACGACAATAACAATAATAATAAAATATATATACACATCATCATCATCATCACCGTTTTACGTCCGTTCTTCCACGCTAGCATGGGTTAGACGGGTTGTCCTGTTGTGGGCAGTGTCTGGTCGGCTGACCATGCCTTGCTCATACAGGAACTGATCTGGCTTGATTTCTACAGCTGGATGCCCTTCCTAACACCAACCTCATTTACAGTGAGTGCTGGGTGCTTTTTCGTGGCGCCTACACGTCCACTTTACAGTGTGGGCTGGGTGCTTTTTTGCCGTGGCACCTCCACGACCACCTTGCGGTGGGGGGGGGGGCATATTGTTTATATGCTTCAGCATGTACCCATGGGAGGTCGGGTACCCTGTATTACTGCGTGACGCCAGAAGTCACGGTCGTGTGTCATTGACTTTGAGAGGTGTAGTTGGGTAAGGTCGGCTTTTATCACCTCATCCCAAGTCATCTTGGGTCTCCCCACTCCGCGGTTTCCATCAACTTCTAGTGCTCTGCACCTTTTTATGCAGCTGTCATCCTTCATACGCATCACATGTCCATACCAGCGTAACCGCCTCTCCTGCACGCAGCATTTGATTCCTCTTATGCTCAGTCTCTCTCTCAATTCATTTATGCTTTGTCGTTCACGTATATTACTGTTACACATCCATCGGAGCATGCAGGCTTCGTTTCTCTCTAATCTACGTAAGTCTTCCACCTTCAGCGCCCAGGTCTCACTACCATGCAACATCGCTGTTCGGATACACGCATCATACAGTCTGCCTTTCATTCTGAGGGAGAAGCCTTTTGCAGCTAGCAGTGGTAGTAGTTCCCTAAACTTCTTCCATCCCGTTCTTACCCTAGTTATTGTACTTTCTGAGCACCCACCTCCGTTGCTAATTCGGTCACCTAGGTAGCAGAAGCTGTCTACTGTTTCTACAGGGCCCTCCCAGAGATTGGTGGTACTTGTTTCCTGTGGCTGTTTGCTTGCTGTTTCAGCACAGCTGCTGCATGTGAATCCTACATTCTTAATTAAGCTTCCTGAGATCCCGCTACATCTCTTGTGTACCCATTGTTTGCATTTGGGGCAAAGAATGGAGTTCCTACCTACACCTTTCCTACATACTGAGCAAGGCCATTTCCCTGAGGGGATCTGGGTTCTGTTTTCTCGTCTACTTATAAGGACCTTAGTCTTTGTCATGTTGACTTTGAGGCCCTTTCTCTCTAGTCCCTGCTTCCAGGTTTGGAATTTATTCTCTAGTTCTACCATAGATTCAGCTATGAGTGCGAGGTCATCAGCATACAGGAGTTCCCATGGGCATCCGGTCTTAAACTCCTCCGTTATTGCCTGCAGGACTATGATGAACAGGAGAGGGCTAAGAACAGAGCCCTGGTGGACCCCAACCTGTACGCTAAATTCCTCGCTATACTCATTGCCAATCCTAACTTTGCTGACTGCTCCCCTATACATGGCTTGTACCGCTTTCACAAGCCATTCATCTACTCCTAGTTTTCTAAGAGCCCACCAGATTACTGCACGTGGAACTCTGTCAAAGGCTTTCTCAAGGTCGACAAATGCCAAGTAGAGTGGCTTACTTTTAGCTAGGTACTTTTCCTGTAATTGCCTCACAAGGAAGAGCGCATCAGTGGTGCCTTTCCCTGGTACAAACCCAAATTGCATCTCGTCTATATTCACCCGGTCCCTAATCAGCTGTGCTATAACTCTTTCTGTTACTTTCATGACCTGGTCCATACACATACACACACACATACATATCTATATATACATATACACATACACACACAATAACAATTAACAGTGCTGCGATCGTATGTGGCTTTTTAGCCCAGCAAATGATCTAAAATGTCTTGCACAGAGTTGTCAACCAAAACATTCACTGGGAATAGCAGGCTGTGGTTGGAGTTCATGTACTTTTGCATGTCGTTTGAGCCCTCCTGCTGATTTACATTCTCTACCACATGCTTGGCAGGCATGATGAGTAGCATCTCCAACAGCAGCCTGGTAGTTAACCACTGGTCTCACTTTATGACTGTGAAGATGACTTTCGAGTCCAGCTTGGTGAAGCAGAGTCTCACACAGACACTGCATGTCAGCGCCATAGGAGGACCTTCACCGTCTGGAAATGCAACAGTAATGCCCTTCCTCACATCCCGCTTTACTTTCTCGTATGCGATTCGAGATGCCTCAAAGGCAACTTCCCGCTCATATACAGTCTTTTTCCATGTATTACGATCAGCAGTCCTTCTCAGGGCAGTAAACCATTCTGCTATACCCACATATGGAGAAAAGTCCTTAACCCTTGATTTTGGGCTCCACCAAGTCTCCCAGTGGGTTTTTGTCATCGCCAAGTTGCCGACTCCGATCCTAGGAGTGGATTTCTTACACCATTTAAGTCTCCTGGTGGACGTTAAACACAACAGACTGATTGATTCCACCACGGGCTCCAATATTCGTGGCATCAGCACTAAGGCACCCTCCCCCGGCCCATTTTTTTTTAACCCAGTGCAGTCCGGCAGATATGATGCTATCCTACGCAGGCACCCTGACATCTCGCGCCCAATTTTTAACAGTCAGCAAGTGACCCACAGTGTTACGCATCATATCGTGACTGAGGGCCCTCCGGTTTCTTCTAAACCACGACGACATGCTCCTGACCGCGCTAAGATCGCTAAAGCAGAGTTTGATCATATGCTAGAACTGGGCATTGTTCATCCATCCAGTAGCAGTTGGTCTTCCCCCCTTCACATGGTTCCCAAGAAATCTGTGGGTGGCTGACGACCGTGTGGAGACTAACGGTTTCTTAACACTCGCACAAAACAAGATAAGTATCCAGTGCCTCACATACAAGATCTCTCTGCTACCCTACACGGAGCTAGGGTCTTTTCGAAAATCAACCTCGTGCAGGCATACAACCAGATTCCTATTGAACCTGACGACATTCCAAAAATGGCCATTACAACTCCTTTCGGCCTCTTCGAGTTTCTTAGAATGCCATTTGGTTTACGCAATGCTGCACCAACCTTCCAGCGTTTCATCGACACAGTAGTACATGGTTTACCCTGTGTCTACGTGTATATTGCCGTATGCTGGTAGCCAGCACATCCCATGAGGAACACAAAAGACACCTACAACTGCTTTACGAGTGTTTTTCTCAGTTTGGTGTCATCATCAACCCCAGCAAATGCCTTTTCGGTGTTTCTTCCCTTGAGTTTCTGGGACACCACATCGATGAACGAGGAATCCGCCCCCTCCACGACAAAGTTAAGTCTATTTTGGAGTTTCCCACTCCTACGTCACTGAGGAAAATACATGCGTTCCTTGGCTTCATAAATTTTTATCACCAGTTCATTCCTCGCTGTGCAGAGTCTCTCCAGCCGCTAACAGACATCCTACGGCAGTGCAAACGGAAGAACCAGCTTATCACTTTCGATGACGCACAAGCGGCTGCCTTTCTGAGAGTGAAGCGAGACTTAGCAGAGACCACAATGTTGGTTCATCCCAAACCGGACACACCGCTTGGTCTGTTCATCAATGCATCGGATGTCGGGGTCGGTGGCGTCCTCCAACAATGCGTAGACGATGTGTGGCAGCCAATTTCTTTCTTCTCTAGGAGACTCAAACCAGCCGAAACAAAGTACAGCACATTTGGTCGGGAACTTTTGGCAGTGTACCTCAGTGAGAGACATTTCTGGCACATGTTAGAAGGTTCGAAGTTCTCTATTTACATGGACCATAAACCTTTCACATACGCTCTGTATTCCAAGCCTAACCGCTACTCACCTAGAATTTATATCCCAGTATACTACGGATATTCGCTACATTAAAGGTCCAGACAATTCTGCAGCCGGCGCTCTTTCTCGCTCACACCTGGGTGCACTGCACTGCACACCTCCTTTTCCATCAGCCTCCGAGACATCGGCGCCGCTCAACAAACAGATGGGGAGCTCCTCAAACTCTGAAATTCTCCATCTTCTTCTTGCTTGTCTTTCAAACTCCTCCCTCTACCTTTTTCTTCTGGTGGTATATGGTGTGATGTGTCTATGGGTCACGCGCACGCCCTTATGTGCCCTATAGCATCGACGTTCGTTTTTTTTTTCTGTGCTGCACAACCTATCGCATCCTGGTGTCAACTCTACTCTGAAGTTATTAACAGCCTGGTTTGTTTGGGTTGGTGTGAACAAGGATGTCAGGGAATGGGCGAGACGTTGCGTCCAGTGTCAGAAGGCGAAGATTCACCATCATGTCAGAACCCCTCTGGGAACCTTCGCAACACCGGATGTACGTTTCCAACACGTACACATCAGCAACGTTGGACCACTGCCTCTATCTCATGGTTGCACGCACCTTTTGACCTGTGTGGACAGATTCTCCCGGTGGCCGGAGGCCATTCCTCTGTCCGACACCACAACCGAATCTATTGCCAAGGCGCTAGTACAGCATTGGATTTCGCGTTATGGCACACCTTCTACCATAACAACGGACAGAGGCGGCCTGTTCGAATCAAACATTTTTCAAGAATTGACATGCCTCCTAGGTTGTAGTCGAACACGTACAACAGCCTATCACCCTGCAGCTAACGGTATGGTGGAACGTTTCCATCGGCAATTAAAATCTGCTCTCAGAGCCTATGTCAACAACAGCAACTGGTTGGAGATCTTACCCCTCATCCTTCTTGGAATTCGCTCCACCATAAATGAAGGACTTGGTTTTACGCCGGCTGAGCTGGTTTACGGCACGACATTGGTTTTACCCGGGCAAATGATTGCCTCTGAGTCTAAATACTCCGCAGATCCAATGAACTATATCCATCGCCTGTGGACCTACATGGCAAACCTGCCATTGGTTGCCCCGCGCCCTCAAAGCATCACTACGCATGTTCCATCTGATCTACAGCAATGGACACACGTTTTTGTCAGAGGGGACACTATCAGGGCTCCTTTGCAATCACCACACTCGAAGTCCTACCAAGTAGTCAAAAGGACACCCAAGTATTTCATTTTGGACATTAATGGAAGGAGGGGTGCTGTCAGTGTCGACCGTTTAAAAATAGCTCATTTGGATTTGGATGAACCCTCACCATCAGATCAAGTTAACCCAACACCAGTGCTCCCATCCACCGACAATCCGAACTCTATGCCAACAACAAGCACTAGATCCGGCCGATGTGTGTACAGGCCATCTCGTTATGCTCAATATGGAAAGTAACATTCCTCACTCATCTGTAATTTGTCCATTTTCATTTAATTATTTACTTGTCTTATCTTATAAAAAAATATGTAACAGTTAAAATTTGATTTTAAAAAAAAATCTATATCTGGAGATGTTAAAAAAATTAAGTTGTGATGGACACTTTATGAACATGAACAACTAGTGTGTGGAAGGAGAGAAACAGAGGTTGAAACACAACTAGTGTGTGGAGAGAAACACAAGTTGAACTAATATAAACTTCTCTTTTTCTTGGCCAACAACCTATCTCGTATGTGTCTATACACCCACGTGCTTGCTCTGACTGTATATATATATGTGCCAAGCATGAGTATAATTGTTTCTACTTTTGGCACAAGGCCAGCAATTATCCCAGTACATTACTGGTACTTTATTTTATCGACCCTGTAAGGATGAAAGGCAAAGTTAACCTCGGCGGGATTGGGTATAATGGTGAATTTATCCCGTCTTTCTCCTCTCTCTGTCTTATATACGAGGTGTGTCAGAAAAGTTCCAGGACTGATGTCACAAAAGATTTATTTCAAACCCAAACTTCACACTAAGACTTTTCTCCTTCAAAGTAATTCCCCTGGAGTATGTAACTGTAATCTTAGCTCTCTGCAGCGATCAACTTTTTTCTTCATAATTTTATATACATGTCCTCTGTTTCAGGTCGTCAAGCAATGAGCACAGAGCAACAAACAAACTTGAAAACTCCGTCAGAAGCACTGGGATTGCTGCAGCAAGTGTATGGAGATGCGACGATGTCACGCTCATGTGTTTTTGAGTGGTGCAAGAGGTTTAAAGAAGGACGCGAGGACGTGGAAAATGACCCCAGGAGCGGAGAGCCCTCAACAACCAGGACTGAGGTCAACTTTGAGCGCGCCAGGCAGATGGTGCGTAGCGATCGTCGGCTGACTGTTCGACTGATGGTAAATGAGCTGGGCATGAATCGGGACAGCGTCTGGAAGATTCTCACTGAAGATTTGGACATGCGGAAAGTCTGCACCATCTTCGAAGATGGTGCCAAAACTGCTGAACGATGACCAGAAGGGTCGACGCAAGTGTGCCAGGACATCCTCGAGCGTCTTGAAACCGAACCAGACTTGCTAGGGACAGTCATCCCGGTGATGAGTCATGGATCTTCGAGTACGACCCGGAGGAGACCCGTTTTGAAGACGTGGACGACGGAACTGTGGAGGATCCCGGTAAAATCCTTCCAGGAGTGCAGGCAAGCGTGGCAGAAAAGGATGGAAAAGTGCATTAGACTCCAGGGAGATTACTTTGAAGGAGAATACTCTTAGTGTGAAGTTTGGGTTTGAGATAAATCTTTTGCGATATCAGTCCTGGAACTTTTCTGACACACCTCGTATATATATTTCTTTTTTTTATCTTTCTATTTCGCTAACTTTTCGATTATTGATCGCTGCTCCCGCATCGATCTAGGCGGGGAACTAATGTAGCGAAATCTGTCAACACCTTGGGCCATCTGTGATACTTGAAGATGAAATTCTGGGTCACCACCCTTTCAGCGTGAAAGATTATCCATATATATATTTTTTGACGTGTGTATACGTGTGTAAATTTAATTTATATTTCCTGGCCTGGTATGAGTAACAATTTTTAGACGGTTTATAACAAAAAATAGAAAAGTTAGTCAGAAATATTTTAAAAATAGAACATAATAAATTAGTGAAAAAAACATGATAAAAACTGTGGAAATACCTTGAAAATATTTATGTCTCTAGCCAGAGATTTGATAGGAAATATGTATATATTAGGTTGATATGTGGTCTAAAATATATATTGTCCACAAATGACTGATATCAGATGTTCTGGTGGAATAGTCGTTTTCTACTAGAGATTATAATGGAGCTGTTAGTAGACACGATTGTAAAGTAAGAATAGATATGACAGATGTCAGGGAAGGAAAATTGTGTGTATATATATATATATATAATTATGACACAAGATATAATTAGATTAATTAAAGTTATAATCAAGACAGCAGCTACGCAATGACGTTGACAATATTTCAACTCACTTTCTCGTGTCATACGTTAACGGACCCTGATATAATTTAATACATTTAGACCAGTGTTTCCCAACGTGGGCACTAGCGCCCCCTAGCGGGCGCTATTGTGTTGAAAGAAAGCGGAGGGGGAGTGATGTGTGAATATACTCAGGTGGTTGGTGGGCATTTTTTAAATTCATTTTTCTTTGTCGACACCAAGCGAATTCCTGGCACCCGGTGTAACTGGTTTCGCTAAAGTGAAACCCCCAAAACAAAAACAAAAGATATGAATAAAAACGAAAAGCTGAATGTGTGTATTTGTGGCTTTTGGGAGTGGTTGAGAAAGGAAATACTGCTGAATCGAATAGAGAAACAAATAGCAGGTTGACTGATAAAATGACAAGTCAGTCAATCATATTGGTGGCCTCCCCACAGCCCCGGCGGACAGAATGGAGAAGGCGTTTCCCCGGGGGACGGCAAGGGAGACGCGCTAGAAGAGCCATTCCAACTCGCGAGGCTCACACACATTTGTTTTAGGTTTGATACCCATTTGATGTAAGATGAATCCACTATCATATTTGAACTTTAATTTGACCGGGGGGGGGGGGGGGGGGCAAAAAAGGTTTGCCCCCAGAGGAGCGCTGGCTGAAAAAAGGTTGGGAAACCCAGATTTAGACAGAGTACCAATCTTATTTAATTGATAGTAAATCGAAAAGTATCACTCGGTAAAATATCAATTATATATCGACGAGGAAACCTCTACGTAGTATCTCACACTGCTAGAAATAGCAGCTAAATTATTTATTGCAGCTTTGTTTTTTGTTTAAACTCACTTAATTTTGGTTATACAATCAACAGTAAGTCTTTTGTTCAGACTTCGGAATAAGCTGGAAGACCGTCAGAACATCTATGTTTGTGTGAATGAATACATACATACGTACGTATGTACGCGTGTGTGTGTGTGTATGTGTGTATATACATATATACATTAAATATATCATCATCATTTTACGTCCGCTTTTCCATGCTTGCAAGGGTGGGTCAGGAACTGATTCTGGCTTGATTTCTACAGCTGGATGCCTTTCCTAACACCAGCCTCATTTACAGTGATGCTGGGTGCTTTTTTCTGTGGCGCCTACACGTCCACTTTACAGTGTGGGCTGGGTGCTTTTTTTGCCGTGGCACCTCCACGACCACTTTGCAGTGGAATGATAGGGACCCCAGTCCTATCATCTCATTTCTACAGCTGAGTAAACTGGAGTGATGTGAAATAAAGTGTCTTGCTCAAGGAAACAACACATCACCCGGTCAGAGAATTGAAATCACAACCTTTTGAATGCAAGCCCAATGCTCTAACCACTAAGCCATGTGCCTCTTCTAAACACTAAGCCATATAGGATAATAAGTTATCTTTTAAGGTAATCCAGCTAGAGGTTATGAGTACTCCGTGTCGAAGATAATTTTAACGTACGGTGTTGTTTGACTCAACAAGAAGTTTCCTTAGTCGGGTGGCAGGTTTAAGTAAGTTCCTAGGCAGGCAGTACTTGGAGTAATAATAGTAACAGAATGAAGAATAACATGGTCGGTCGGCTTTTTCAATAGGGTTTATTTACAGTATTAACAATTATAGTGCTGGTGGCACGAATAAAAGCACCCAGTCCATGCTGTAAAATGGAGGGGTGGATAGGGCTCCTGAGTCCAGTAAGACGATCTCTCTAGTGCTGGTGGCACAAATAAAAGCACCCAGTCCATGCTGTAAAGAGGTGCTGGTGTTAGGAAGGGCATCCAACCAGTATATATACTACTGCCAAACACTATGAACACAACGGATGAAATTTGCAACAACTGAGTAAACAGCAATAACACTAACTATGTTAGGGCTGCGCACGGTAGTGGGGTGGTTGGTACAGCCATGTGCGAGAACCCCCCGACCGTCATCAAGCCATTGCACAAAAAGAACTGCGTAAACAGCAATAACACTAACCATGTTAGGGCTGCGATCGGTAGTGGGGTGGCTAGTGAGGCTATGTGTGAGAACCCCACGACCGTCATCAAGCAATCGCACAACAGGAAAAAGAATGAGACGTTGCATCTCAGAGTTGCCACACTAACAGGTAGATCTGGTGATATAGCGGAGATACTGGAGAGAAGGCATGTGGATGTGTGCTGTGTGCAAGAGCTGAGATGGAGAGGTGCCTCTGCAAGACTAATCGCAGGCAAACATCGTAGTTATAAGCTTTGCTGGGTGGGTAATGATGATGGGTTAGGTGGGGTGGGAATATTACTGGCTGAGAGATGGATCAATAAGACAATAGAAGTAGTTAAAGTTAGTGATAGAATAATTAAGCTTAGATTAGTTGTAGGCAAGAGACTACTGACAATCATCTCTGCTTATGCTCCCCAGGCAAGCCTAGGTAAAGAAGAGAAAGACTGCTTTTACGAGCAACTTTTACAAACAGCCTCAATGACAGAGGACAGAGACATCGTTATGTTAGCAGGGGACTTCAATGGATACACTGGGGTACATGGTGGGCACGGTTACGGCTCAACTAATGAAGAAAGAGTGAGGCTTCTTGAATTTTGTGATGCAAATGCACTAACCATTTGCAACACTAACTTCCAGAAGCCTACCAACCACCTAATCACCTACAAATCAGGCGAGCAGATAAGCCAGATTGACTTCCTGCTAGTTAGACAGCGAGACAGACAGATGGTGTCAAATACTAAGGCATACCCGAGGGAAGAATGTACCCCACAGCATAGGTTAGTCGTTAGTGACATCTCAGTAAGCATGAGAAAGAATGAGACATACAGGAAGGGTGGAAAAGAAAGGTCTGGAAGCTAAAAGACCTTTCATTAAAATATAAATTTAGCAAAGCCCTTCAAGACGTGTATGACGAAAAAGAAGACGATTTAGAGTTGTATGACATAGATGATAACTGGAATTTCTTACGTGACAACTTACTGCAGGCTACTGAAGAAACTTGTGGTTGGAGCAGAGCTTCAACCAGACTGAGAGTGACCTGGTGGTGAACAGTATGGTAGATAGGGCCATTAGAGACAAAAGACTGGCATGGAAGGCTTGGAAAAATGGTGGGAGTAGGGAAGGATACACAGCTGCTAAGAGAGAAGCTAGACGTCAGGTGTACTTAGCACGCAGGGAGGCTGAGAGTAGGGGGTTTGCCAATGTTCTGCAATGGGAAGATCAGAGACGTGTAGTGTTCCGCATTGCAAGGCAGTGTGTCAGTGCAAATCAGGATGTTGTTGGAGATAAGTGTGTCCGGAATGATGCTGGTGTACTTAGTGTCATGAATGATAAAAAAAAGGGGACCTGGAAATGTTACTATGAGAGACTGATGAATGTGGAGAACGAATGGGAGAGAGACAAATTACTCCCAGTAGACCCAACAGAGGGACCAGCTATTGAGATTGACGAATATAGGGTACAAGAGGCAATTAAAGAAATGAAGAATGGTAAGGCTGCTAGACCGTCGGGGATAGTTGCTGAGATGCTGAAGGCATCAGGTGAAGTAGGCATTAAACTGGTTGCACGCATCATCAATCAAGTTATATATGGTGTCATACCCAAAGACTGGTGCAGCAGTATTCTCATAAATTGCTACAAAGGTAGAGGGGATGCTCCAGAAAAGTGCAATTATAGGGGCATAAAGCTGATGGATCAGGTTATGAAAGTGGCAGAGAGAATATTAGCGCAACTGATTAGAGAAAGGGTCAAATTAGATGAGATGCAGTTTGGTTTTGTGCCTTGGAAAAGTACAACAGATGCCCTCTTCTTAGTGAGGCAACTACAAGAGAAGTTCTTAGAGAAGAATAAGCCACTATACTTAGCTTTTGTTGACCTCGAGAAGGCTTTGATAGGGTACTCCAATCTGTCATCTGGTGGTCCCTAAGGAAACTAGGTGTAGAGGACAGTGCAAGCTATGTACAGGGGTGCTGTCGGTAAAGTGAGAGTAGGTATGGAGTTTAGTGAGGAATTCCAGATACAAGTAGGTGTACATCAGGGTTCGGTCCTCAGCTCGCTCTTGTTCACTATAGTCCTCCAAGCCATAACAGAGGAGTTTAAGACTGGATGCCCATGGGAACTTCTCTATGCTGATGATCTGGTTCTTATAGCAGAATCAGTAGAGGAGCTAGAGAATAAATTCTGGCTATGGAAACAGTAGTTGGGAGGACTGAGAGTGAACATAGCTAAGACAAAAGTGTTGACAAGTAGAAGAGAGGACAATACTCCGATTCCATCAGGGAAATGGCCATGTTCGATATGTAGGAAAGGAACTGGCATAAATTCCATAAAATGTACGCAATGCAGATCTTGGGTACACAAGAGATGTAGTGGGATAGCAGGCAAACTAACAAGTAGGAAAAACTACGTATACAGTAGATGTACAGGGAAATTTGGCAGTAGTAATCACAGTGATAGACACATTTTTCCAATGCAGGTGGGTTCTATAGAAGTGGTGGATAGCTTCCGGTACCTAGGTGATCAGATTAGCATGTGGAGGGGGGGGGGGGGGGTCCGAGGCCATAGTATCTAGAATAAGGACGGGTTGGAAGAAGTTTAAGGAGCTGCTTCCTTTGTTGACAAAGAAGGGTTTCTCCCTGCATACGAAAGGACAGTTATATGATGCCTGTGTGAGATGCGCGATGCTGCATGGTAGTGAGACAAGGGCAGCAACTGCAGAGGATATGCGACGGCTGGAGATAAATGAAGCAAGTATGCTCCGTTGGATGTGCAATGTCAATGTGCATGAATGACCAAGCATAGACGATGATGACCGCTGGGTAAAGAAGTGCCAAGAAATCCCAGTAGAGGTAAACCACGAAAAACATGGGCGGAGGTGGTGAGAGAAGATCTCAGATCGCTGAAACTCACCGAGGAGATGACGAAGGACCGTGACAAGTGGAGAGATGGTGTGCTGAATAGGACCCATCCAACCCTTGCAAGCAGGGAAAAGCGGACGTAAAACGATGATGATGATGATATTTTCTTCGCCCACTTATTTCTGAGGGGGTCGTGGGTCAGAGTCCTCACACACTACTTCCAACAGGTCCTGTCAGAATCAACCGTCACTAACATATCTGGCTGGATTCCCAAGGAGGACCAGCCAAGCTCATTGATGCTATCCAACCAGCTTGCTCGGGGTCTACTCCTGGGTCTTCTGCCAGTTGGCTCTACCCATAAAATGTGTGCAGCAAATTTTCCAGAAGCATTCTACCCACATGTCCATAGAAATAGTGACTCGCCCTGGAGTAACTTTCTGATCTCCAAGTTACACACTTTATCGAGTAACGTTACTCCAAAGACCTTTCGGTGGAATCCCATTTCAGCCACTTGTATTCATGATCGTATTAATTCGGTTATTTCCCAACATTCATGACCTTAGGTAAGGGTTGGTATGAATACCGAAACGAAAACCGAGTTTGGCTTTTACACCTACCTCCCTTCTTCTGATTGCTGAAGCTGGTGCACTACTGTACCAGTTCCTGCAATTCTTGCACTTGATTCAGCCTCCTGCCTTCCATCACTCCTAACATTGCCCTGAAAAACTTACAGAGTGTACCAGGTGTATTTTATCATGACACCAGCACTAACACTTTACAGAGTGTACTGGGTGTATTTTATCATGACACCAGCACTAACACTTTACAGAGTGTACTGGGTGTATTTTATCATGACACCAGCACTAACACTTTACAGAGTGTACTGGGTGTATTTTAACCTAGCACCAGCACTACCACTTTACAGAGTTAGCTGGGTGTATTTTATTCTAGCACCAGGTGAAAAGAGGTTGTCAGATGCTCTAGAGACCTTAAGGATTATATCTACTCTATGTTGTCTTGGTTTATTTATTCACTATTTTACAGGGTTTACTGAGTATGTCCCATTCTATTTATTCAGAAACATATTCAACTTTGATAATAAATTAACTAAATTAGTAAATTCTATACCATACAGTAGTTTCAACACAAGTCTCGGTTAGATCTTCTACAAATAAACTGAGAGGAGAGTAATTTTTTAGCAAACCAGTTTTATTATGAACATTATTATACCACATAGGTGGCACAATTTTGGGTGACTGGTGTGGTTCTTATCTTGTCTTATTGTGATATGGCTTCCCTCCTGTATATATGTGTTTGTGTTTAGTTAAGCTAGCATGATGAGAGAATGATTTACTACAGATATCACAGTGATATGGCTTCTCTCTTGTATGAATGAAATAGTGTGTAGTTAAGCTGGTAATTTTGGAGAATGATTTACCTTAGATATCACAGTGATATGGCTTCTGTCCTGTATGAATATGTTTGTGTTTAGTTAAGCTAGCATGTTGAGAGAATGATTTACCACAGATATTACAGTGATATGGCTTCTCTCCTGTATGAATTCGTTTGTGTTTAGTTAAGCTAGCATGTTGAGAGAATGATTTACCACATATATCACAGTGATATGGCACCTCCCCTGTATGAATACGTATGTGAGTAGTTAAGCTATTACTTATGGAGAATGATTTACCACATATATCACAGTGATATGGCTTCTGTCCAATATGAATACGTTTGTGAGTTGTTAAGCTAGCATGTTGAGAGAATGATTTACCACAGATATCACAGTGATATGGCTTCTCTTCCGTATGTACATATTTGTGTGTAGTTAAATTGCTACTTACAGAGAATGACTTACCACAGATGTCACAGTGATATGGCTTCTCTCCTGTATGAATTCGTTTGTGATTTGTTAAGGGAGTAGGTTGAGAGAATGATTTACTACAGATATCACAGTGAAATGGCTTCTCTCCTGTATGTATGTGTTTATGAGTTGTTAAGCTAGCATGTTGAGAGAATAATTTACCACAGATATCACACTGATATGGCTTCTCTCCTGTATGAATGAGATTGTGTGTTGTTAAGTTTCCTTTCTGAGAGAATGATTTACCACAGATATCACAGTGATATGGCTTCTCTCCTGTATGAATGAGATTGTGTGTTGTTAAATTTCCTTTGCGAGAGAATGATTTACTACAGATATCACAGTGATATGGCTTCTCTCCTGTATGGATGAGGTTGTGTGTTGTTAAGTGTCCTTTCTGAGAGAATGATTTATCACAGATATCACAGTGGTATGGCTTCTCTCCACTATTCTTTGGTATCTCATTAGGAATACTAATACTTTTAGACAGTGTTTTACATTTAACCTTCTTCTCACTCAACCTATTTTCCATAATGTTTCTTCTTCTCAACAAAGTATATAGATATTTTTCTTGTGTTATATTTATATTATATTTTTAGTAATATTGTCTTATTCTATATTTCTATTATATCAACTGTGATCTCAGTTAATATCTGAAGATTATGAAAACTTCTTTGTCATCGAAGTTTAATTAAAATACAAAATCTTCTTGAAAACATTCCAGATAGTGAAGAAACGAACTTTTGCCAATAAACTCGCTTCTGATGAAATATTTTACAGTAAGTCAGTTATAGATTTATATAAACAGTGTTATATCGTTTCTGTGTAAAACACTTTAGTCTTTAAATGATGATAAATGTTGATGATTTATTAAAGGTTTAAACATTTATCCTAATGTGATCTGGTATTCTGAAATAAGAAAGAAACAGTATGAGATAATAGAGAATACTTAAAAACTAGAGATAGATTTACTAGAGAAGATTTTAGACTTTTATATCAATAATCTCTAGATATAAACCTTTAATTGAAAAATCAAATTACTTTGGTTTTTAATTTGTTATCAATATTACATCATACAACCTTGTGTGATATCTATATATACAGACATATATATATATATCAATATTACATTATACAACCTTGTGTGATATCTATATATACAGACATATATACATATGTCAATATTACATTATACAACCTTGTGTGGTGTCTATATACACAGACATTTATATATATATATATATATATATATATCAATATTACATTAAACAACCTTTGTGTGATGTCTATATATACAGATGAAAGGTTATGATTGTTGACTGCACCAGTGATTCCCATAATGCAACAGAAGAGGAAACAACTCTAGCATCTCAGAAGTATCAGTCATAAATAAAAATGTTTACCCTTTAGTATTTACATTACTCTATATTTACTATTGTATTTTCATGGTAAACACTTTATCTCACATAGTATCGAATCTACAAGGTTTTGATATTATTTATTTTGAGAATAATACCTTAAAATCAGTATGATTGGTCGGTTACAGACGGTTTGAGCAGAAAGAGATGAGAGAATTCTGGCTGGATACGGCTGGTTTAAATGCTAAAGGGTTTAGTGTTGTCTTTACTCAGTCCATATAGCATGACAGAAAGCTATATCTGGTGACCTACGACTTGATCATAACAGGCAAAAATGTTGTTGCAATGAAGCTACCCTAATTCTGGCCAAAAGGAACCAAGGTATAGTTTACACAAGCGGAGGCTCAATTTACCATTAAAAGAATCACATAGGATTTAACAAAATAGTCGTATGTGATGGCAGCACTCAACCAAGATACAGCAACTCGAGTGTCAAACCATCGGCTAAGAATAAATATGAAAAGCTCAAAAATAGGCTTGTGGAAACCTTCAGGCTGAGCAAGCATGAAGCAGCAGCTAGGATACTTGATACAGAAGGTTTAGGTGATTCCTTCAGAATTAATGGACAAAATGCTGGCTTTAGTGCCACAGGATCAGACACCGGGATTTCTGCTTGAAGAGGTATTCCTGCTACTCCCTCAAATCACAGCACAGTCACACAAAGTGACCTTTGTTTTTACCACCAAAAGTTTGGGGAAAGAGCTTCAAGGTGCAGAGTGGCATGTAAATTCAGGAGCCTATTTTCAGCATCACCAAGAAACAGCAGAGCCGGCCGCTGATAAATAACCTGATGGTCAGCAAGCAGAATCAATTGCTCCTCTACTTCCAGGATCGAATCTCCAAGCAAAAATTCCTAATTGAGACAGGGGCAGAAATTAGCATCCTCCCAGCGTCTACTAGAGAGCCCCGTTACAGACCGCAGGGTCAACTTTTGACAGCTGCCAATGGGTTTATGATAAGAACTTATGGTCACCGCACCCTTTCCCTTCACATAGGCTCACAAAAATATACACGGAAATTCGCTGTCGCAGATGTCCATCAATCTATTATCAAAGCTGACTGCCCCCGAGTTAAATCCCTGTTGGTCGATCTTCAAGGGAGACGATTCATCGACAGCAATACATACGCCTCTGTTTCCCTGAAACGATTGACACAGGCGTCTCTGCATATATCAGCCACCTCAAAGACTAAGAACGTGTTTTTGGACCTCGTTTTGAAACATCTGAAATGCTCCACGCCAACACTCTCCCAAACGATAACTCACCATGGAGTAACACACCGCATTTAGACCACAGGTCCCCCCCCCCCCAGTACACAGCCGCGCGTGTCAACTACCACCAGACAAACTCACTATTGTGAAAGCAGAATTTTCCGACATGGAACACTTAGGCCTCGCCTCGTTCGACGCTCAAGCAGCCCCTGGTCTTCACCTTTATATATAGTACCAAAACCAGACAGAGGGTGGCAACCCTGTGAAGGTTATTGCCACCTCAACAATGGCACGACCCCTGACCTCTACTCTATTTCGCATATACAGTACTTCTCGACACATCTCTGGAAAAAGCCTCCCAGTTTCTTGATGCTCTCTCTAGAGGCCCTAGTGACTCCGGTATCTACATAACTTGGTGACAGAAGGTATAGGCTACAAGGCTATGGCCACAGTCCAACAAATAGATGATTATGTCAAGGCCTACCATGCTGCGGTCACTTCATTGTCCTTGAGGGACGTAGGTTTTTGGCACAGTGGAACAACCCTTCTTTGTGAGATATCCACAGGGAAACCACTCCAACAGGCTGGCAATGCAGAGTTTTTGACATCGTCCATGGACTCCATTACCCCAGTACTAGAGCCACATGCCGACTAATGTTACACAGATTTGTCTGGCACGGAATGGCCAGATAAGTCAGAGAGAGGACCAAAACCTGTGTCGCCTGCCAGCATACCACAACACCTCTCAACAGCTACAAAGCTCCACAGGCCTGTTTTGGCTATGTCAACATAGACCTCATCAGCCCCCTACCACCTTTGCTGGGCTGCTCATGCCTGCTTACCATGGTGGACCAATTCACTCATTGACCTGAGGCCATATCCCTGAGTGGCATGGAAACATAAGAAATTACTCGTGCTTTCGTTACAAACTGGGTTGCCTATTCCAGTGTCCTGGATAGCATTACATCAGACCAAGGACCTCAATTCACCTCGAAGCTGAGGAATGTCATGTGTGAGCTTTTTGCCATAAACATGAAACACACAACAGCCTATCACCCCCAGTCCAACGGCTTAATCCAGTGATTCCACCATTGCTTGAAGAAGTCCCTTATCACTAGACTTAATAGTCCCTCCTATCTCAACCGGCTGCCATGGGTAATGTTGGGAATCTGCACTGCCCCAAAGAAAGACCTGCACAGTTCGTCCGTTGAAATAGTCCTCTTATTGTACCTGGTGAATTCGTTCCAAATACGAAACCAAATCGTGATACTAAAGAATATCTCAAACAGCTGAGAGACAATGTAAGCCAGTTACACGGACCCCCATGTCAACACAGGACACGACAAGTGCAAAGTTTGTGTTCATTCGTCGTGGCATATGGCAAAAACCTTTCAGCCATTGTATGGCAGACCATATGAAGTGATTCATCCAGGGGACAAAACATTTCAACTCCGGATTGGAGGACAATAGGACAAGCTTTCCATAGACAGCTTGA
Source organism: Eledone cirrhosa (assembly GCA_964016885.1). Taxonomy (NCBI): domain Eukaryota; kingdom Metazoa; phylum Mollusca; class Cephalopoda; order Octopoda; family Eledonidae; genus Eledone; species Eledone cirrhosa. The sequence goes on from OZ024757.1 coordinate 17,670,764, forward strand.
GACCAGCCCACAAAGACATTGATAGACTCATTTAAGTGGTTCAACCATCAAAAAGAGGTCGTCCTAAGCAAGTCACACCACCTCCTAATGATGAACAGTTGCTAAATAGCCAGTTGACTACATGAACAGCAGGAGTAGTGAAGAAATCATATCAGTTCCAGTGACAATCCACAGTCGGGTGGAGGGGGGGTTGAGGTTATGTAGAGTATACAAGCAGGCAGCAAAAAGGTTACGATTCATGACTGCACCAAGTGATTCCCATAATACAACGGGAGAGAAGGGAAACAACTCTAGCATCTCAGAAAGATAAGTCATGAATAAAGATTTGTTTACCAAACACACATTTTAGTGTTGTCTTTTCTCGGTCCATATAGCACGACAGATAGATATAGGATCTCTATTAATAAAACACCATAGAAACTTCCTGTTAGATATACCCTTGTAGGAGGCTAGGTAAACCTACATAGGTGTGACATGTAACAACATGATAGGATAGGGGCCTCGATCAATAAAACACTAGAGAAACCTCATATACAGACTTATGGGATTTCTCAATTCAGTCCGAAGTGAAGATTGAGCACAACAAACCAGATATTGTCATAATTGAGAAGAGAGAAACTGTACCCTCATTGAGTACCCCAGGACTTACATATATACAACATACAGAAAATAGTACTACTAGGTACTGTATATATATATTACATAGAGTACCCCCAGGACATATATAAATATGATCGTGTCTACAAGACATGTATCTGACGGTGTTTCAGCTAACTCTTTACAGTATTAGAACCTTATTGTGTACAGCCACCAACGAGACACCAACAAATGTCCCTTCACCAACAAAGCAGCTCCCTGATATACAGATATTCAATCCCTACTGGGAGCGTGCTGGCTTCCATAAAAAATCATTAGAGAGGTTTTCCAGAGTTCCTCGCGATACTGTTATCTTTTACTCTGGTAGTGGCTCGGTTGTCCACCCCTTTACTTTTCAATTTACATACATCTGTATGTATATATATTTGCGTATAATACCAATATGCACACTACATATGCTAGCAGAAATAAAGATAACTTTAATTTACTTGAAACGAGGTGCAGCTAAATATAATATATTTTATAATATAAGGTAGTAAATAACACAATAAATAGACAGAGGTAATTTAAATAATAAAGACAGTCATGATAACAATATATTTTATATTACATGTAACAGTGGAATCTGGCTATTGAAAAATAACACATTTCAGTTTGGAAGTATTTTTCTCTATATATAAAGTGACGAGGGTGAGATATCTTCTCTCAACGTTGTTATATATTTTCACTTTTATATAATTACTGTATCGTTGAAAGGTTCACATAATTCTAATATTTACATACATTAATATAGACTTCAAATTAATTTTTGTCAACTTACCTTCTTCACATATAATCAATGTGTTGTTTTTACTAAACAACAACAGAAATAATCTCTTTGTTGTTAAATTCGAAGTTTCAATGATTTTATCAGCTTTATTTCACGACATTAACGTTGGTTGTATCGTCTTCATCTTTTGTCATAAATTGATATCTTGTAAGAATAAAGTAGTGAGGCTGACTTTATGTATTTAGCCACAGATTTGGCAGAAAATATGTATATATTAGGTTGATATGTGGTCTAAAATATATATTGTCCATAAATGACTGATAGCAGATGTTCTGGTGAAATAGTCGTTTTTCTACTTCAGATTATAATGGAACTCTTAGTAGACACAATTGTAAAGTAAGAATAGATATGGCCGTATGTGCATATATTTAATTGTTATACAAGATATATTAGATTAATTAAAGTTGTAATGAAGACAGCAGGTACGCGGTTTCGTTGACACTGTTTCAACTGTCTTACCGGTGTCATAAGTTAAAAGTCCCCCGATACAATTTAATACATTCAGACAGTTCCAATCGTATCAAGTCGATGGTAAATGAAAAAGCATCACCCAGTAAAATATCAATTATATATCGACGAGGAAACATCTACGTAATATCTCACAGTGTTAGAAATAGCAGCTATATTATCCATTACAGCTTTGTTTTTTGTTTAAACTCTCTTGAGTTTGGTTATACAATAAACAACAGCAAATCTTTTGTATAAACTGGAAGACCGTCAGAATATCATTCTCATTTTTGTTATGTATGTATGTATGTATGTTCTTCTGGTTTTATAATTTCACAAATTTTTACCAATAGAGAGAGAGTCGGTTTCTAACAGACACAAGACTCTCATTGGAATTTACACATCAACGAGGTTGATTATGTATGCATGCATGTGTAGATATGGATGTTATTGTATGTGTGGATGTGTATATGCTTTGAGTTGTATGTGTGCATGTGTATATGCTTTGTATCTGTACATGTGTATATGCAGTTATTAGATGCAACATTTTTGGAATGTTTTACATATTTTTACTGTTCCATTAATGGATTGTACTTGTAATTTTCTAACTAGTTGTGTTCTTTCTGTTCCTGTGAAGCCTAGCTATTATAGGTCTTAATTTGAGATCTCAAATTAAGACCTATAATAGCAGGCCCCGCTTGCGAAACCCACCGCCTTAGCAACTTCATTGATACCCTTCTCAAGCCTTTTCTCTAACACATCAAAAGCTATATAAGGGACGACCTAGATATGCTCAATCACCTCCCTAATATGCCCCTTTCTGAACAAACCCTACTAGTGACGTTCGATGTAGTCAACCTATACTCCAATATGCCCCACAACCTAGGAATAGAAGCGATCCAATTCTGGCTGGATAATTACCACAATGAACTCCCACAACGCATCAAAAAGGAATTCGTGATAGAGGGACTCAAATTTATCTTGGAGAACAATTACTTCGTTTTCAATAACAAACCCTACAGGCAGAAATCTGGGACCTCTATGGGAACGAAAACATGCCAACCTAGTCATGGGATACCTGGAAATCACCCTCTACACTAAAGTACTAAACAAATTTGGAAACACTCTCCACTTACACATAGAAAGGAACTGGAAGCGATATCTAGATGACTGCTTCATCCTTTGGCACGAAAACATCGAGAAACTTAAAGAATTTCACACCCTTATAAATGGGCTCAACACGAATATTAACTTCACGATGGAATACAGCCATCAACAACTCCCCTTCCTCGACATCCTCATTAAGATTCATAACAAAAAAAATAGAAACAGACATATACTACAAGCCCACAGACTCCAAGCAATATCTTCCTTTCAACTCTTGCCACCCTAGACACGTTAAAATTAATATTCCCTACAACTTAGCCAAGAGAATCTGTACTATAGTCTCCAATAAAAACACCTGTTACTTACGGCTACAAGAACTAAAGGACACACTCATAGGCAGGGACTACCCTGCATCACTAATTGACAATGGAATCCAACGTGCCCTAAAACTCAGTACCCAGGACCTTAGACACCCTAAAGTAAATCAACCGAAACTAAAAGCTCTTCCATACATCTCCACACACAACCCCCTCAACAATGAGGCCTTTGACACCATCCTCCAGAACATCCCTGTGTTAAAAAAGGACCATAGAATGAACCAAATCCTACGAACACACGATATCATAAAGAGCAAAAGACAATCTAAGTCAATGAAAATCATCCTAACACATGCCAAAGTACTGCCAACCACAACAACGAAACCCACAGTAAAAAAATGCGATAGACCCAACTGTGGCATATGCATCAACCTAATAGAGGGTTCGGAATTCTATTTCAAAGAAGGACAACGTTTTATAGTAAAACACAATTTCACATGCGCATCAGAAAATCTAATATATGTATTAACTTGCTCAGGTTGTCGAAAACAATACATAGGCCAGACCAAAAACAGCCTCCGCCAACGCATGACTGTCCATAGATCCCAAATTAAAATACGGGAATACAGGAAAATAACACTGAGTGAACACATTGATACCTGTGCCGCCCAAAATCATCCCAACTTCAGAATCTTTCCCCTCTACAAATTTAAAGATAATACCACCCACACCCAGCGCATCAGCAAGGAATCTCACTTTATTAACAAATACGGACCCCGTCTAAACACTTCTCCCTAAGACGAACCCACAACATACACACGTCAACATACATACCTACATCAGCATACATCCTACATACATCTCTATCCACATATAAACACAATGAGATACGTAAACACACATGTTCTATGGTGCAACACAAATATACACAAATTTGCATACCTTTTGATGTCTATAGATATAAATGTGCCGACACACACACATACATATACGCACACATGCATTGCACACTGATGGGCACATACATATTTGTACACAAGTATTCCAATACGGCAAGGCCTAATGGATTCCCCTTGCAGTACGTACAATCTGGACACTCACACACACCTTGGTCTTATACCAATACTATATATCATTTCACACCTTTTATTATTAAGGTTTTTGATGTTCTATTGAGAGAATCGTTTTTACTGAAAATATCGAATAATGTACACCATTTTTACCAGTATCACAAAAATACTGGTCCACCCACACACACATATATACACACACACATACACACACTTCTCCGTATAAGACAAGAGCTGAAAAATATCTTTTAACATGTTAAAATATCACCACACACGTACAGACACATTCCTACTGACCGATCCCTCTACCACGAATTACTCTGCTACACACACACACACACACACACTTGTCTTAATAGGCATTTGAACTGTCAGCAGGCTGCGGTTCGCACACACATCCCTGCTGACCATTATCACAACAACGAACCTCTTTACTACTACTACTACTACTACACACACACACACATATTTGTCTTGAAAGACTTATTTTTCAGTGGCTTCTCAATCAGCCGAGACAAACCTACATTTGGCGCAAAATCAATTTTTAACATTCACATGACCTCTACCGACCAATCAAAATTGTTTTGACCACAAGAATTTTTACATACATCTGGAGCCGCTTTTTTTTTACATAAAACAGGTAGAATTTCCAAAACTAATCAGATTAGAGCAAACATCACGGGCGCACTATCTCAAAATTATATTTGAAAAGCATTAGAAATGAGCAACGGGTAAAACTTAAAACCTAAACTGAATACTAACCAATACAATTACTAATTTTTACTTATTCCCAATTAAACTATTTTTCA
>OZ024757.1:17683439-17690939 GCA_964016885.1 Eledone cirrhosa
GAGTTTCATTTTGTTTAGTTAGTTCTTCCATTGAAAATATGATGATAAGTTCATTATGGTAATTTTTGATAATAGTGTCGTGAAGAGTGTGGCTTAGTGGTTTGAGTGCTCAGCTCACAATAGTGAGGTATATATATATATATATATATATATATATATATATATATAGAGAGAGAGAGAGAGAGAGAGAGAGAAAGTTGAGAGAGCGAGCGTAATAATAATAAATGTGAAGACTAAAGTCTGTTATTTTAATATAATATATATATTTTGGCACAAGGCCAGCAATTACCCAGTGTATTACTGGTACTTTATTATATCGACCCTATAAGGATGAAAGGCAAAGTTAACCTCGGCGGGATTTGAACTCAGACCATAAGGGGCCGTAACTCTTTTCTGCAAAGCATGGCGTCCGACCCTCTACCGATACTGCCAATCCACATATAATATAATATAATATAATATATATATATATATATATATATATATATATATATAGTGTGTGTATGTGTGTCTATGTATACATGTGTGTGTACACATGTAGTAACTGTAATGCACACACACACACACACACACACAAACACACACACACACACACCTGTAGCATGACATGTTGACAGCAACAGCTATAGGTGCGTGTCATTATCAAATATATGGAGAGATATTAAGTTTCTAAGAGGTCTTGATGAAGCTGTCCTGAAGAACGTTGTCATGGCAACCGGCTGCTACATCAGCAGCAGTGAGCACCTGGGGATAGTTTACATTCAAGGTTCTTCTTAGGCGAGAGATTCCACCGTGTAAATCAATCAATGCATACACACACACACACCCTCACACACAGGCACACACACACACACACACACACAGGCACAGAGGCACACACACACACACACAGGCACACACACTCACACACACAGGCCACACACACTCACTCACACACAGGCACACACACAGACAGACAGACACACACATATATATATATGTGTATACCCTTCATTAGGAATGTATACCCCCCGCCAGTCTGTATATATATATGTGTGTATGTATATATATATATATATGCAGAAGTTATATTTAATTTGTTGGGATTCCAACAAACTTAAAAGTTTATAACTGATATAAAGCACTCAACAATTTACTGGAGTAAATATTCAATATATTAATAAATGGAAACTATATTTATAAAACCATAATTATTTTATTATATATATTTCAAGGGCAACAAGGCAGTCTTGGTGCGCTTTCATCAGATAAAATACAAAATTTGTTTTATAAATATTGACATAACTGTGGAAAACAACCTTGACGGTTATGTCAATATTTATAAAACAAATTTTTTTTGTATTTTATCTGATGAAAGCGCACCAAGACTGCCTTGGATGCCCTTGAAATATAGTTTCCATTTATTAATATATTGTATATATATGTGTGTGTATATATATATATGTGTATGTATACATATATATATATAGAGAGAGAGATATATATATATATACGTATGCATACTTACATTTATGTATCAGCTGTGTTAGGGCGCGAAATAAAATTTAATCTTATTTTTAATATTCAGCAAGGCCAGCCGTAACTCGCCCGGTATGCAAATGAGGCTACTCAGCCGATGTGTACTTAAGAAAATACTATATATTTTCAACCATTCAACACGTTGGCAGTGGTATACAGTCCTGATCAAGAGTAATGACCCAGAAACAAGTTGATTGTTCCTCAAAGCCAGTGCTGAACAAACGGATGACAAATTGTCGTCGGCACGGCACAGCTTTAATCAGGGCGTTTGTTTACAAATGAATTGAAAGTTATTATTAATGTTAGATATAACCCATGCGTAAATATGTATATGTATACACACACACACATATACATGTGTGTGTGGGTACGTATGCATACTTACATATATATATATATATGTGTGTGTACGTATGCATACTTACATATATATATATCTATATATATCATCATCATCATCATCATTTTACGTCCGCTTTTCCCTGCTTGCAAGGGTGGGACGGGAACTGATTCTGGCTTGATTTTTACAGCTGGATGCCCTTCCTAACACCAACCTCATTTACAGTGAGTGCTGGGTGCTTTTTTTGCCGTGGCACCTCCACGACCAGTTTGCAGTGGAATGATATGGACCCCAGTCCCTATCATCTCATTTCTACAGCTGAGTAAACTGGAGCAATGTGAAATAAAGTGTCTTGCTCAAGGAAACAACACATCACCCGGTCTGAGAATTGAACTCACAACCTTTCGATTGCAAGGCCAATGTTCTAACCACTAAGCCAAGTGCCTCAATATATATATATATTACTCTTTTACCTGTTTCAGCCATCCGGCTGAGGCCATGCTGAGGCACCGCCCTTGAGTAATATATATATATTACTAAAATTCTGTGATTGCTTGCTTGCTTGTCTGTAATGTAATGTAATACACCCAAAAGGGCGCATAATGGGGAAATACTATGTTTAATTAAAAATGTTTTTAATTAAACATACAATATATTGCCAAATATACTAATATACTATACATACATTCATGTATACAACGCTATTTCAGAGCACCAATACTAATATATATATATATATAAATATAAATTCAGCGAGAATCGCATTTTGGCGGGTAGAATAAGCGAACGTAACGCACATTCCGAGTCATGCTGGCAAGCGCTCCATGAGCTAAAAGACCAGAGCAATAAACATAGGTTATAAAGGCCATACAAACTAAGAAGGCGGTCAAGAAGCTATAGACCACCTAAGACAAAAAACAAGTCAAGCTAAACAGGTCAGACAAAATAAATGACATAATTATATATATATATACATATACATATTATATATATATATATATATATATATATATATGAAAAAAGTTTGTCCTTCATCAGTGATCTTCCAACCATCATAGGCATTTCATCGCTTTAAAGGATGATGGTTGGAAGATCACTGATGAAGGACAAACTTTTTTCATATGTAACCCATTTGCAACTCCGCAGCGCCCTTATTATCATATATATATATATATATATATATATACACATACATACATACATATATATATATATATATATATACATATATATATATATATATATATACATATATATATATATATATACATAAATACATATATATATATACATACATATATATACATATATATATAAACATACATATATATACATATATATATACATATATATATATATATATATTTATTAAAATAACAGATTAAAGTTTAAGCAAAGAATCGCTGCTTTCACCCTTAACAGGATCTTCAGTTTCAGAAGATTCCGTTAAGGGTGAAAGCACCGATTCTTTGCTTAAACTTTAATCTGTTATTTTAATAAATATTTGCTCTACGGTTCTTATATATTTGATATATATTTATCCTTATCAAGCCCTCTTTGGATTTTAGTCTTCAAATTTATTATTATTACTATATATATATATATATATATATATATATATATATATATATATATATATATATATATATAAATATATACGAGGTGTGACAGAAAAGTTCTAGGACTCTGCAGCGATCAAACTTTTTTCTTCATAATTTTATATACATGTCCTCCGTTTCAGGTTGTCAAGCAATGAGCACAGAGCAACGTACAAACTTGAAGTTTCTGGTACGGTTGGGGAAAACTCTGTCAGAAGCACTGGGATTGCTGCTGCCAAGTGTATGGAGATGAGACGATGTCACGCTCACGTGTTTTTGAGCGGTGCAAGATGACCCCAGGAGCGGAAGGCCTTCAACAACCAGGACTGAGGTCAACGTTGAGCGCGTCAGGCAGATGGTGCGTAGCGATCGTCGACTGACTGTTCGACTGATGGCAAATGAGCTGGGCATGAATCGGGACAGCGTCTGGAAGATTCTCACTGAAGATTTGGACATGTGGAAAGTCTGCGCGAAGATGGTGCCGAAACTGCTGAACGATGACCAGAAGGATCGACCCATGCAAGTGTGCCAGGACATCCTCGAGCGTCTTGAAACCGAACCAGACTTTCTAGGGACATCACCGGTGATGAGTCATGGATCTTCGAGGACGACCCAGAGGGGACCCGTTTTGAAGACGTGGACGACATCAAAAAGGCTGTGACGACGGAACTGTGGAGGATCCCGGAAGAATCCTTCCAGGAGTGAAGGCAAGCGTGGCAGAAAAGGATGGAAAAGTGCATTAAACTCCAGGGGGATTACTTTGAAGGAGAAAACTCTTAGTGTGAAGTTTGGGTTTGAAATAAAACTTTTGTTACATCAGTCCTGGAACTTTTCTGACACACCTCGTATAAATATACATACACACACACACCCATATATATATATACATACACACACACACCCATATATATATATACATACATGCATGGAGGCACATGTTCTTATGATTAGGATGCTTGCCGTACAATCGTGATATCATAGGTTCGATTCCTAGACAGGCTGGTGTGTTGTGTTCTGGAGCAAAGTATTTTACTTTACATTGCCCCAGTACACTCAGCTGAGAGTGAGTACCAACACTAGCTGGGAAGTTAATCCTGTGATGGACCGGTTATGGACTGCCAGAAATCAAACCGTCAAATTAATGATATAACTTCAAGACAGTTTGCAAGAGAGACAAAGTATGACATCACAAAGTTGGCTGCATTTGTGAATAAACATGAACCTAAAAGTCTTCCAGAACAACGCTGGGCATAATATAAAATCATTTCGTCAGTGATGAGGAATTTTCATTCTTGATGTTCCAGGTGGCAGAGGAAAAGTATTTGTAACAACATTACTTCTCTCTAAGGTAAGGCAGCAAAAAAGAATTGCACTTGCTGTAGCATCATCTGGCATTGCTGCCACTCGTCTCCCAGGAGGGCCAACAACCCATTCTGCTTTTTAATTACCGCTAAACCTGGTCACAAATGACAGTCCAGTTTGTAACATAAGCACAGGTTCAGGTTCAGCAGAAGTGTTGCACCAATGTCATCTGATCATTTGAGATGGATGCACCATGTCACATAGAGGTGCAATGGAAGCTCTTGATAAGACCTTACAGGACATAAGAGGCAAAAATAAATCTATGGGAGGAGTTACATTAGTTTTATCAAGAGACTTCAGACAGACGTTACCAGTCATTCCGAGAGGAACAAGAACTGATGAAATAAAAGCATGTATTAAGTCTTCGCATCAATGGAATAAAGTAAAGAATTTCTGCTTCAATACTAACATGCGAGCTTTATTACACTGGAACCAATGTACAGAATAGTTCTCAACCCAACACCTTCAATTAGGAAATGGGGCAGTACCAATTGATGGGGTTATATCAACTTGGCTCATAATGCTATCATGGCAGATTCACCAGCTGAATTAAAGAACAGGGTATTTCTATACTTAAGTAATCATTATAATTCATACAGATGGTTGTGTGAAAGGGCAATTCTTGCTAAAAAAAAAACGAGACATTAGCAAGGATTAACCATGAGCTAATAAATAAGATTCCAACAGTCATTAAGGAGTACAAATCAGTTGATTCAGTCCTTGACGAAAATGAAGCTGTCCACTACCCAAAAGAGTTCCTTAATTCTCTTGAGCCACCTGAAACTCCTCCACATAAACCTTTCCTGAAGGTTGGGGTTTCAATAACGCTTCCAAGACATTTAGATCCTCCTAAATTATGCAATGGGACAAGGTTGATTGGGGAGACATTATCACCTAATGTGATGGAACCTACCATCATCACTGGGTGTGCCTCTGGAGAAGATATTGCCATTACAAGAATTCCAGTCAAACCAAAGGACATGCCATTTGATTTCAAAGGAACACAGTACCTAGTGCGGCTTCAAGGTGAGATTTTGAAATCTACTGACTTGCACTTAAGTTAGCTTTCTTTTTCTCGGGGTCAACTTTAAGTTTGTTGCTCCAGGGTGGGTAGTTTACAAGACTTATTTGTCGGGAAGGAACACTTTCATTCCCAGAAAGAAAGTCAGACAGACAGAGAGTCAGAGCGAGACAGAGAGTCAGAGCGAGACAGAGAGAAAGACAGGAAGATAGACTGACAGACAGACAGAGAGATAGACTGACAGACAGAGAGACAGACAGACTAACAGAGAGACAGACAGACAGAGACAGAGAGAGAGAGAGACAGACTGACAGAGAGAGAGAGAGAGAGAGAGAGGGGGAGAGAGAGAGAGAGAGATACATACACAGAGAAGCAATACTACAGACATAACACACCGATGACACCCCCCACTCCCCAATATATATACTACAGTGTGAATATATCACATTCTATATATAATTACTGTGTGTGTGTATATTTATATATATACACAGTAATATATATATATATATATACACACATATATATATATATATATATATATATATATATATATATATATATATATATATAGGGCCTCCCAGCCCCACACTGTAGATGTGGTTGGGGGGGGGGGGGGGGGCATCCAGCTGTGGAGAACCCGCCAGACAGTCCACGCTGTAATGTGGCCGTGTAGGCAACACGGTAAAAACCTCCCAGCCCCACACTGTAAATGTGGTTGGTGTTAGGAAGGGCACCCAGTTGTAGAAAACCCGTCAGACAGTCCTATGCGAGCAAGACAACTCTTGCCTCAAGTGGGAAAACCCCCGTCCAAACCCATGCAAGCGTGGAACACGGACGCTAAACCTGATGATGATGATGATGATGATGATATATATATATATATATATATGTATATGTATATATATATATATATATATATATATATATATATGTATATGTATATATATATATAAGCAAAGTGATATTTAATTTGTTGGTTATTCAGCACATTTATTTATAACAGATTCGAAGCACTCTACAGTATTCTTCTGGAGTATAATATCAATAATATTAATAAATGGAAACTATATTTATAAAACCATATTTATTCTATTATATATATTTCAAGGGTACCAAAACTTTGGTACGCTCTCATCAGATAAAATACAGAGCTTGTTTTATAAATATTGACATATCCAGGCATGAGACCTTAACGGTCCAAGTTTTACCTGGATAGGTATATATATGTATATATATATAACCAGATTACCTCTAACTGGATTACCTATAACGATAACTTGTTATCCCATATATATATATATGAACAGAAGCCCCCTCAATTCAATCTATACATTGACAAATTGACAATCATATGGATCATTTTGCATATATGTACTCTGTGTTTTTGCATTTATTCATTATTGGTGCTTTTCTTTTGTGTACTTTATGTCTATTTTTCTTTGGTTTTGTTCCATGTGATGGAAATTATGACTGTGTACCAGATTGACTACTGCCTTGAATACTGTAGTTTACCCTTCGTTCTAATGTACGGCACTATCGTTCAATATATGGATAGTGTAACTGTGACATTGGAACTCCTCTCAGAACTTCTTACTTAAACATCTCTCTCCATATTATTTACTCACTTCAATCTATGTTTTTTTACTCACCTCAATCCA
>OZ024757.1:17698439-17725939 GCA_964016885.1 Eledone cirrhosa
ACCAACTATCCAACCAACCATCCAACCAACTATCCAACCAACCAACCATCCAACCATCCAACCAACTATCCAACCAACCAGCCAACCAACCATCCAACCAACCAACCAACCAACTATCCAACCAACCAACCAACCAACCAGCCAACCAACCATCCAACCAACCAGCCAACCATCCATCCAACCAACTATCCAACCAACCAGCCAACCAACCATCCAACCAACCAGCCAACCATCCATCCAACCAACTATCCAACCAACCAGCCAACCAACCATCCAACCAACCAACCAACCATCCATCCAACCAACTATCCAACCAACCATCCAACCAACTATCCAACCAACCAACCATCCAACCATCCATCCTACCAACCAACCATCTATATGTTAAGCAGAAAAGATGAATATATATAGAAGTGTTAGACTAGAGCAGCGTTCCTCAACGGGTGATCCGCGGAACCCTACGGTCGCTTAAAAGCTCGCTAGGAGTTCCATGAGAAACAATGATAAATAAGGTCATGTATTTTTCTCTTATTTTTATATTCGTAATCTTACTATACAGGTGGGGTGTATCAGACCTGCCAACCCCTAAAAACCGAAACAGGGAGTACCATGATAAAAAAAATGCTCCAAAACGGGGAGAAATGAGGCAACATTGGGGGGTTTTACATAATGAAAGCTATAGCCATTTTCACAAGAAAAGATATTTCTCACCCACCCCAAAATGGGTGGGACATCTCCCCGTCGGACGGGGAGAGTTAACATGTCTGGGTACATTGTTAGAAAATCCTTGCTTATTATAATAAAGGCTTCAATCCCTTATATTATTTAAATCTAAGTGTGTTTTTTTCGCGTCACCAATAAATCTGACAAAAAAAGGTCATTTTTTTCTTTAACTTGTTAGTTGCAAAAAAAAAAAAAAAATTATGTAAACTGGCCATATCCGGTCAGAATTCTCTCACCTTTTTTCTATTTAAACCGGTTGTAACTGGCTGTTCATACTGATGTTAATATATTGTTCTCAAAATAAATAATATTAAAATCTCACAGATTCGATATTATGTGAGATATCATGTAAGATAAAGCCTTGGCCACAAAAAATACAATAGCATAGACAGAGTAATGTAAATACTAAAGGGTTAACTCGTGAACTACGATAAGAAATAGATTTTAATAAAGGTATATAATAATTTTTATCCAGGGGTTTCCTGCCACATGAAAACTATTTCAAGGGTTCCACAAGGGTAAAAAGGTTGCGAAACGCCGAAATAGAAGGATGTGGGAATATGAGTAGCAGAATAGAAGAATTAACTGACAATGTCAACACCAACAATTTAAGTAGGTGTCATTGTGTGTGTGGGGGGGGGGGTAACCACGTCAAAGTTCTTTCATCACACATTCTGTGACCTCCTCAGTGACTAATTGATTATTTTGTGTCTCACCTTTTCTTTGTCTTATACAATCTTGCTATTGTTACCCGTTTGCTGTGTACTTGGGTTGTGCATGCGTTATATCTGTGTGTGTATGTATGTGTGTGAGTGCCTGGTTTGTTTTATTAGTTTGGTTCTTGTGTGTCTCTGTATGTCTTTATCTTGTCCTTACTACGCTGTGAGGTTGTTGCTATTCTACTCATGTTGTCTGTTTAATTTTTGTTGGATTTTACGTTTATCGCTTCAGTAATCATATCCGCACACAGAAAAGGTGCAATGTGCCGACAGATTGTCACAGACTTGGGATGCTCCCTTTTCTTTTAAACAGGTGAGCGATTGAAACATCTCTGAAGCCCTAAGGAATTTCCTCCTGATCCCACGTAGTTTGGAAAAAGGCTCTGTTTAGTTTCTCTCTAAGCTTGATACTGCCAGATTTGAGAATCTCTGCACTGACGGAATCCTTACCAGTGGTTTTCCCATGGGTGAGATGATTCAAGGCTTGTGCAACCAAATCCTCAAATGGGAGGTTACCATTTGGGGCCTGGGGAAGTCCATGACTTCTACATTTGTAGATGAAGGGCAACTTAAGACATTGTTGAAATGCTACGCCCAGCGATCGAGAATGAATTTCTTATCAGTGATAAGTGTGACACCAGAGTAAGAAGACTCATTATTTAGTCTTAAATCCTGTTGTGAACAATGCAGGTCAGGTGACCCCTTAGAGGGCGGTGGATTGGCAGTATCGATAGAACGTCGGACGCCATGCTTTGCAGCATAGAGTCCTTTATGACCTGAGTTCAAATCCCGCCGAGGTTAACTTTGCCGCTCATCCTTACGTACATATATATATATAAATATATCAAATGTAGAACTATAAAATCAATTCTCAAAGAAGAATAGAGAGACAGACTTATAGAGTGTATTTGCAAGCTTCAGAGAGAAGCGGTTGCTCTATGCTAATATCATGCAAATAGGAGTTAAGAGATGATAAAGATTATAGCGTGGAAAAAGTTAGTGATGCATTTGGGAAATAAGCAGAGCATGTACATTAAAAACACATTAAACTAACCACTTAATTTCCCCTCTATCTAATTTATGATGTCATTGTAGGATTCCTAGTAAATGCCCACTTGACGGTTGTGCCTCTGTAGCAATATAGTATATAAATGTGCGGTAAATACCCACCATACGAGTAATTCCTACATTGGGGCCACAGCTAATCAGGTTAAGTCTAGGTACAATTCCAATACACATTCGTTTAAGAATAACAAGCTGAGGCATACTACTTCTTTAGCACATTATATTACTAACTTAGTCAAATCTAAATCCACCTACAAATCGCAATGGGAAATTCTGGATAGATCTACCTCTTACAATGGAAATAAAAAATCATGTTATATATATTTATCCGAAGCTTACTATATTACAACATCGAATCCTAGCCTTATAATAAGGCACACACACAACCACACCCGTGAAACCCCCGTACGCTCGACTCTTTTTTATTAATTTTTGTATTATGAATTCAGAATTGATTTCATCATGTACCCCAATTGAAGACTAAATGGAATTTAGAATAACATTTTTCTATACAACATGTTTTACTCTCTTCTAATTTATAAGGAGCACTTTTATTCCTAAGCAACGCGAGGTGCGTCTTTTAGAAGGCCTGCAGTTGGCCCTTTATAGATTTGTCTGTCTGCCTGTGTGTCATACATGGCGCAAAGAGCTATGTTGTGGTAACCTGTCTTGCTAGAAATGACAGCGAAATAAAACCTTAGCTTTTACCTCGCCTGCGCAGACCCCACCTCCACACAGATTGTGGTGTATCTATCTCTGTATTCCTATCTATCCATGTATCTCTCTATCTATCTCTCCATGTGTCTATCCGTCTCTCTCTCTCTCTATATATATATATATATCATCATCATCATCATTTTACGTCCACTTTTTCCCTGCTTGCAAGGGTGGGACGGGAAGTGATTCTGGCTAGATTTCTACAGCTGGATGCCCTTCCTAACACCAACCTCATTTACAGTGAGTGCTGGGTGCTTTTTTCCCGTGGCGCCTCCACTTTACAGTGGAATGATAGGGACCCCAGTCCTTATCATCTCATTTCTACAGCTGAGTAAACTGGAGCAATGTGAAATAAAGTGTCTTGCTCAAGGAAACAACACATCACCCGGTCTGAGAATTGAACTCACAACCTTTCGATTGCAAGGCCAATGCTCTAACCACTAAGCCATGTGCCTCTTATATATATCCAGCTATCTATCTATCTATCTATAGATATATCTGTCTATCTATCTATCAAGTGTGGTAACTGGTTTCATTACAAATGATAGAGGAATAAAACACTAGCTTCTAGAACACACACACACACATTGATTTGTACCTATCTACTCTTTTTGTCTCTATGTCTTCCTATCTATCTATCGCCAACTACAGAAAGCATTCTCCAAAGGAGATGAACAGGATTTGTCTCATATATATAAAGAGGATTAACATGGCTTAGGGATTTGTCACTTATCCGTGTTAATCCTCCTTTTAACTGTTATTGCTAAATCACGGAATTTTCAGGAATCTACCCTCCGAAAAACCTAAGTAAACATCTTGTTGAGTCAACTACTACATTACGCTGAAATACTCCTTGGTACAGATTACTCGTAACCTGAGCTTAGGTAACCTTAAATGATATCTCGTTCACTTTGATATATATATATATATATATCCCCGTCCCACCACCACCCCGTTCTATGTAAAGTTATGTTGGTGCCACACCATCCAGGCCGAAACAAATGAGATCGTGTAGGTGTCACGACAAAAAAACACACAGTCCACGCTGTAATGTGGCCGTGTAGGCAACACGGTAAAAACCTCCCAGACCCACACTGTAAATGTGGTTGGTGTTAGGAAGGGCATCCAACTGTAGAAAACCTGCCAGACAGTTCTATGCGAGCAAGACAATCACTCTTGCCTCAAGTGGGACTACCCCCGTCCAAACCCATGCAAGCGTGGAACACGGACGTTAAACGTTGATGATGATGATGATGATGATATATATATATATATATATATATATATATATATATTGTTATACGTTGGGAGGGTCATGTTGCTAATAAAAACACACGCACCTGTTGGTTTTCATTTCAATTTATTATAAATTTACGGTTATATATATATATATATATATATATATATATATATATATATATATATGTATATATATGTATATATAAATATATATATATCATCATCATCATCATCAATGTATATATATATATATATATATATATCATCATCATCATCATCGTTTAACGTCCATCTTCCACACTTGCATGGGTTTGGACGGGAATTTTCCCACCTGAGGCAAGATTGGTTGTCTTGCTCGTATAGGACTGACTGGCGGGTTTTCTACGACTGGATGCCCTTCCTAATACCAACCACATTTACAGTGTGGACTGGGAGGTTTTTACCGTGTTACCTACACGGCCACATTACAGCGTGGACTGTGTGTTTTTTTGTCGTGACACCTACACAGCCTCATTTGTTTCGGACTGGATGTTGTGGTACCAACATAACTTTACAGTGAAAGGGGTGGTGTGGATGGGGTGGGGGTAGTGGGAATATATATATGTATATGTATATATATATATATATATATGTATATGTATATATATATATATATATATATATACATATGTATATATTTATATATATATCTATCTATCTATCCAAGAAAAACTTGAACCGTTAAGTTATGTTTCTTGGTTATGTCAAAATTTGTAAAACAAACTTTGTATTTTATCTGATGAAAGCATACCAAAGTTTTTGGTACCCTTGAAATATATATAATAGAATAAATATGGTTTTATAAATATAATTTCCATTATAATTTCCATTTATTTTAATATCATTGAATATTATACTCCAGATAACTTGTTGAGTGCTCTAAATCAGTTATAAACATTTATATTTGTTGAATTACCAACAAATTTAATATCCCTTTTGCTTATATATATATATGTTTATATATATTTATATATATATATATGTATGTATAGGTATATATATAGTCAAACACACACACTCTCTCTCTCTATATATATATATATATATATATATATATATAGAGAGAGAGAGAGAGAGAGAGACCTTTATCAATTGGGAAATACCCGAACCATTCTCCAGCGTCTTCTATGTGTGAAGACTGCAGCTGTTATTATAAATATCAAACTCTATATTTGCCATTAACGCTGCTCATGTGTTACACGTTCCTTTCTCATTCCAACTCTTGTCATCTATTGCCTATATAGCAGTCTGTCTCTCTATCTTTCCCTTTCTTTCTCCTGTCTTTCTCTTCTTATCTCACTCTGAGATGTTGTGATGGCAACTACGTGTTTTCCTTTGTTTAGCTCTTATATTCATCTACACTCTCTTATCCGGAATATCCAATCAGAGAACCGGAGAATAATTTGTCACTTAAGAGTGGAAACGAGGTAAAGATAAGTGTCATTGCACAGTTAGAAGATGAAAATGAGACAATTAGAAAATACTGTAGAGAAATATATACGAGAGTCGGCTGGAAAGTTCATAGGCTGACCATGAAGGAGTGATGCTTGAGCTGTGAAATCTTGCATGCATTAATTTCAACTCTTCTTATTAATAACTGCATTGTTTTTGTCCAGGGACTATTTTGAAATATAAACCTCATTTGGCCGTTCCATGAGAGTATCTTGGTCATAAGCTGACTATAAAGTAGTGATGCTACAGCCGTGAAATCTTGCATGCATTAATTTCAACTCTTCTTATTAATAACTGCATTGTTTCCTTCCAGAGACTATGTTGAAAAATAAACCTAATTTGGTCATTCCATGAGAGAATTTTGATCATAAGCTGACTATAAAGTAGTGATGCTAGAGCCGTGAAATCTTGCATGCATTAATCTCAACTCTTCTTTTTTATAAATGCATTGTTTCTTTCCAGGGATTATGTTGAAAAATAAACCTCATTTGGTCATTCCATGAGAGAATTTTGATCATAAGCTGACTATAAAGTAGTGATGCTAGAGCCGTGAAATTTTGCATGCATTAATCTCAACTCTTCTTTTTTATAAATGTATTGTTTCTTTCCAGGGATTATGTTGAAAAATAAACCTCATTTGGTCATTCCTCGTATATATAAAATGTCATGTAAACTTTTGGTTGACGTACGATGTACTGGGAAATCTGACATTAGAAACTACAGTCGCCACGGCACAGAGAACTATACTAATAGTTGATATTGTCATATTTACAGCTCTTAAATGAGACAAACAAGAGAGAAGGGCGGATAGGGTTACTACTACTACTACTACTACTACTACTACTACTACTACAACCACCACCACTACTACTATTACTACTACTACCACCACCACCACCACCACCACCCCTACTACTACCACCACCACCACCACCACTACTACTACCACCACTACCACCACCACCACCACCACCACCACCACTACTACTACTACTATGATGAGGACAAATGTAATTAATAACTTTGATTCTTATTCTTCTCTTTCAGAATATTCTAGGCTAAAGACCCCAGTTGGAACCATTCCTAATATACCAGCACCCGGTATTGAGTACTTACGGTGACATTTACACAAAAGACTGAAACTATTAATTTAGCAATAGACAGTCTTCCAGCTTCGCCATATGCCAAACAAAATGGCTGCTACAAGAAGCGAACAAAGTAAATATATTTCATATCTTACGTTTTATGTCATTTATATTTACCAAAGCTCTAACAACTAGTTAGGAAATTACAAGTACAATCCATTAATGGAACAGTAAAAATATGTAAAACATTGCAAAAATTTTGCATCTAATAACTGCATATACACATGTACAGATACTAAACATATACACATGCACACATACAACTCAAAACATACACATCCATACATACATGTATCATGGATTACTTTACTGATTACAGAAAACAGTGTAACACAGACTTCGTTCAATTTCTGTGCATATTGTCAATTATGATTTCATTTGACAGGCATATGGCTTAGTGGTTAGAGCATTGGCCTTGCAATCGAAAGGTTGTGAGTTCAATTCTCGGACCGGGTGATGTGTTGTTTCCTTGAGCAAGAGACTTTATTTCACATTGTTCCAGTTTACGCAGCTGTAGAAATGAGATGATAGGGACTGGGGTCCCTATCATTCCACTGCAAAGTGCTCGTAGAGGTGCCACGGCAAAAAAGCACCCAGCACTCACAATGAGGTTGGTGTTAGGAAGGGCATCCAGCTGTAGAAATCAAGCCAGTATCAGTTCCTGTCCCACCCTTGCAAGCAAGGAAAAGCGGACGTAAAATGATGATGATGATGATGATGATGATGATGTATCATATCTATATGTATATATATATTTGCATATAATATCAATATACACACTACACATGCTAGCAGAAAACCACCTGAAGGGTGATTTTCTGCTACTATCAGTAATGGAATGAACAATGGAAACATTGTCGCCTTTATCCGATCTGACAATTGCGTCTTTTCTTTACCGTTTCCATTTCAATGTTGATTCCAAACTATTGCTAAACTAAATATTTTTATCCTATTTTCTATTTTCACCACAGGTGGAGTACTATTTCCATATTTTGGTCTTTGTGATGGAGAAGTTTGACAAAACATTCATTTCGCTATTTCACAATGGAAATTTAAAAGAAAATAAAACGTAAAAAAAGAGAGGAAAAAAAAGAAAGATGAGAAAGAAAATGAAAAAGTGACGAAAGTGAAGAGACAGTTATCTCCCATCGATGTCATTACATTACAGTCGTTTCATCAAACTGTGTTGTTTAGGCACAGATTTAGCTGTGGCGCATACATAAATACATAAATATACATATACAGGCAGCATGCATTTGTACATATTCATATAGTCTTTATACATAGAAAAACACATATATATATATTTTTAAATTCAACTGTTGGAATTCATGAATTTCTGAAGCGAATTACCCACCACATGGCATAGCTTCCGTTGAGCAGTTATATAGGAAGCTAGATCGGAAAATTGCGTTTGAGTTTGTGCCTCTGGCATTAAATCGATCTGGATTCCGCACTATACGTACACACATACATACACATATACATACATACATGGTGGCTGCCAACTCGTTTTCGAGTACGGCCACTACTTTATATCCATGTAGGAGAACCCCTACCGATGCGCTGAACGAGTGTGACTTTTTAGTCCAGCCAGCGACTTGAAAACTCTGGTACAAACACTACACTTGTGACAATTATTGACACATAGGGCTGGGCCCATGGTACCATGTGACGGCAAGTGCAGAGAGATCTCCAGATATAAAGCAATGCCTGTGCCATGAAGCTTTTATAGTGAGCAAAGGCACTGCACAAAGCCAGTCCCACTCTCATACATACACACATACACACATACATACATACATACACACACATACATACATACATACATACATATATATATATAAAATTATTAAGTCAAATATGTAAAATTTGGCTTCGTTTATTATAAATTATAGATATACTGCTATATATATTTCGGTGACAGCCATCATAGCTGTGACCTCTTCAGGCAGTCCGAATCGGTGTGGGAAGGACAGGTACACATTTTGTTGAAGTGTGTTTTACTCTGTCAATACATATTTTCCACTCTGCCTGTACTATTAGGGTTCCTCCTCTCCCGGATACCGTGGGTCGGGGGCTATCCCTATCATGGCGCCTCGGATTATAAGATATATTTTGGCCATGGTATATATATATATACCAATATTCATGTATGCAAATTTCTATCCCTAAATGCATTAGAATATCAATAACATCGAAAACAACAATGACACCAAAGAAAGAAACATAAGCATGCACATGTCCAAGGCACATAAAGCTGTGCCCAGTTAAATACAGTGACACATGCAATGAAAATAAAACTAATAATAATAATTGTTTTCCTTTTGTAATGTTTCTGTAGCAATCAGTTGTTAGGTGAAGTGTGTTTATAGGCCTCAGATCAGTCCCCGGTCTCAGAGCCCTAATATATCACGCAGGATTCTGGTGGTGCTAGTGATGGTAGAAATTTGGGCACTGCCTATGAAGTTCGGGATCCCAAGGCTTTTGATAAAAGACGTAAGGCGTTCAGAGACCGTGACGGTTGGTACGACTTCTGTCTCTACATGGTGCTCAGTTCAAATAGGCATGCAAGCTCTGCATACTTATTGATCTTTTCCATTTCCTTTTCATCCACATTGTGGTTTTGAGGAATAATAATAATAATAATAATAATAATAATAATAATAATAATGATAAGTGAATTAGATTAATTAAATAGATACCAAAATACAAAATAAGGACAAAAGGGAACGAAAAGAGAAAAAGAAACAGTAAAATAGATTCTCCCTGTTGAATGAGAGGAAGCAATGTCAAGTTGCGGTAATATAGTTATAGAACCGTTGAAGGATCCTCCGATCCCTTTGAAACCTGAAGGAGAGCAGTTAGCAAAGAAGAAGAGAGAATGTGGCCCTCCAGGAAATGGGGTGGCACCCGTCTTCGATTATATGGAGTCTGAGATGTCAAGTTCCAATTCCCAAATCTTTGAAAACAAATCACCCCCACCATCAGCCTACGAGAAACTCTACCCACCTGCCTTCATGACGAATACCAGGTCAAGGAGCTACCGCAGTAACTTAACTTTACAAGGAAAAGTCTACAACTTTCTGGAAAGACCGACCGGTTGGAAGTGCTTCATATACCATTTCACTGTGTAAGTACTCAATATATGAACTTTTCTATTCGTACTCATCCTGCATAGGTGGCGAATTGGCAGAGTCATTCGAACGTCTGATGGAATGGTAGCGTGGTTAGAACGTCAGAGAGAATGGTAGAGTGGTTAGAACGTCAGAGAGAATGGTAGAGTGGTTAGAATGTCAAAGAGAATGGTAGTCATTAGAACATCTGATGGAATGGTAGAGTGGTTAGAACGTCAGAGAGAATGGTAGAGTGGTTAGAATGTCAAAGAGAATGGTAGTCATTAGAACGTCTGATGGAATGGTAGAGTGGTTAGAACATCAGAGAGAATGGTAGAGTGGTTAGAGCAACAGAGAGAATGGTAGTCATTAGAACGTCTGATGGAATGGTAGAGTGGTTAGAACGTCTGATGGAATGGTAGAGTGGTTAGAACGTCTGATGGAATGGTAGAGTGGTTAGAACGTCAGAGAGAATGGTAGAGTGGTTAGAACGTTAGAGAGAATGGTAGAGTGGTTAGAACGTCAGAGAGAATGGTAGTCATTAGAACGTCTGATGGAATGGTAGAGTGGTTAGAACGTCTGATGGAATGATAGAGTGGTTAGAACGTCAGAGAGAATGGTAGAGTGGTTAGAACGTCAGAGAGAATGGTAGAGTGGTTAGAATGTCAGAGAGAATGGTAGTCATTAGAAGGTCTGAGAGAGAGAGAGAGAGAGAGAGAGAGAGAGAGAGAGAGAGAGAGAGAGAGAGAGAGAAAGAGAAATAGAAGCTTTCGCTGTAATTTGGACTGAATTTAGCCTGATAGTGGGGTTTAGTACCTCTAAGAAATGGAAAAAAGATGAGAATTGACGTACATGGGAATTGAACTCACATCTTTGGTTATCCAGACCACTGTGCTACCATTTCACCAGTAATCAGGAATGAAGAATTAGAGAAACAAGGACTCAGGAAACATTATTTAGTTGAATGAAGTCATGTGTGTACAAGATTGATCGATCGAGGAAAGGTATCAATAGGAAGGAAATATTGAATATTTTCAAATCCCGCCGAGGTTAACTTGGCCTTTCATCCTTACAGGGGGTCGATAAAATAAAGTACCAGTGATGCACTGGGACAATTGCTGGCCTTGTGCTAAAAGTAGAAACAATTATATATTTATCTATTTCTTATTGTTTTGCCCAAAGATAGAGGATGGTTGCCTCCGCCAGGGTTTATTATAGTCTTATTGTTCTCTCTCTGTCTCTCTCTCTCTCTCACTCCCCCATCTTTCTCTCACTCTCTCTCACTTTCACCCCCTCTCTATCTCTTTCATTCTCACCTCTCTCTCTCCATTGTCCAGGTTTATGATGGTCTTAGTCTGCCTTATATTCAGTGTCTTATCTACCATTGACCAATATACAGAATTTGCAAATGGAACATTGTTCTGGATGGTAAGAAATCTTACGTTTTCTCTTTTTCTTAATTTTTAGTTCATCTTTCACCGGCCACCTTCCAGGTGGCAAGGTTGTAAAGAAAAGGAAATTTACTCGCCTCTTGTTCTTCATTTGAATCGTATGAATGTTTTACAGATCCATTTGTAGCCTATGAATTAAGGAGCTGCCCTCATTCTCCACGAATCCAAGTTCAGTTATACTTCGTCCAGTTGGGTTGGTATATAACCTGTAGCCCCAATAATATCACGTATGAATCTGAGGGTGTATCTAGGATACTGGATTTGCAAACTCCTCATCAACTGTCCGTAGATATCCTCCTTTTCTTGCATGTTTCTTACCACATTGACATCAAGTGAGCAGCTGACTTCTAAAACGGAGCATGTTTTAATGTGTGGTCCCAAACAACAATATGAGGTCGGTTGTGTTTTAATTTGGTGGCGGGTTTCAGTTTTAGGTTCCACCAGTATTCCTCCATCTTTGATTCCATTTTCGTGCTCTCATGCATTCCAGATCGTTCTAGCTATCAAATTATGCCTCATTTATTGTCAACTGATGATCTTCCTCTTTTGTGCAGTAAGTACTTGGTGGGAATTTCTTTTTCCTGGATTGCATGGAGGTATCTTTCAAAGTGGGATGTTAGGAACTCCATGATAAAGCTTTTAGTATGGTTTATCCTCTCAACGGTCCATATTTTTCATCTCAAGTACCAATGTTCAACCTTCTCAGTGAATTGGTCCATTTTAAATTTAGATCGAGCATTGAATAGAGTCTTAAAGTATTGGTAGGAGCGAGATGTGTATCAGGTTTTATTTCAAGTGTCTCTCTTCTAGATCAGTGGCAATCCTATCGATATATTTTCATGCTCATGAACCTGGGCAAGATGGCTGCTGACATTTTTCTTCTGTTGAAGTTGTTGTTTTAGTGTTATCAATATCTCAAATGATACTAACATGGATTATAGGCATCGGCCACCCTCTTTGTGTGAGAAGTATTGACATCACCCAAAGCCTATTGACATCACCCACATCCTATTGATATCACCCTCAGCCTATTGACATCACCCACAGCCTATTGACATCACTCACAGCCTATTGACATCACCCACAGCCTATATACATCACCCACATCCTATTGATATCACCCACATCCTATTGATATCACCCTCAGCCTATTGATATCACCCACAGCCTATTGACATCACCCACAGCCTATAGACATCACCCACAGCCTATTGACATCACCCACAGCCTATTGACATCACCCAAAGCCTATAGACATCACCCACAGCCTATAGACATCACCCTCAGCCTATTGACATCACCCTCAGCCTATTGACATCACTCACAGCCTATTGACATCACCCACAGCCTATTGACATCACCCAAAGCCTATTGACATCACCCACAGCCTATTGACATCACCCAAAGCCTACTGACATCACCCAAAGCCTATAGACATCACCCACAGCTGTTAAAGTTTCCAGTAACATTTAACAGCTTGCTACTCCTTACATCCATTTTACTCATTTCTTGCACTGATCAGTTCAGCAGGTCAAATGTGGGTTTAAGATTGTTACAGCAAAAATATTATGGGCAATGTGCTTTTTGTATGGTGAGAGTTCTGGTGACCATATTCTCTTTACTCGTCTGAGGTATTTCTTCCTGGTCCACTCTTTACTTATGGGTTCATCATATCTGACAATATCATCCTGTCCAAGATACCTAAAGTTGTCCCTTGACTATAGAGCTTGTATCTTCAAGCCGTTCAGTCTTAGATTTTCAGAGCAGGGCACACCTCTTCCACATTTATTGTCTTGGATTCACCAAAATTAATTCCAATGTCTGTAGAGAATTAGGTAATGAAGTCTAATTGCCTTCTGATGTGGTTGATATTTGGCCCATACAACTTCAGGTCGTCGACAAAGAAAAGATGGGAGATAATTGTTGATCTATTTCTATGGCCACTATGTGAGCTGGTATAATAGTGTGCTTAACAAGAGACCGAACAGCACCACTGACAAGCTGTTGTCCTGAAATTTAACTATTTGGTAGTGAATGCTATCACCCTCAATTTGCTTCTATATCACCTCTAGGGAGCAAAACGGAATACCAAGTTTCCAAAACCTTTCGAAACGTGGAACTATTTTTGATTCAGAAACGTTTTGGGGCGAACCCCAAAGTCTAATACTGTTACATGGTCGTAAATATAAATATACCCTTCTACTTTTTTTCACGGAATCCCAGACACTCCTTTACGGAAGCTTTCTGGCAGCCAGGCCATACTACAGCCAAATTTGTATGTATGTATGTGCGTGTGGTCACGCTTGAGTGCTACTGGTAACATGTAACCCAGTACAACCTGTCGCATGGTCGGGTAGTTGGCGACTAAACCGGCAACCCCACCAAGTTTCCTTGGTGAGGAGAGTGGTTTTGGACACCCTGCAGGACAAAAACAAAACCTGACAAAGGGCGGAAGAACTCATGAGAGTCAACAACCATCCAAAAATGTGTAAATATGTATATATATATATATATATATGTATATATGTATTGTTATACTTGGGGAGGGTCATATTTGTGTAATATTACACAAATATGACCCTCCCCAAGTATAACAATATATATATATATATATGTATATATGTATTGTTATACTTGGGGAGGGTCATATTTGTGTAATATTACACAAATATGACCCTCCCCAAGTATAACAATATTTGTTTCGACACACGATTTCATATCAAAAACCTCGCAAAACTAATTCATCGCCGTTATGTATATATGTATAAGGTGGTGGATTGGCAGTATCGGTAGAGGGTCGGACGCCATGCTTTCTAGCATAGTTACGTCCCTTTACGATCTGAGTTCAAATCCCGCCGAGGTTAACTTTGCCTTTCATCCTTACGGGGTCGATAAAATAAAGTACCAGTAATGAACTGGTGATTGCTGGCCTTGTGCCTAAAGTAGAAACAGTTATGTATATATGTATATACATGTATGCATGTGTATGTATATACGCGGGAACATAGAAATAATCGGGTTGGATACCCGATCACGTGGTTAAACCACTGGGAGTGAAGGACCCCTAGCCTTTGTCACGGCATTCTTCTAGGAGAAGGGAACTCAGGAAACTGGGATAACTCCGATATATAACCTGCAGCTCAGTAGTTACCGATGATATTGATCTTTTCTTCTTTTCGGGTTATAGCCACTGTCGCTCAGAGAGTGGGATTGGCTCAGTGCACGCATTGCACGATAGAATTAATTAAAAATTTATTATTAATGGTATATCATGCAATGGCCATACTCGATAACGAGGGGACAGCCATCATGTATGTATGTGTATGTATATATGTATGTATTATGTATGTGTATGTATGTATCTATGTATATACATATATGTATGTATGTATGTATATATGCATGTATGTATGTATATATGCATGTATGTATGTATGTATGTATGTGTGTATGTGTGTGTGTGTGTGTGTGTGTATGTCCCTCATAAACAATACATCATGGTGATGATAATGATGATGGAGGTAGTGGTTGTGGTGGTGGTGTTGATGGTGATGATGATGATGATGGTGATGATAGTGATAGTGATGGTGGTGATGGTGATGGTGATGATGATGATGATGGTGATGATGATGATGGTGAAGATGGTGATGGTGATAATGATGATGTTAACATTTCTTTCCATTTTTCCCCTTCTTTTCCCACAGGAAGTTGTGCTAGTATTTTTTTTCGGTTTTGAATATATAATACGACTTTGGTCCGCTGGATGCCGAAGTAAATACATGGGAGTTTCCGGAAGACTTCGGTTTGCCAGGAAACCAATATCTGTAATCGGTAGGTTATCTCCCTTTCCTATTATTTTATAGTTTTGCTGATTGGTATATAAATATAGTTTACCCCAGATAGGTGATAGATGTGCATAGCCACCGGCATATCACAATGTTTGCATAACTGCACCTATGATTGCGTAAGCATCTGATGATGTCACATGAATAACTATGTAACAGAACTATATATCATGCTATAGACAATTTAATCCCGTCATAACTACCATTATATGTAAATGTGGTTGGTGTTAGGAAGGGCATCCAGCTGTAGAAAACCCGCCAGACAGTCCTATGTGAGCAAGACAACCACTCTTGCCTCAAGTGGGAAAACTCCCGTCCAAACCCATGCAAGCGTGGAACATGGACGTTAAACGATGATGATGATGATGATGATGATGATGATATCTCGGTCTATTTCCATTCATATGTTCATATTCACAACAACGCAGCACGCCATTTGTCATTCACATATATTTTTTCCCTTCGCTGTGGTTCATATTTTTCTGTCACCTTACTGCTATCATCTTTCTCTATCCCCCTTCACCTCTTGCTTTCTTCCACCCCCGCTGCTGGTCACACACTCTCGGCTGGCCCCTTCCTCACACTTTCACTCACTCACTCTCTGCTACTCCTCCTCTCTCACTGCCTCCCGTTTGACCTGCGTGAAATTCTTTCCTCTCTCACTTTTCGCGTGGCTCGGACGCGTCTGTTTCTTCTCGTCATTTGATTTGTCGGACTTAAGCCCACAAGATTCATTGACTTGTCTCCCTTTTCCTCTGTTTACATTGCGTTACTACCATGTTGTTTGTTTACTTTCCTCTGTCCCGATAACTTAATTTAGTTATCGCTCGCACTGATTTTAGGTATCTAGTCTTTAATGCGAAGAAATACCAATGATAATCAGCAGACTACTGATGATGGACATTCCTGTTTCTCAGTCTATTTTCATTCATATATATATATATACACATATATATATATACATTTCGAGTTTCAAATTATTCTATAAACTTCTAAAGCACTCGCGCTTCAACTCGATTTTTGAGACAACTTGTTTATGTTTATATATATATATATATATATATATATATATATATATATATGTGAGGCAGAGAACTTAAATGAATATATATATATATATATATATATGTAGATAAATCTACCAAAAGTTTACGGTAGTGTCCAATCCGTATGAAGAACTCAATGTAATCCGGATATCATGAAAAGAGATTGGTCAATTCAAAACCTGTTCCCAAACAGACCTATTGTATTGAATCTTTGTTCTTATCAATAAACAAGTATCATTATTTCTGAAGACAGCATATATATGTGAAGGTATGTATATTCCCTCTGATAGTTTGTATAAATATTGTACATAGATCTATAGAATATGCATACCAATTCTAACACATATATATCCTAGAAACGATCGTAAAATAATGAATTTTTTTTGTTTAATATAAGGAACTGTTTCTTTGTTTATTCATTATTTTTTAAATAATTTATATATATATATATATAATATAAGATCAAAAGATGGTTAAAGGAGTTCTATGTATTTTATTATGCGCATTTCAAAAACAAACATCATCATGCAATAATATTTGTGTTTTCATCAGATAAAACAGGAGAACATGATATGAAGGCTAAAAAACACTTGTGGATAGTGCAGTTTTAAATCAACATATCCTGTTTTATCTGATGAAAACACAAATATTATTGCATGATGATGTTTGTTTTTGAAATGCGCATAATAAAATACATGGAACTCCTTTAACCATCTTTTGATCTTATATTATGTATACTCCAGTCCTACAAACTGTAGAGTGCTTCTTATCCGATATCTGCATTGCTTTATTGTACTACAATAAAACTCACCTCCTACATATATATATATATATATATATATATATATATATATATGTGTGTGTGTGTGTGTGGTAGTAGTTGATGTTGACTCTTGTTTACATTTTTTGGTTTTTGCAGACTTTATTGTTGTTGTTGCATCAATTGTCGTGTTTACTATTGGATCCGAGGGACAAGTATTTGCCACATCTGCCATCCGGTAATAAGCTTTGTTTTCTTCATATATTGAACCGGTTACTTCCTCCTGTCACTCACTCTCTCTCTCTCTATATATATATATATATAGGAACCAGTAAGACCCCGACGGCTGAGCTCAAGCCGTTTCGACGGCTAATTCTGGACTCAGAATTAGCCGTCGAAACGGCTTGAGCTCAGCCGTCGGGGTCTTACTGGTTCGTATTACCCATTCTACTACCCCAAGTATTGAGTACTTTGGTGCGTTATGGTCCACCTGGTTCCTTACCACATTTCCTTCGTTATATATATATATATATATATAAATAATAATAATAGTAATAATAATAATAATTGTTTCTACTTTAGGCACAAGGCCAGCAATTACCCAGTGCATTACTGGTACTTTATTTTATCGACCCCCGTAAGGATGAAAGGCAAAGTCAACCTCGGTGGGATTTGAACTCAGATCGTAAAGGGACGTAACTATGCTGGAAAGCATGGTAGTAATAATAAGTAATAATAATAATAATGATTTCTACTTTAGACACAAGGCCAGCAATTTTGGGGAAGGGGAAAGTCGATTAAACTAACCACAGTTCATTTCTGGTACTTTATCTTATCGACCCCCCCGTAAGGATGAAAAGCAAATCTAACCTCAGCTGGATTTGAACTCTAACAATATGATAAGCTGTTTATGTCTGATGCGAAAAGTATTTATAGGGTAATTGGGACGCAGACAATTCAAGTAAAGGAACCTCCTTCAATTCATGAAATTGAAGAATTCTGGAAAAAAGTATGGAATACAGAAAAATCCTATAATGCAATGCAGAATGGGTTAAGAACTTTGAAGAAACATACAATAATTTAGAAAGACAAACTTGGCAAGACATAACTATGGAAGAACTGGAGTTGGCACTAAAGAAAGCAAACATATTGAAATCCCTTGGCATTGATAAAGTGCCAAACCTCTGGTTATCTTCTTTAAATGTTACCCGTGATATGTTGGTTATAACGAACCTATGCACAACCCTGAAATAACTCTTGATTGGTTTGCACAAGGTATGATATATCTCTTGTCAAAGTCGACAGAAACTAATATTCAAAAACATTATCGCCCTATCACTTGCCTTCCCACATCATACAAGATTCTCACATCAATCTTGACTGAGACAACCTAACCTACAAATTTATGGATGAAAATCATCTATTCCCTATTGAACAGAAAGGGTGACGCCGTGGGTCTTACGGGTGGAAACCCCCCCATGATTCTGGAAAACTCATAAAAAGTATAGAAATCTGTGAGAACTGTTTGGATTGACTATAAGAAAGAACTTGACAGTGTTCGCCACTAATATATCAAGAAAGAACTTGACAGTGTTCCCCACTAATATATCAAGAAAGAACTTGACAGTGTTCCCCACTAATATATCAAGAAAGAACTTGACAGTGTTCGCCACTAATATATCAAGAAAGAACTTGACAGTGTTCCCCACTAATATATCAAGAAAGAACTTGACAGTGTTCGCCACTAATATATCAAGAAAGAACTTGACAGTGTTCCCCACTAATATATCAAGAAAGAACTTGACAGTGTTCGCCACTAATATATCAAGAAAGAACTTGACAGTGTTCGCCACTAATATATCAAGAAAGAACTTGACAGTGTTCCCCACTAATATATCAAGAAAGAACTTGACAGTGTTCGCCACTAATATATCAAGAAAGAACTTGACAGTGTTCCCCACTAATATATCAAGAAAGAACTTGACAGTGTTCGCCACTAATATATCAAGAAAGAACTTGACAGTGTTCCCCACTAATATATCAAGAAAGAACTTGACAGTGTTCCCCACTAATATATCAAGAAAGAACTTGACAGTGTTCCCCACTAATATATCAAGAAAGAACTTGACAGTGTTCGCCACTAATATATCAAGAAAGAACTTGACAGTGTTCCCCACTAATATATCAAGAAAGAACTTGACAGTGTTCCCCACTAATATATCAAGAAAGAACTTGACAGTGTTCCCCACTAATATATCAAGAAAGAACTTGACAGTGTTCCCCACTAATATATCAAGAAAGAACTTGACAGTGTTCCCCACTAATATATCAAGAAAGAACTTGACAGTGTTCCCCACTAATATATCAAGAAAGAACTTGACAGTGTTCGCCACTAATATATCAAGAAAGAACTTGACAGTGTTCGCCACTAATATATCAAGAAAGAACTTGACAGTGTTCCCCACTAATATATCAAGAAAGAACTTGACAGTGTTCCCCACTAATATATCAAGAAAGAACTTGACAGTGTTCCCCACTAATATATCAAGAAAGAACTTGACAGTGTTCGCCACTAATATATCAAGAAAGAACTTGACAGTGTTCGCCACTAATATATCAAGAAAGAACTTGACAGTGTTCCCCACTAATATATCAAGAAAGAACTTGACAGTGTTCCCCACTAATATATCAAGAAAGAACTTGACAGTGTTCGCCACTAATATATCAAGAAAGAACTTGACAGTGTTCGCCACTAATATATCAAGAAAGAACTTGACAGTGTTCGCCACTAATATATCAAGAAAGAACTTGACAGTGTTCCCCACTAATATATCAAGAAAGAACTTGACAGTGTTCCCCACTAATATATCAAGAAAGAACTTGACAGTGTTCCCCACTAATATATCAAGAAAGAACTTGACAGTGTTCGCCACTAATATATCAAGAAAGAACTTGACAGTGTTCCCCACTAATATATCAAGAAAGAACTTGACAGTGTTCCCCACTAATATATCAAGAAAGAACTTGACAGTGTTCGCCACTAATATATCAAGAAAGAACTTGACAGTGTTCCCCACTAATATATCAAGAAAGAACTTGACAGTGTTCCCCACTAATATATCAAGAAAGAACTTGACAGTGTTCGCCACTAATATATCAAGAAAGAACTTGACAGTGTTCCCCACTAATATATCAAGAAAGAACTTGACAGTGTTCGCCACTAATATATCAAGAAAGAACTTGACAGTGTTCCCCACTAATATATCAAGAAAGAACTTGACAGTGTTCCCCACTAATATATCAAGAAAGAACTTGACAGTGTTCGCCACTAATATATCAAGAAAGAACTTGACAGTGTTCCCCACTAATATATCAAGAAAGAACTTGACAGTGTTCCCCACTAATATATCAAGAAAGAACTTGACAGTATTCCCCACTAATATATCAAGAAAGAACTTGACAGTGTTCGCCACTAATATATCAAGAAAGAACTTGACAGTGTTCCCCACTAATATATCAAGAAAGAACTTGACAGTGTTCCCCACTAATATATCAAGAAAGAACTTGACAGTGTTCCCCACTAATATATCAAGAAAGAACTTGACAGTGTTCGCCACTAATATATCAAGAAAGAACTTGACAGTGTTCCCCACACATGGATTCTGAAAACTTTGGAATGTTCTGAATATTTCCCCAGTAATATCACACTTTCTGAAATACAACAAGTATGT
Source organism: Eledone cirrhosa (assembly GCA_964016885.1). NCBI lineage: Eukaryota > Metazoa > Mollusca > Cephalopoda > Octopoda > Eledonidae > Eledone > Eledone cirrhosa. The sequence goes on from OZ024757.1 coordinate 17,719,488, forward strand.
ATGGGTTTGAAATAAGAAGGCAACAAGTCGGAATTAATTGAGGGAGGTGAGGTAGAAGGCAAATATTGGAAGAAGGTGGAAAATAAAAAGACATGAATGACTGATTGCTATTTTTAAAAAAACAACGACGACCTCAAAAGTCAATCCCCGATTTTTCCGAGATTTTCCCTTAGTGACCCCCCCCCCCCCGCCCCATTTGACAATGGATGGGTAATCTGAAATATTGGGACTAATATATCAAGAAAGAACTTGACAGTGTTCGCCACTAATATATCAAGAAAGAACTTGACAGTGTTCCCCACACATGGATTCTGAAAACTTTGGATGTTCTGAATATTTCCCCAGTAATATCACACTTTCTGAAATACAACAAGTATGTATGGGTTTGAAATAAGAAGGCAACAAGTCGGAATTAATTGAGGGAGGTGAGGTAGAAGGCAAATATTGGAAGAAGGTGGAAAATAAAAAGACATGAATGACTGATTGCTATTTTTAAAAAAACAACGACGACCTCAAAAGTCAATCCCCGATTTTTCCGAGATTTTCCCTTAGTGACCCCCCCCCCCCCCCCGCCCCATTTGACAATGGATGGGTAATCTGAAATATTGGGACTAATATATCAAGAAAGAACTTGACAGTGTTCGCCACTAATATATCAAGAAAGAACTTGACAGTGTTCCCCACACATGGATTCTGAAAACTTTGGATGTTCTGAATATTTCCCCAGTAATATCACACTTTCTGAAATACAACAAGTATGTATGGGTTTGAAATAAGAAGGCAACAAGTCGGAATTAATTGAGGGAGGTGAGGTAGAAGGCAAATATTGGAAGAAGGTGGAAAATAAAAAGACATGAATGACTGATTGCTATTTTTAAAAAAACAACGACGACCTCAAAAGTCAATCCCCGATTTTTCCGAGATTTTCCCTTACTGACCCCCCCCCCCCCGCCCCATTTGACAATGGATGGGTAATCTGAAATATTGGGACTAATATATCAAGAAAGAACTTGACAGTGTTCGCCACTAATATATCAAGAAAGAACTTGACAGTGTTCCCCACACATGGATTCTGAAAACTTTGGATGTTCTGAATATTTCCCCAGTAATATCACACTTTCTGAAATACAACAAGTATGTATGGGTTTGAAATAAGAAGGCAACAAGTCGGAATTAATTGAGGGAGGTGAGGTAGAAGGCAAATATTGGAAGAAGGTGGAAAATAAAGAGACATGAATGACTGATTGCTATTTTTAAAAAAACAACGACGACCTCAAAAGTCAATCCCCGATTTTTCCGAGATTTTCCCTTACTGACGCCCCCGCCCCCATTTGACAATGGATGGGTAATCTGAAATATTGGGACTAATATATCAAGAAAGAACTTGACAGTGTTCGCCACTAATATATCAAGAAAGAACTTGACAGTGTTCCCCACACATGGATTCTGAAAACTTTGGATGTTCTGAATATTTCCCCAGTAATATCAAACTTTCTGAAATATAACAAGTATGTATGGGTTTGAAATAAGAAGGCAACAAGTCGGAATTAATTGAGGGAGGTGAGGTAGAAGGCAAATATTGGAAGAAGGTGGAAAATAAAAAGACATGAATGACTGATTGCTATTTTTAAAAAAAACAACGACGACCTCAAAAGTCAATCCCCGATTTTTCCGAGATTTTCCCTTACTGACCCCCCGCCCCATTTGACAATGGATGGGTAATCTGAAATATTGGGACTAATATATCAAGAAAGAACTTGACAGTGTTCGCCACTAATATATCAAGAAAGAACTTGACAGTGTTCCCCACACATGGATTCTGAAAACTTTGGATGTTCTGAATATTTCCCCAGTAATATCAAACTTTCTGAAATATAACAAGTATGTATGGGTTTGAAATAAGAAGGCAACAAGTCGGAATTAATTGAGGGAGGTGAGGTAGAAGGCAAATATTGGAAGAAGGTGGAAAATAAAAAGACATGAATGACTGATTGCTATTTTTAAAAAAAACAACGACGACCTCAAAAGTCAATCCCCGATTTTTCCGAGATTTTCCCTTACTGACCCCCCGCCCCATTTGACAATGGATGGGTAATCTGAAATATTGGGACTAATATATCAAGAAAGAACTTGACAGTGTTCCCCACTAATATATCAAGAAAGAACTTGACAGTGTTCCCCACACATGGATTCTGAAAACTTTGGATGTTCTGAATATTTCCCCAGTAATATCACACTTTCTGAAATATAACAAGTATGTATGGGTTTGAAATAAGAAGGCAACAAGTCGGAATTAATTGAGGGAGGTGAGGTAGAAGGCAAATATTGGAAGAAGGTGGAAAATAAAAAGACATGAATGACTGATTGCTATTTTTAAAAAAACAACGACGACCTCAAAAGTCAATCCCCGATTTTTCCGAGATTTTCCTTTACTGACCCCCCCCGCCCCCATTTGACAATGGATGGGTAATCTGAAATATTGGGACTAATATATCAAGAAAGAACTTGACAGTGTTCCCCACACATGGATTCTGAAAACTTTGGATGTTCTGAATATTTCCCCAGTAATATCACACTTTCTGAAATATAACAAGTATGTATGGGTTTGAAATAAGAAGGCAACAAGTCGGAATTAATTGAGGGAGGTGAGGTAGAAGGCAAATATTGGAAGAAGGTGGAAAATAAAAAGACATGAATGACTGATTGCTATTTTTAAAAAAACAACGACGACCTCAAAAGTCAATCCCCGATTTTTCCGAGATTTTCCCTTACTGACCCCCCCCCCCCGCCCCCATTTGACAATGGATGGGTAATCTGAAATATTGGGACTAATATATCACTAAGGTAACAATCAGTCATTCTTGTTCCTTTAATTTCCTCTTTCTTCCACTCTTTGCCTTCTACCCCACCCCTCTTAATTCCCTTCCGATTTTGTTACCTTGGTATTTCAAACCCATCTAGTTAGAGTGTTGTGCTTGGAATAATAAGGGCGTAGGTTGATTCCTGATGTGAGAGGGTAGATGGGATTTTCATGATATGACTGGAGCCTCTCTGATTAAGATTTATCTAATTGTGAAAGTGCGTGGCCTGGTGGTTACGGTGTTGTGCTTGCGATAATAAGGGCATAGGTCTATTCCTGGAGTGGGTGGTGAGTTGTGATGTTCCTGATAGGACTGGGGACTGGGGCGCCTATGATTAAGATTATCTAATCTTTATTTTATTATATTTGTAGAGGAGTTCGTTTCTTACAAATCCTTCGTATGCTCCATGTTGACCGGCAAGGAGGGACATGGAGATTACTTGGTTCTGTGATATACCTGCATCGGCAGGTAAGTCTTCTTTAATTCTCTCATTCAATTACTTGGTTTCAGGCATGTGACCATGCTGAGCATCGCAGTGAAGGGATTTTGTCAATTTTGTATCTCTGAAGCACCCCCAGGCTTACAGAACCCTTAACACCCTCGGAATTTATTAGGATTTAAGACTTTATTAAATCGACCGATTTAAATAAATCCGAGTTTATTTACAATTTTTACAAATGCTCAATATGTAAAAAATCTTTATAAAATTGATAAAAGTTATTTTAAAAAATGAAACTTTATATTATGACACGTATTGTACAAGTTACCACATGTTTATATGGTCATTTATTTAAAATATAGCCTTTTGATACAGCCTGTATATATATTATTGTCTGTCTGATTCGTATTCGTGAGTGAATGATAATAATAATGATATTATAAAATTATTAATATTCAGTTTGTTTGCAAGCAAACAGCCTCATTAACACCATATGTGTTTTCTAGATGACCAACGTCATCCTTTTGTTCCAGCTGAGAGAAAACAGTTGATAATAGTTTCGGAGTTCTTGATCCTTATCGAGACTGTGTATCGTCGTCACTGCTACTCACTGGAACTGTTGAAAATACATAATATTATCAAATGTATACATCGTCTCATTAGCCTAATTTGCATACCGGCTTGCTCTGCCATTTGCTTGCAAACAAACCGAATATTAATAATATAATAATAATTTTTTCTACTTTTGGCACAGAGCCAGCAATTATCCCAGTGTATTACTGTTACTTTATTTTATCAACCCCGTAAGGATGAAAGGCAAAGTTAACCTCGGCGAGATTTGAACTCAAACCATAAAGGGCCGTAACTCTTTGCTGCAAAGCATGGCGTCCGACCCTCTACCGATACTGCCAATCCACCATAATAGTATTATTATTCAGTCACGAATACATTTAGGTATCCACCATGTTAGAGCGAAAACTAATTTAGTCTCTGATTTATTTTCTGTTTATATTTTCAGGAGTTAATAACTACCCTGTATATCGGATTTTTAGGTCTGATCTTCTCTTCCTATTTTGTCTACCTGGCAGAAAGGAAAGAGGGTAAGAAGGACTTTGCCAGCTATGCTGATGCTTTATGGTGGGGAGTTGTAAGTATATATATATATACATATACATAATACACATATAAGTATATATATGCATATATATGTACAGAGTTGACATTGCACTCAGTGCTCCTTTGGGAGCCCCTACATGGACACACTAGAAGAGGAAGACCAAGGTTAACGTATGTTGATGCCCTAAGGACAGACACTGGTCTGTTGGAGATGCAGGACATGGCAGCGATAATGAGGGACAGAGACCGCTGGAGAGAACGCGTCCATGGATCTCGGGAATTTTACCCGCCTTAGAGATATATGTACATATACATATATGTGCATATATATACATACATATAAATACATATGCACAAATAAATATATATATGCATACATATGCATAAATAAATATATCCATACATACAAGTATATATAGAGAGAAATGGGTTCCTGATAATTTCTCCTGAATGAAACAGTTCTAGTCCTGTAGAAGCTATTTCTATATTAAATATTTATACTCTGCTATGTATTGAGTACCTTACTTACTGTGGTTACCCCCGATTGAACCTGGGATAAACTTGTATATATATATATACATATATATATATATATATATATTTGAAAAAAAGAGGAAAATAATGACTTCACTTGTAGTTCTAAATAATTTGATTTAATTTTATATAATATTATGAGTTGGTAGATCTAGTAAGTACTTTGTTAACTTCAGTGGGGAGATTTTTAAAGATTCCTGGTTAACTTTCTTGGAGAACTTTCTCGCATTTGTCAGTGGCGGTGGCAATTGTCAAACTGACACACACACACACACACACATATATATGTATATATACATATATATATTTCGATTTTGAAGCGCGAGTGTATTAGAATTTGTAGAATAATGGAAAGAAATCAATGCAAGGAAAGCTGTTAAAACAGCAAAACACCATCAATTTCTATCAAATGATAGAAATCAGAAGTGTGGTGGCTCATAGAAGTGATAGGAAGAAAGGAGAAAGGAAGAAAATTAAGAGATCACATTTAATAAACTCACCACTTTTAGCCCACCTGTGGTTTCGACGATCTAACTAAAAGTACCAAGTAAAATAGACGGCTCGTACAACAGAGAAATAAATAACTCTGTTGGTATGATGTTTGTGTGAGGAACGAACAGATTAGATAGATAGACAGACAAGTCAGAGAGAGAGAGAGAGAGAGAGAGAAAGGGGGAGAGAGACAGAGAGAAAGAGGGGGAGATAGATAGATGGAGAGAGGCATCATGAGATATGCAGTAGAAGACATCTCAGGGAGATTCAGCAAACGCAGTGTGTTCATCCGATAATGTTTTCACGAGATGTCAGTTGATCGGACACAGCTGCAATGATAATCGTCTAAACTAACGGAGGGCCGACATTTCCCCCCCCCCCCTCCCCTCCCCAGTTTTCTCTTTAATCTGTTGTTGTTACTTCGTTATTTTCAGATAACTGTGATGACCATCGGATATGGTGATAAGGTGCCGCAGACGTGGCTTGGAAAATTAGTAGCGTCCTGCTTTGCTGTGTTTGCAATCTCATTCTTTGCTTTACCCGCAGTAAGTTTCTTCTTCTTCTTCTTCTTCTTCTTCTTCTTCTTCTTCTCTCTCTCTTTATATACACATATATGTATACAAGTGAAAGAAGATATATACATATATATGTGTATATATATATATACACATATATATATATATATATTTCTTGTTCATCCATTTCGCATTTTATATACCACACGCAATACTTCAAGAAAGCTACAGCTTCCTCATATATTCCCCTCCCCTTGGTTACTGCTACATACATATACGACTGCCTCTTGTTACCCCCTCTCTATCGGTATGTTTTCTTTTTCTTCTCTTTATTTTCTTTCTCTTCGCTATCATCTCTGTTTTATCTTTTCCTTCCTTAATAACTTCCTGAAGTTATTAACGTGCTGTGGATAGATGTATTGTCTTTAATGCATCGAAACATCTGAGATCCGCAGCAGACAACTGAAGAGGGGATTTGTCTTATGTTTGTGTTTC
>OZ024757.1:17730939-17855939 GCA_964016885.1 Eledone cirrhosa
TGGTAGTGTTGGTGATGGTAGGTGGTGGTGTTGGTGGTGATGGTAGGTGGTAGTGTTGGTGGTGGTAGGTGGTGGTGTTGGTGATGGTAGGTGGTGTTGGTGGTGCTGGTAGGTGGTAGTGTTGGTGGTGGTAGGTGGTGGTAGGGGGTGGTAGTGTTGGTGATGGTAGGTGGTGGTGTTGGTGATGGTAGGTGGTGGTGGTGTTGGTGATGGTAGGTGGTGGTGTTGGTGGTGGTAGGTGGTGGTGTTGGTGGTGGTGGTGTTGGTAGGTGGTGGTGTTGCTGATGGTAGGTGGTGGTGTTGGTGGTGATGGTAGGTGGTGGTGGAAGGTGGTGCTGGTAGGTGGTAGTGTTGGTGATGGTAGGTGGTGGTGTTGGTAGGTGGTGGTGTTGGTGGTGGTGGTGTTGGTGATGGTTGGTGGTGATGGTGTTGGTGATGGTAGGTGGTGGTGTTGGTGATGGTAGGTGGTGGTGGTGTTGGTGATGGTAGGTGGTGGTGTTGGTGGTGCTGGTAGGTGGTGGTGTTGGTGGTGGTGGTGTTGGTAGGTGGTGGTGTTGGTGATGGTAGGTGGTGGTGTTGGTGGTGTTGGTGATGGTTGGTGGTGATGGTGTTGGTGATGGTAGGTGGTGGTGTTGGTGGTGATGGTAGGTGGTGGTGTTGGTGATGGTAGGTGGTGGTGTTGGTGATGGTTGGTGGTGATGGTGTTGGTGTTGGTAGGTGGTGGTGTTGGTGATGGTAGGTGGTGGTAGTGTTGGTGATGGTAGGTGGTAGTGTTGGTGATGGTTGGTGGTGGTGGTGTTGGTGATGGTAGGGGGTGGTGTTGGTGGTGATGGTAGGTGGTAGTGTTGGTGATGGTAGGTGGTGGTGTTGGTGATGGTAGGTGGTGGTGGTGTTGGTGATGGTAGGTGGTGGTGTTGGTGATGGTAGGTGGTGGTGGAAGGTGGTGCTGGTAGGTGGTAGTGTTGGTGATGGTAGGTGGTGGTGTTGGTGGTGGTAGGTGGTGGTGTTGGTGGTGGTGGTGTTGGTGATGGTAGATGGTGTTGGTGATGGTAGGTGGTGGTGGAAGGTGGTGCTGGTAGGTGGTAGTGTTGGTGATGGTAGGTGGTGGTGGAAGGTGGTGCTGGTAGGTGGTAGTGTTGGTGTTGGTGGTGGTGGTGTTGGTAGGTGGTGGTGGAAGGTGGTGCTGGTAGGTGGTAGTGTTGGTGATGGTAGGTGGTGGTGTTGGTGGTGGTGGTGTTGGTGATGGTGGTGTTGGTGATGGTAGGTGGTGGTGTTGGTGGTGGTGATGGTAGGTGGTGGTGTTGGTGGGTGGTGGTAGGGGGTGTTGGTGATGGTAGGTGGTGGTAGGGGGTGGTGGTGCTGGTGATGGTAGGTGGTGGTGTTGGTGATGGTAGGTGGTGGTGTTGGTGATGGTAGGTGGTGGTGGTGGAAGGTGGTGCTGGTAGGTGGTAGTGCTGGTGATGGTAGGTGATAGGTAGAAGGTGGTGGTAGGTGGTGGTGTTGGTAGGTGGTTGTGGTGGTAGGTGGTGGTGGTGGTAGGTGGTGGTGGTGGTAGGTGTTGGTGGTTGCGTCATCAGTTATATTTGACGACACCATCACCGCACCACCACAACCGTATACATACATATCTATCTATCTATGGGCTATGGATTTCGGTCCATACCTCGACGGCCTACCGCGACTCTCAGACAGCGAGGCAAAGTTCTGCGAAAAGCCGATTTCAGCCGCTGAGATAGGGGACGCGCTGAGCCAATGCGGCAAACGCAAATCTCCAGGTCTCGACGGTCTACCCTACGAATTTTACGTAGCAATGCCGGACTTATTCTCCGGTCTCCTGGAAGCGGCCTACGCCGACGACGTGACAGTAATGGTGTCGAGCGCCTCGCAAATCGAGGAAGTCGGCACCTTACTAAAGGAATACGAAAGTTTCACAGGAGCGAAGCTGAACCGGTAAAGCTGCTCGGGGTCTGGTTTGGTCCGGACCTCCAGGTGGAGAAGAACTGGAACGAAGTGACGGCCAAGGTGTTTGCACTCACCCAGAAGTGGGCCGAGTGCAAACTATCCTTGAAAGGTCGAGCAGAGGTGGCGAACACATTTATAGCATCCGTCATCTACTACCGCTTGACCGTCATGCCTTGTCCAACCAAAACGCTCGCCAAAATGGAACACGCGCTCTTCCAATTCCTTTGGAAGAGGCGGGCTCCTTTGGTGAGAAGATCCATCTGCTGCCAACACCCTTCTAACGGAGGGCTGGGGATGCCGTGGTTGACGATGCGCAAACACGCGCTCAGGCTGCGGCATCTCTACGTATTCCTCACACATTCATACACTGCCCAGACGTCACTGACCTGTGGGGCTATGTAGAACGACTATTGTCGCGGGTGGGACCAATCCGGTTGACCACCGAGTCCATTGTCATGATCAAACCGCCACCCTCCTTCAAAAACGAAGGAGAGGCGGTTTTCCTTTGTGTGATAGCTATGGCGAAAGAGGTTGTATGGTAGACAAGGTTGAAAGGGCTGAGGTCAGACACCTTTCTCTCCGGCCAACAACTGGTTCTTTTTTTCAAATACCACTTTGGAAGAAGAATCAGGATGGAGAGAGAGGTGCTGTACCCCAGCAAGTTTTATGAAAGGTGGGTGAAAGTGGCGAGAATGGCCCGAGTGAATGGGCCTTCTCTCTATATCAGCCTGTAGGTTGAGGAAAAGGAGGAGGAGAGGAAAGGAGTACAAACTCTTCGTACTCCTGGAGTTGAGGGTTGCACATTTTTTCGGGGGTATGTGTTACCCATATGAACTGTCTCCTCCTATTGGGGAAAATCGACTAACTTTTTAAATTGCATTTGTGATAACATTTTACACGTTTTTATTGTATGTAAACTTCCCCCTTTGTATTTGTCCCCTTCTTTTGTGCCCCTGTGGCTAATAAAGAAACATATCTATCTATATATCTATATATATCTAACTATATATATATAGATATATACACACACACATATTATTACATATTCATACACACTTACATACATATATTCATACATACATACATATATACATTCATACATATATATATATATATATATACATACACACATACATACATATATATATTAGTCTTTTGATATATTATAGGGAATTCTGGGTTCTGGATTTGCTCTGAAAGTACAACAAAAACAACGACAGAAACATTTTAACAGACAAATTCCAGCAGCTGCTACACTAATACAGGTAAATATTTTATCAGGTATTACCCACTTATAACAATAATAATTGTTTCTACTTTAGGCACAAGGCCAGCAAATACCCAGTACATTACTGGTACTTTATTTTATCGACCCCGTAAGGATGAAAGGCAAAGTTAACCTCGGCGGGATTTGAACTCAGAATGTAAAGGGACGTAACTATGCTAGAAAGCATGGCATCCAACCCTCTACCGATATGGCCAATTCACCACCCTTACAATAACAATAATAATGAAAATGATTGTGTACAGTGCTCAGATGCACTACAACTCATCAAAGGTGCATGCATAGTACATAGAATAATGTACAAATGTCAGGAAAGTGAACAGTGTATGAGTCATGATGTACACACATACATGCGTGTGTGTATGGAGGGGGAATATCAGGTGTAGTGTTGGAGAATTTCGGGAAGCATGGAGGTTTTGAAGGATGCAGTGTCCCGTCAGCTAACAACTGATGCAGGTAGTTTGTTCCATGCTTCAGCAACTCTACAGGTAAATATTTCATCAGGTATAACCACACTTTTACAAATAAATGTTAGATGACAACCTGCTACCATGTTTATACAGATAAACTGACAAGGCTTATGCACAACATATGCCAAAACATGTTCTCTTCAGATGAAATCCACTGGAGATGTAGAAATTCTTTGATATGCATCTTCGAAATATATATAATAAAATAAATTGGGATGGTCTAAAGCAGGCATGTCAAAAATGCGGCCCTTTACAAGCACACCTGCGGCCCTTTACAAGCACACCTACGGCCCTTTACAAGCACACCTGCGGCCCATTACAAGCCCACCTGCAGCCCTTTACAAGCACACCTGCGACCCTTTACAAGCACACCTGCGGCCCTTTACAAGCACACCTGCAGCCCTTTACAAGCACACCTGCGGCCCTTTACAAGCACACCTGCGGCCCATTACAAGCACACCTGCAGCCCTTTACAAGCACACCTGCGGCCCTTTACAAGCACACCTGCGGCCCATTACAAGCACACCTGCGGCCTATTACAAGCACACCTGCGGCCCATTACAAGCACACCTGCGGCCCTTTACAAGCACACCTGCAGCCCTTTACAAGCACACCTGCGGCCCTTTACAAGCACACCTGCGGCCCATTACAAGCACACCTGCGGCCCATTACAAGCACACCTGCGGCCCATTACAAGCACACCTGCGGCCCTTTACAAGCACACCTGCGGCCTATTACAAGCACACCTGCGGCCCATTACAAGCACACCTGCGGCCCTTTACAAGCACACCTGTGGCCCTTTACAAGCACACCTGCGGCCCTTTACAAGCACACCTGCGGCCTATTACAAGCACACCTGCGGCCCATTACAAACACACCTGCAGCCCTTTACAAGCACACCTGCGGCCCATTACAAGCCCACCTGCGGCCCATTACAAGCACACCTGCAGCCCTTTACAAGGACACCTACGGCCCTTTACAAGCACACCTGCGGCCCTTCACAAGCACACCTGCGGCCCATTACAAGCACACCTGCGGCCCATTACAAGCACACCTGCAGCCCTTTACAAGCACACCTGCGGCCCTTTACAAGCACACCTGCAGCCCATTACAAGCACACCTGCGGCCCATTACAAGCACACCTGCGGCCCATTACAAGCACACCTACGGCCCTTTACAAGCACACCTGCGGCCCTTCACAAGCACACCTGCGGCCCATTACAAGCACACCTGCGGCCCATTACAAGCACACCTGCGGCCCATTACAAGCACACCTGCAGCCCTTTACAAGCACACCTGCGGCCCATTACAAGCACACCTGCAGCCCTTTACAAGCACACCTGCGGCCCATTACAAGCACACCTGCGGCCCATTACAAGCACACCTGCAGCCCTTTACAAGCACACCTGCGGCCCATTACAAGCACACCTGCGGCCCTTCACAAGCACACCTACGGCCCTTTACAAGCACACCTGCGGCCCATTACAAGCACACCTGCGGCCCTTTACAAGCACACCTGCAGCCCTTTACAAGCACACCTGCGGCCCTTCACAAGCACACCTGCGGCCCATTACAAGCACACCTGCGGCCCATTACAAGCACACCTGCGGCCCATTACAAGCACACCTGCAGCCCTTTACAAGCACACCTGCGGCCCATTACAAGCACACCTGCAGCCCTTTACAAGCACACCTGCGGCCCATTACAAGCACACCTGCGGCCCATTACAAGCACACCTGCAGCCCTTTACAAGCACACCTGCGGCTCGCACAAAGATTTTTATAGCGCGAGCATATTTTATCTTCGTAAAATTAGTTGTAATGTGCACAATTAGTTGTCGTGTGTGGCTCTAAGGCAACGCATATGTGACCCATGTGGTTCTCGGGGGACCCTCAGTTTGACATGCCTGCTCTAAAGTAACTCTCTTTCGTTTATTAACTCCGTGTTTTTATTGATAACATGACTCTCCCAAAGTATAACAATATCTGTTTCAACACACGTTTACAGATAAGAAATCTTGCAAAACAAATTCATCATCATCATCATCATCAACGTTTAACGTCCGTGTTCCACGCTTGCATTTGTTTGGACGGGGATTTTCCCACTTGAGGCAAGAGTGATTGTCTTGCTCGCATAGGACTGTCTGGCAGGTTTTCTACAGTTGGATGCCCTTCCTAACACCAACCACATTTACAGTGTGGGGCTGGGAGGTTTTTACCGTGTTGCCTACACGGCCACATTACAGCGTGGACTGTCTGGCTGGTTTTCTACGGCTGGATGCCCTTCCTAACACCAACCACATTTACAGTGTGGGTCTGGGAGGTTTTTACCGTGTTGCCTACACAGCCACATTACAGCGTGGACTGTGTGTTTTTTTTGTCGTGACACCTACACGATCTCATTTGTTTCGGCCTGGATGGTGTGGCACCAACATAACTTTACATAGAAGGGGGCGGTGTGGATGGGGTGGGGGTGGTGGGACGGGGGTGTATTTTGTTAGAGATGCCTACTGACTGTAGTAGGTTTTACTATGTATTTAGGTAAGGCGGGTCTTCTCTATTACTGAGTACCGCCAAAGGTCTTGGTCCAGTGACATTGTCTTGGAGAGGTGTAAGTGTGTGAGGTCGGAGTTTATCAGCTCGTCCCAGGTTTTTCTGGGTCTGCCTATTCCGTGGCTACCGTCTATCTTTATTGCCCTGCACTTTGTTATACAGCTATCGTCTTTCATGCGCATCACGTGTCCATACCAACGTAGCCTTCTCTCGAGTAAACAACATCTGATCCCTCTTATTTCTAATTTTTTCCTTAGTTCGTTTATGCTTTGCCGTTCACGTATATTACTATTACACATCCAGCGGAGCATGCAAGCTTCGTTCCTCTCTAGTCTGCGTATATCCTCTGCACACAATGCCCAGGTCTCACTGCCATGGTCTCATTGCTGTTCGTATGCAGGCATCATACAACCTGCCTTTCAATTATATATATATATATATATTATATATATATATATATATAGACTTACGAAAGTCAACAATGAACGGAAACAAAACAAAACGAAAAACAATTTCGAAGGGGAAACCTTAAAGATTATTTTTTAGAAATAAAAATACAAACGAAAGACACAGAATTCCAGGGTCATCAGCCGTTCAGATGGATTTTGGCAGTTTCGACCCCTACCAACAGTACTACTGGTCCATCTGGGATCACAGTGTCTGGCATAAGCCAAGCACTATCCAGTGGAATAAGAGGCGAGAGACATAATATTAATTCATAGTAATTAATCTACATAACACATACAGTATTGTGTGACGTCAGGGAAAATGTGTGGTGCCTCATATAGCACGAGAGACATGAATGAAAGAAACAAAAAAGAGGAAGAAAAAAGGCAATAGAAGAATGATGTGTTAAAATATGTAAGGCATTATAATAATTGGGGGGGGGGGGGGTCATATCACCACCCCATCCCCCTCTCACCCATAGGTGGCACGAACTTGACTCTTTAGCCTAGCCATGGATTTACATTCCTCTCTGCATCAGCTGCAGTGATGAAACTTACTCTCACTTTGGTTCCCTGTTTTGTTTTGGGGAATTTTTAAATGACATTGGGGTCCGAGGCACATTGTTTTCCACACTTCTGGCAGGGAGAAATGCCAAAGGGACCTTAATCAGCAACATTTTGTGGCTTCCATGATGGATTCTAAGACCAGCTTTACTGAGGCAAATCCGGTCACACTCATTGCACATTTTGAGCATTTGAAAATCCAGGTAAAGTGATATCACTCAGAGCCTTACGTAGACCTCTTTTTAATTTTTCAAATTCCTGTTTTCCTCCAAGATGATCGATCTAAGGCAATGTCTTCCCAGTTATCCTCTCTGATTTTTGACTTTATCAAAGAATCTGATGCAGTCATACCTGAGTTTAAGTTTATATCTACATGTATGGTCCCGTAACTCCCGATAGAGTCGTAGGGGCGCCATATTGACATATGTTTTAAGTCTGGGGGAGCCCATCCCTCTCCAGGCCTGAGTACAGCAGGTTTCTTCCAGAGAAAGATAGAAAGTGAGAGGAAGGAAACGAGAAAGAGATATAGAAAAAAAGGATCGATCCCAGTACTAGATTGGTACGTTATCAACCTTGAAAGGATGAAAGGCAAAGTTGACCTCGACGGGATTTGACCTCAGAGAGCAGAGAGCCAGATCGAATACCATAAAGCGTTCTATCTGACGTTCTAACGATTCTGCCAATTCGCCGCCTTTTATGCATACTAGCAGAAAAACCACCCTTCGGATGGTTTTCTGCTAGCATGTGTAGTGTGTATATTGATATTATACACAAGTATATATACATGTACATATGAAAAATCAAATAAAATCGTAATTGACAATATACATAGAAATTGAACAAAGACTGCATTACACTGTCTTATGTAAACTGTAACGTAATCCATGATACATTAAAAAAGACGATATTAAATATAAACTGCATTAGGAGAAAATTAGTGACAGAAAATTAGTATGTTTATTTAAGCGATCGCTAACCGGAAGTGTTGACATTTCAGAAATTTTAAAGAAGTGAATCTTTAAATAAGTAATAAAATATATTTAATGAACAGCCACAAAATTTAGTAGATAAATTATGTAATATTCATTAATTATTTATTCAAAGTAATCCAACTTATTTTACTAATGGGATAAAAAAATTATAACTCGTACGCAGTCCCGCGCTCCTCCCTTTATTATAGTTTAGATATACGCATACATATATATGTTCTTTGCAGTGTGTTTGGCGATGTTATGCTGCTGATCCTTCCTTCAACTCAGAAGCTACGTGGAAAATCCACATTCAGGACACATATCCAGAGGAAACAGTTTTGTCGAGAATGGCCCGAAGGGCCAGTTTGACATTAAGGAAACGCCGTGCATCACGAATGGATGTTAACTCACCTAGCAGCCACCTACACCGAGACAGTATTATATCACTGTCGTTTACAGACGAAAAAGGATGTAAGTAACAGTTATCTTTTACGGAGTCGGTAAAATAAAGCACCAGTAACGTACTGGGAGCGATTTAATTGACTTTCACTGTACCTTCAAAGATGAGAGAGGAGAGAGGTGAGAGGTGAGAGGAGGGGGGTGAGGGATAAGAGGGGAGAGGGGGAGGGGGAGATAAGGAGAGGTGAGAGGAGAGAGGTGAGGGATAAGAGGGGAGGTGAGAGGAGAGAGAGATGAGAGAAGGAGAGGTGAAGTGAGATGAGAGAAGGAGAGGTGAGCGATAAGGGGAGAGGGGAGGGGAGGGAGACAGATGAGGGGGAGGTGAGGTGAGAGGAGAGAGATGAGAGAAGGGAGAGTGAGAGGAGAGGGGTGAGGGATAAGAGGGGAGATAAGGAGAGGTGAGATGAGAGAAGGAGAGGTGAGGGATAAGGGGAGAGGGGAGGGGAGGTGAGGTGAGAGGAGAGAGATGAGAGAAGGGAGAGGTGAGATATTCATTACATTTTTACCAGTTTCTCTATTATGTTGTAGCAGGCAATTCCAAGATGTCTGCTGTGACGTCACGTACATATCCCCGCCGACACAGCATGTGTGGCACCACAGAATACAATGAAGACACAGATGTTGAAAATGAGGAAACAGAAAGAGTATTCCAGTATGTATTTATATATATATACTTCCTTAATTCCAGTGTATATATATATATACATATCCCTCAATTCCAGTGTATATATATATATACTTCCTTAATTCCAGTGTATATATATATATATACATATCCCTCAATTCAAGTATATATATATATATATATATACTCCCTCAATTCCAGTGTATATATATATATACTCCCTCAGTTCCAGTGTATATATATATATACATATCCCTCAATTCAAGTATATATATATATATATATATATATATATATATACTCCCTCAGTTCCAGTGTATATATATATATACATATCCCTCAATTCAAGTGTATATATATATATATACTCCCTCAGTTCCAGTGTATATATATATATACATATCCCTCAATTCAAGTATATATATATATATATATATATATATATATATATATATACTCCCTCAATTCCAGTGTATATATATATATACATATCCCTCAATTCAAGTATATATATATATATATACTCCCTCAATTCCAGTGTATATATATATATACTCCCTCAATTCCAGTGTATATATATACATATCCCTCAATTCAAGTATATATATATATATATATATATACTCCCTCAATTCCAGTGTATATATATATATATACTCCCTCAATTCCAGTGTATATATATATATACATATCCCTCAATTCAAGTATATATATATATATATATATATATATATATATATATATATATATATATACTCCCTCAATTCCAGTGTATATATATATATATACTCCCTCAATTCCAGTGTATATATATATATACATATCCCTCAATTCAAGTATATATATATATATATATATATATACTCCCTCAATTCCAGTGTATATATATATATATACTCCCTCAATTCCAGTGTATATATATACATATCCCTCAATTCAAGTATATATATATATATATATATACTCCCTCAATTCCAGTGTATATATATATATATACTCCCTCAATTCCAGTGTATATATATATATATACTCCCTCAATTCCAGTGTATATATATACATATCCCTCAATTCAAGTATATATATATATATATATATATATACTCCCTCAATTCCAGTGTATATATATATATATACTCCCTCAATTCCAGTGTATATATATATATATACTCCCTCAATTCCAGTGTATATATATATACTCCCTCAATTCCAGTGTATATATATACATATCCCTCAATTCAAGTATATATATATATATATATATATACTCCCTCAATTCCAGTGTATATATATATATATACTCCCTCAATTCCAGTGTATATATATATATATACTCCCTCAATTCCAGTGTATATATATATATACTCCCTCAATTCCAGTGTATATATATATATACATATCCCTCAATTCAAGTATATATATATATATATATATATATATATATATATATATATATATATATATATATATATATACTCCCTCAATTCCAGTGTATATATATATATATATACTCCCTCAATTCCAGTGTATATATATACATATCCCTCAATTCCAGTGTATCATTATCTATAAAAGGCAGATTGTTGTTGTTGTTGTGTGTGTGTGCATGTTCCATGTTTATACATTTGCACAATTTCAAACCAATTCAACTCAATGTCTATAAGAATGTTGTAAATGGTCTAACTTAGGTCAACGACTATTTATTTCATTCAAACTCACCCACAATTACGGAACTAATCGATAAAACTAAATACATGACGCTTTACCCTCTAATAGAATCTGATTACCTCTCTCTACTCCCCTTAAAATTCGATAAAACTACATACATGCTGCAACTTTCTCTTATATACGCTTAAATTTACAAACTTCGAAGAAAGAAAAGAGAAAGAAATGAAGGAGAGAGAGAGAAGAGTGAGAGAGAGAGAGAGAGAGAGAGAGAGAGAGAGAGAGAGAGAGAGAGAGAGAGAGAACGTTTGTTTTTGAGTGTGGAACAGTCAAACATTTATTTACTTCAATGACAACGAAGAGTACTTATTACATTTCATACGAAACAATTATTCAAAAGCAACAGATATATTTATTCAACAACAAAATAAATAGCGATAAATCTTTTTTAAAACATCTCTCAACGAACGTGGAAGAAAGAAGTATCAGTTTATTTACTATACACAATAAGATCCTCTATGAGGTCACTAAACCTGCTAGAAACAGCAGCTAACTCTCCCCCCATATCACACCCCTCCCTACTGTCTTAAATTTAGAAAACACATATCCTCTATGAGGTCACTAAACCTGCTAGAAACAGCAGCTAACTCTCCTCCATATCACACCTCTCCCTACTGTTTTAAATTTAGAAAACACACATTAGACAACCATGCAGAACAACTCCATCGCAGCTCTGTTGTTCGGCTGGCATCGTCTATGCGCGTGTTGCGCAAGTACTGTGAAACAATAAATTTCAACACTTCTTTGCACAGAGATAATATCCATAGGCAAAACTACAATTGTCACTGCTGGGGCAGCTCCTGCTTCGGCAGTCCAGGTCTGCAATTCATTCACCCAGTGCCTGACAGACAAAATAGTGCTGCCATAAAATGGGTGGTGCAACCTAACTTTGGTAACTTACTGACCCCGAGCAACGCCAGGCTTTTAATGCTAGTATATATATATATCCCTCAATTCCAGTGTATATATATATAAAATTGAAAAAGTGGAGAATAACATGGTCAACAGTACAAAAAAGGGGATTTATTTGCAGTCTAACAATTGTTCCACTGATTTGCAGTCTAACAATTGTTTCCCCTTTTTTTGTACTGTTGACCATGTTATTCTCCACTTTTTCAATTTTATTACTCCAAGATAAACTTACATAGGAATACAAGTGAAATCATAAACTCATCATCTACGTAAACCTCTTGTTGAGTAAAGCAACGCCGTACGCTAAAACTATCCATTATAAGAAGTATTCACAACCTCTAATTGGATTACCTTTAACAATATTTTGTTACCCTTTAAATATATATATATATATATAATAAAATATGGAGAAAAATACTGCAGGTAGCGCATGGATAACATGTAATAAAATGAGTCCCTCATCAGTGATTTGCCGACGATCATAGATATTTCATTGCATTAAAAATCATATACCTCACGTCGGTGCAATAATAACTAAAATAAGTTATTAGGACAATTAAAACGCGTAAAGCGAGTGAGACAGGAGAACAACAAAGAGTATAGCTAACCGTAGGGGAATGAAACAAGCTTCATAATTATTCTGTTTAGCATAAGCTAGGTGAATATATGAGCGCTTTAGAAAAAAGACCTTACACGAACGAAGGCCATGTGAGAAGAGAGAAAAATATAGCTTTCGTCGTGTACAGGATGAAGCGAAGAGAGGAGAAACAGTGAGTGAGTGAAAGTGTGAGGAAGAGCTAACTGACATGACAGAGGGGGCGAAAGAAAGTAGGAGAAACAGAGAGAATGGGGGAACAGTAAGAGAGAGAGAGAAAAACACAGAATCGCAGTTTGGGTAAATATATGTAATAAAATATGGAGAAAAATACTGCAGGTAGCGCATGGATAACATATATATATAGGAAAATGGTTAACCCCGATGGCCGAGCTCAAGCCGTTTTGACAGCTGATGGCTTGAGCTCTGCTGTTGGGGTTAAACATTTTCCTATTACCCACTCTACTACCCTAAGTATTGAGTACTCTGGTGCATTATGGTCCATCTGGTTCCTTACCACACCTCCTTCATTATATACATATATATATATATATATATATATATATAAAACCCTCAATTCCAGTGTATGTATATATATATATACATATCCCTCAATTCCAGTGTATATATATTACACCAATTCCAGTGTATATAAATTGCCTCAATTTCTAATTAACCGTAATTAACCACTAATTAACTGTAATAGACCACTAATTAACTGTAATAAACCACAAATTGACTGTAATAAACCACTAATTAACTGTAATTAACTGTAATACACTATTAATTAACTATAATTGACCACTAATTAACTGTAATAAACCACTAATTGACTGTAATTAACCACTAATTAACTCTAATTGACCACTAATTAACTATAATAAACCACTAATTGACAGTAATTAACCACTAATTAACTCTATTATTCACAGCTTGACAGAACGCCACAAAGTTGCAATCAGAGTTATTCGAAAAATCAAATATTTTGTTTCTCGTAGGAAACTTCTGGTAAGTTTTATATATTGATATTGTGGGGAAGATTGAACCGACCTCAGTACGTTACTGGTACTTTTATCGACCCCCCTAAGGATAAAAGGTAAAGCTAACATTGGCGGGATTTGAACTCAGAACGTAAAGGGCCATAGCTATATGCCACAAAGCGTAAAAGACGGTATCGATGGTATCCTTTTCCAAGGATTGTTTAGCTCAATGGTACAGTTTAATTCCCTGAAGCAGCGGCCGGCCACTTTATTCCGTCTCTAAGGGTATTTTACCCAATCTTCTAAAGATGTTTTCAGTTATTCTACTACAAAATTAATATTTGATGGATTTATGTCAAATAATTTAAAAAAAATCTGTTAATTGACGTCGACTGAGGAAGGAAGGGGTGATTACGTCGACTGAGGAAGGAAGGGGTGATTACGTTGACTGAGGAAGGAAGGGGTGATAACGTCGTCTGAGGAAGGAAGGGGTGATTACGTTAACTGCGGAAGGAAGGGGTGATAACGTCGTCTGAGGAAGGAAGGGGTGATTACGTCGACTGAGGAAGGAAGGGGTGATTACGTCGACTGAGGAAGGAAGGGGTGATAACGTCGACTGAGGAAGGAAGGGGTGATGACGTCGACTGAGGAAGGATGGGGTGATAACGTCAACTGAGGACAAAGGGGTGATGACGTCGACTGAAGGAGGGGTGATAACGTCGACTGAGGAAGGAAGGGGTGATGACGTCGACTGAGGAAGGAAGGGGTGATAACGTCAACTGAGGACAAAGGGGTGATGACGTCGACTGAAGAAGGAGGGGTGATAACGTCGACTGAGGAAGGAAGGGGTGATGACGTCGACTGAGGAAGTAGCGGGTGATTACATTCACTGAGGGAGGAAGGGGTGATAACGTCGACTGAGGAAGGGGTGATGACGTCGACTGAGGAAGGAATGGATGATAACGTCGACTGAAGAAAGAAGGGGTGATGACGTCGACTGAGGAAGGAATGGGTGATGACGTTGACTGGGGAAGGAAGGTGTAATTACGTCGACTGAGGAAGGAAGGGATGACAACGTCGACTGAAGAAAGAAGGGGTGATGACGTCGACTGAGGAAGGAATGGGTGATGACGTCGACTGAGGAAGGAATGGGTGATGACGTCGACTGAGGAAGGGAGGGGTGATGACGTCGACTGAGGAAGTAGCGGGTGATTACTTTCACTGAGAGAGGAAGGGGTGATTACGTCGACTGAAGAAAGAAGGGGTGATGATGTCGACTGAGGAAGGAAGGAGTGATAACGTCGACTGAGGAAGTAAAGGGTGATTACGTTGACTGAGGAAGGAAGGGGTGATTACGTTGACTGAAGAAGGAAGGGGTGATGACGTCGACTGAGGAAGGAAGGGGTGATGACGTCGACTGAGGAAGGAATGGGTGATAACGTCGACTGAGGAAGAAAGGGGTGATTACGTTGACTGAGGAAAGAAGGGGTGATTACGTCGACTGAGGAAGGTAGGAGTGATTACGTCGTCTGAGGAAGGAAGGGGCGATTACGTTGACTGAGGAAGGAAGGTGTAATTACGGCGACTGAGGAAGGTAGGGGTGATTACGTCGTCTGAGGAAGGAAGGGGTGATGACGTCGACTGAAGAAGGAAGGGGCGATAACAAACTGAGGAAGGAAGGGGTGATTACGTTGACTGAGGAAGGAAGGGGTGATGACGGTGACTGAAGGTTTTTATTGAAAATCCAGTATGGGCACACAGGGTCGCTAACATTTTCAGGCGCACTCTGGTAACTGCGAATGACCCCACTTTTCACGGGTATTACCGGGTACTGCAGCTAATATATAATATTTGTGTGAGTGCATATGTGTTTGTGTGTTTATTTAGAAAGTTACATAGACAATAGAATTACAAACACACGAACCTACACATACATATATATATATAAACAGACACACACTGAGAAGAAATATTTATTACATACACACACAGCTGTGTGATGACTGAGGAGGGGGTGGGGTGGGGGTGAGAAACTAAGATTCGTCACAGCTGGGTGTTTGTATGTGTAGCGATTTGGCTACACACCTTTACTGTGATTGTATGTTCGTATCACCTGTGTGAGTTAACGCGAAGAAACCAACCAACAAACAAACATCTCTTTTTTTATATTATGTATACATATTACAATTAGCCGTCATTTTTCACGGCACGGGGCCAGCTAGTCTATATTATATAAAAAGATCTGTTTCTTCTCTCTGTCTCTCACATGAAGCATGGAACAAACTACCTGCATCAGTTGTTAGCTGTCGAGACACTGCATCCTTTAAGGCCTCCATGCTTCCCGAGATCCGCCAACACTACAGCTAACACATACACACATGTACTTCCCTGACATTTGTGTATTATTCTATGTACTATATTGACGAGTTGTAGCACTTTACACAATAATTTCATTATATATATACATGTCAAAGGTATGAAAAAGAAAAAAGTCGAAAAGGGAGGTAACCTCTATTTTTAAGCTGTGAAGACAAGGGAGAAAACTTATGTCATGTTTATAGTTTATTGCAAGTTTATGAATCTACATGTGCTAGAAGTAATAAGGTAGAGGTTTGAAGGAGGGTAGTGGTGGTGAGGCGCCGGTAAAGAGAGGGAACGCGCGTTTATGAAATGTAAACCAGGAATTTTCAGATGCCTTCTAAAATCTTTTGAATTATTTTATAGTCCAATATAGCTATAGTGCATAAGGCGGTGGACTGGTTAGAATGTCGGGTAGGATGTTTTGTGATATTTGTTCTGCATCTCTGCTCTATCAGTTCAAATTTGCCTTTCATCCATTAATGGTCGACAAAACAGTACCAGTCAACTAATGGGGTCGATTCTTTTTCTATATCTCTTCCTCATTTCCTTTCTCTCCCATTCTATCTTTCTCTAGAAGAAATCTCCTGGAGAGGAAATGGGCTCCGCCAGGTTAAAAATGCCCAAGAATGCAATAGGGCACCCATACGACACCATCAGGAGTTACGGGATCATACCATAGCTGTAGTCTAGTGTAGGGCTTCAATATAGTTTCAGTCTACCTAATTTCACTGACAATGCTTGGGTCACTCCGAGTCTATGGCAAATAGATTTACGAGATTGAACACGGGGGAGAACATAGTTGCGAAGCGAACTTGTTAACCCTTCAGCTACTCTTGTGACGACCTACCATCTGGCCATATATAGCTACCATAAAGTAGAGTATTTTATAAGGTGGCGTGTTGGCGGAATCGTTAGAGCGTCGGGTACAATGCTTTGCGGTGTGTTCCGGATCTCTGCTCTCTCAGTTCGAATTCCACTGAGGTCGACTTTGCCTTTCATCCATTCAAGGCCGATAAAAAAAGTACCAGTCAAGTACTGGGGGGCGGTTCTTCCTCTATAACCCTCTTTCTTAATTTCATTCTCCCTCTCTCTCTTTCTCTCTCTAGCCTTCTCTGGACGAAATCTTCTAGACATGGTGAGAGATGGGTTACCCCAAGTTTTAAAATGCTCTCCCAATATGACACCCCTACGACTCCCACAAGTGTTATGGCACCATGTACAGCCGTAGTGTAATATAGCTGTGTTTAGTTATGGCCCTTGTCCAATGATTTGTTCCAGTGGAGACTTCTGGTGTCTTTGGCCACAGGGCCACCTCCCTACTCACCACCACTGGTTCAGAATTGGCTACCCACAGGTGTGACCATCGCTAGCTCTTCCAGTGGGTCTCCCTCATCATCTCCAGGGAAATGCTTTCTCTGTTCTGTCCGCTGGGTCCCCATTTGCTCATAATAGGGAGAGATGGGGGAGCAAGAGAGACGGAGGCAGTGGGACTTTGGTTCCTTTGTGCTCGGACCTAATATATATGTATATGTTTCACAAACACACTTACACTGAGGCATATATATATATATAATACAAAAAAAGATTTTGCAGTTCTGTTTACATGCCAACACAAGAGCAAGAATGAAGGGCTCATTCTACTGACATGGCTTTAAAAATGAGGCTTGTTTGCATAATTGCAAACAAATCGATTATTATTATTAATATTTGAAAAACTCAGTTTACATTTATTATATATATATATATATATATGTAGATAAATCTACCAAGAGTTTACGGTAGTGTCCAATCTAGTGTCCAAGTATATATATATATATAAAATTTGGTTTTGAATTTGTTTTCTGAGATTTCTTATGTGTGACGAAAGAGCTTTGACTATATATATATATAAACAAAAGAAAATGTTGAAAGAGTTGAAAGAAATCATTTCCTAACCACTTAAATTTAATGAAATCAATATATGTATCATATCTTTAGTGAAATGAGGGAAAGTAATACAAAATTTCACCATTCTATTTTCTATTATTGTAGCAAGCGAGAAAACCATATGATGTCCGTGATGTCATTGAACAATATTCACAAGGTCATCTCAATATGATGGTGAGAATTAAAGAATTACAACGGAGGTGAGATTATCTTTGCACTATATATCTGATTTATTTCTACTGCTTCCTGTACTGTCTTAAATGTGAAGACTAAAATCCGAAGAGGGCATGATAAGGATTATATATATATATATATATATATATATATATATAGTAATAATTGTTTCTACTTTTGGCACAAGGCCAGCAATAACCCAGTACATTACTGGTACTTTATTTTATCGACCCCGTAAGGATGAAAGGCAAAGTTAACCTCGGCAAAGGCCGTAACTCTATGCGTCAAAGCATGGCGCCCGACCCTCTACCAATACTGCCAATCCGGTATTTGCCAATGTTCCTCTCCTCTGCACGACACATCCTTAAATGTCCAGCATCCTTAATACCCAGCACTCAACAAGAATTAACAAGTTTGATGAATCGCAGGATAATGACATATCTACATATGAACTTAATGTTATGAGTTCTATAAAGATATTTTCCATTTATTAATATTATTATTATTATATATATATAATAAAGTAACAGGAGGCTGGACTGGTATAAATCCTTGAAAGGTTTATTATACTATGATCATTTCAATGACCAGGTTCAGTATGAATCCGGTGACATCATCAGGTATTCAAAATCAGAGATTTTGACGGGGAGGTAGTAGCACATTATAAGCTTGCGCACCCCTCACCAGATGGTCATAAGTAAACTTAATAATCAACACTGGAAGGTGGCCGACCGAGGTGGAAGCTTCTAAATAGTCGGTCGTCCTCTTGTCTCTGATTTTCAGCCCCATGGATTCTATGTTATATTCCTTTGTTATATTTTGAATACCTGATGATGTCACCGGATTTATACTGAATCCGGTCATTGAAATGATCATAGTATAATAAACCTTTCAAGGATTTACACCAGTCCAGCCTCCTGTTATTTTATAGTAATTAACTCCGTACTTGCACCACCAACTACACTAACGAAGACGGGTGAGTTGCATTACGTTGAGTGCTCTCCATAATATTACATCGAGGTTGACCAGTTCTATCCAGTGGTGAACCAACAAACCTAAATATATATATATGTGTGTGTTTGATGGTAGCTAAGATGCTTCTATAGGCGGTATGCTGGTTGAGCACTCTATGTTCTTACAGAGCAGAGTGTGATATAATATAAAACGAAAAATCAGTGATGCATCTGGACTCAATTTATTGTGTTACAATTATTTCGCCGGCAGACAGCTCGAGACACGATCATTGTATGGATCTGTCTGATTCTGGAAACTGCAGGCTGGTCGGACACTGGCAATATTTCTGGACCAAAATTTTTCACTGGGGTGTTAGCGTCAAAAAAAGATGTTTTTTGAAGATGTTTTTTTACGCTAACACCCCAGTGAAAAATTTTGGTCCGGAAATATTGCCAGTGTCCGACCAACCTGCAGTTTCCAGAATCAGACAGATCCATACAATGATCGTGCCTCGAGCTGTCTGCCGGCGAAACAATTGAAACACACAATAAATTGAGTCCAGATCGATCACTGATTTTTCGTTTTATATTATCTATATATATAAAGCTGTGGTTGTCTGTCTGTCTATCGATTTTTGGCACACATCTCCTCTTAGAATCTCTGACGGAATTGCACCGAAATTGTTATACTTGTACATTGAGCCCTAGCGAAGACATCGGAAAAAAATATTTCAAATTGACCCACCCTATGTGACGAAATCGAATCTAATGTATCGATTTTTGAGCGTAAGTAACGAGTTATTTCCCTTTGTTATGTTTACATTGAGCGTCTTACGTTCTGTTACGATACACGAACAGTTGTCGAGCCAGCAAAATTTTGACCTGCAAAATTCATCAGTTCGAACACAAAGCTTCCGTTTTGCTTCATTTCCATTTAAAAGCTTTTTAAAACAATATTTTTATTTGAAAACAAGTCTATTTAAAGACTACGTAAAACAAGTAAATATTTCGTAAAAAAAAGCAAAAATTATATAAGTTTATTTAAAATATATGTATCTGTAAATTTCGTTAGGCGTGCAGACAGACAGTCGTGCAGACAGACTTTAAGCCAAAAAAGAAACTTAACATTGTAACTTTAACACAGCTACTGAGCGACCCCGAGCAACGCCGGGCTTTACTGCTAGTATATATATATATATGTATGTATGCTTGTATGTTTCAGCTCTTAATGTCTTACATGCTAAGTAGGATGGGCAGCATTCAGGTCATGAGTCATAGGTAGCCTTCTACTGACATTTAGTCATTCAGAAATTGAATACTTGTGCATCCAATCTTATTGACAGGCTGTAACTAGGGCGCCTCTTTGTTGTCTCTGCTTTCAAAGATATGTTTGTGCTCTTTTGTGCTTTCTTGAATAATACAAATAACATAATCTATATATATAAAGCTGTGGTTGTCTGTCTGTCTACCTACTTTCGCCAATAATATAAACCCTGCCAGATGACTCATGCAGTAGGACTAACTCCCAGAATTATGCGGTTGTTAAGCAACCCAGGATCTGTTTTATAATGGTTGGCAAATTTCTCCGTTGACTTATATATTTGTAAATTTGTTTTCTAGGTTAGACCAAATCCTGGGTAAACCTTCCGCTTTATATCATAACACAAGGGACAAGGATAAAATGACCATTTGTGCTCGCATTGTTCGAGTTGAACACCAGGTACGTAATTTTAATGGAGTGTGTGTACATGTGTATATATATATATATATATATATATATACTAGACCTGAAAAATGCGCAAGCTCAAAAGAGCCACAGAATGTTATAATAAACCTTCAAAAGTGTGGGACTAGAGTTGTTGCTCAAAAATATTGTAATCATTATCTATCGTACACTCTAGATGTATTTATTGTGATATTTTTATATAGGATGCCACAGAATGTACGATAGATAATGATTACAATATTTTTGAGCAACAACTCTAGTCCCACACTTTTGAAGGTTTATTATAACATTCTGTGGCTCTTGCGCATTTTTCAGGTCTAGTATATATATGGACAAATATACAAGTAAATATGATACAACCAATATTATAAGCATGTTATAACGAACTGAAAAAAAAATAGTTAATATAAATTCAAAAAATCATATATAAATTAACAATATAACTTACCAAAACAAGAAAAATATTTTGATGATAACGATGAAATACAGGAGGAAGATTCGAAAGCGAAACGATAAATAAACGTGAAAACAAAATGGCGGATGCTTTTGAGCAACAATTACTCTCATTGGTTGATTAGCCAATAAGACGATACATTACAAAACATGTTTGGCGATCACCACGGCCAGCGACACCGCTTGAATTTTTTATTCACAAGCTACGCATATATGTCATCATCATCACAGACACGCAGACTTAAAACATTCTGTTGTTAGTCACTGCGTGTCTAACAGATATATGTGTGTGTATTTTATATATATATAATACATATATGAGTGAAGTAATTCCATCGGAAAAGTCCAGGAAAAAAGAGTGCTCTATGTAGGCAACAGAGCTTAATTATTATTATTATGTAATAAACAACATAAGGCAATTATTCCATTTACCAGTGGTTTCTTAAAAGCAAAAGGTTTTGCTTTCAATCCTCAGAATGAAAAATCCTGGTTTGTTTATTGAATATGGATTCTAAAAACAAAAATGCAATCTATATGAAAGTGAGGCTGGAAAAGGGAGAAGGAAAGGAAAAATAAAATAAAACTACACATGCAAACACACACACAAAAAAACCCAAAAGCATACTTACACACACATACATATATATAAATGTACGCATACATATATACATATACACATATATATATATAAAAAACGTACACCTACACACACACACATATACACATACATACATTCATACATACACACACACACACATATATATACATGTACATATATATATACATATACATACATATATATATATATATATATATACACACATACACACACGTGTGTACAAGCATACACAAACATAGCCATACACACACACATATATATACACATACATACATTCACACAAACATACAACGTACATACATACACATACATGAATGCACTCCTCTACATATTCACACACGCAAATAAATATAAGAAAAAAAAATATAAATATATAAGAGGGTGTTAAAGTTTGCTTGAAGCATTGTGAAATGTGTAAAAATACGTATTTAAGAAAGCCACAACAATGCAAAGGGAAATCTCGAGGTAGGAAGTGAAATATAGATAGGAAAAATAGGTGAAAGTGAAAATTGAGAGAGACAAAGATGAAAACAAAACAAAGGTAGAAGGGTTACCGTAGTAGAGATTTAATCCCAAAATTTCGGGCTCACGCCCATCAACGGGGGAAAAGTTCCAAAAGGGGGGAAACAGGCCAAGCGGAGAAAGTTGTGATGTCGTTAAGACAGGAAAATCCTATACTTTTCTGTGGTGCACAAAGAACAATTCTTTGTGCCCCTTTGGTACTCCCTCGAATGGTCTAATATAGACCAATCAATAGAGTACGGGATATTACTATCCTTGAGATCCCATACCTTACTTGCGAGGGCGGTTGATGTTCGTTTATCAGAGTGCTTAAAAGAAGCGACATGTGAGTAAAATCTGGTTTTAAACCTGTCCTGGGTCATACCGACATATCGCTCACTCCTGGCTGGCTGGTTGTTGATAACTGGCGTTATCTTAGCCTCATAAACGACAGATTTTGTGTTACATTTACCCTGCAATGGGCATTCATCCGGCTTCCTGCAACTGCATCCTGGATTTATCCTCGTACGGTTTGAACTGGTGATTTTGGACTTCATGGATGGGCAACAGCGGTTTTACGGAAAAAATTTCTTATTTACCTACTCCCCCCCCCCCCCCCCCCCCTAAAACTAACCATAATAACAGGAAAAGGAAGATTATTTGGTTCACACACCCCTTCTCTCTAACTGTCAAAACTAATGTAGGAAGGAAATTCCTTGAACTATTAGACAAACATTTTCCTCCTATTCATAGATATTATAAGATTTTTAATAGGAATGTAGTTAAGATCAGCTACTCTTGTTGCCCATGAAGTCCAAAATCTTGAGAGCCACTTCCGCTTGCCTTAACTCAAAGACTGAGATCTTCAGATGCTGTCCTCATCTGAAATCGCATCTGATCTGTAACTGGATTGACACTCCTATGAGAAATCAACCGCCTTGAACTCCTTCTCTGCTCTTTACTTTTGCTACGGTTTTTATTTTGCTGACTCTACCTTCTGTACTCTTGTATATTTAAAAAAAATTTTTCTCCCTTACCTCCCCTTATATTTTACCTTCTCTTATGCCTCCCCCCCCCCATATATTCTTTTTGTTTTGCCCTTCACATACCTATGTGTATGTGTATGTATTTTTGTGTGTATATATATGTGTGTATATATATATATATATATATGTACATATGTATGTATATATGTATGTATATATTTGTGTATATATATATATATATATGTGTGTGTGCGTGTGTGTATATAATTGTATATTTGTGTGTGTATATGTATGTATATGTGGATAAACCAGGCTTTTTTTCATTCTGAAGATTGAAGGAAACTTTTTTTGCTTTTAAGAAACCTCTGGTGAATGGATTAATTGCCTTGTGTTGCTTTATTACTTTACTACTATATATACGTTTATGTAAGGTTCATTTGTCTTATCTAATACTGAGCTTTACACATACACACATGTATATGTGTGTGTGTATGTGTACGTGTATGTGTATATATATATATATATATATATGTATATATATATATATATATATGTGTGTGTATATATGTATGTATATGTGTGCGTGTGTATTTATTTATTTTATGTATGTGTGGGTGTGTGTGTGTTTGCATTTGGTTGTGCGTGCTTTTGATATATACGTATATGCATGTGTATAATTGTTTAGCTATGTATGTATATGTGTGTTTACGTATTTATATGTGTGTGTGTGTGTGTGCGTTTATACTTTTATATTTTTGTATGTATATATATATATATATGTGTGTGTGTGTGTGTGTATATAATTACATATACATGTGTGTGTTTATATTATATACGTGTGCGTGTTTGTGTATGTATGTGTATGTACGTGTTTATGTATTTGTATATGTATATTTATGTGTGAGAGTGTGTGTATGTGTTTACTATTTCGTACGTATGTATATGTGCTTTTGTGTGTATTACTTACCACGCATGTCTGCCCTGTTAGCTGGGGCATGTATCGCTGTCAAAAATTTGTTAATATATATTTATATATTTTTTTCTTATATTTATTTGCGTGTGTGAATATGTAGAGGAGTGCATTCATGTATGTGTATGTATGTACGTTGTATGTTTGTGTGAATGTATGTATGTGTATATATATGTGTGTGTGTGTGTATGTGTGTATATATATATATATATATGTATGTATATGTATATATATATGTACATGTATATATATGTGTGTGTGTATGTGTGTGTGTGTGTGTGTGTGTATGTGTGTGTATGTGTATATGTGTGTATATATGTGTATGTGTGTGTAGGTGTACTTTTTTAATATATATATATGTGTATATGTATATATGTATGCGTACATTTATATATATGTATATATGTATGTGTGTGTAAGTATGCTTTTGGGTTTTTTTGTGTGTGTGTTTGCATGTGTAGTTTTATTTTATTTTTCCTTTCCTTCTCCCTTTTCCAGCCTCACTTTCATATAGATTGCATTTTTGTTTTTAGAATCCATATTCAATAAACAAACCAGGATTTTTCATTCTGAGGATTGAAAGCAAAACCTTTTGCTTTTAAGAAACCACTGGTAAATGGAATAATTGCCTTATGTTGTTTATTACATAATAATTATAATACATATATATATATATATTATTTATTTATTGATATATATGTATGTGTATATATATATATATACGTATACATACATACTTACATTTAAGTAACTGCCGTACTAAGAGTGAGAAATGAAATTTTGTTTCATTCTATTCCATTTATATATATATATATATATATATATGCAAAAGTTCTATTTAAAATTGTTGGGATACAAGTAAATATTTTATAACTGATATAAAGCACTCGACAAGTTTTTGGAGTAGATATACGATATTAATAAATGGAAACTATATTTATAAAACCATATTTATTTCATTATACATATTTCAGGAATACCAAATTAAAATATGGTATGCCTTCATCAGACAAAATACAATATATAAACAGTTTATCTCTTTCTTTTCTACATACATTTCTCTCTCTCTCTCCGATATTTCTCCATGTTTTCTTTCTCTCTCTCTCCTTCTTTCTCTCTCTGTTTTTTTCTCTTTCTTTCTCTCCGTCTTTTTCTAATTGTGCTTAACACTATAACTAATAAAATAATATAAACATTTCACTATCCAGACAGCTTCCAAAAATAATGGTTGCATTTAATAGGGTACGTCAAAATTATTTATAAAACTGTTTATATATTGTATTTTGTCTGATGAAGGCATACCATATTTTAATTTGGTATCCCTGAAATATGTATAATGAAATAAATATGGTTTTATAAATATAGTTTCCATTTATTAATATTGTATATATATATATATATATATATATATATATATATATATATATATATATATATATATATACATACATATATACATAAATAATATATATATATATAATAAAACGTTTCGCTATTGATCAGCTCAAGATTCAATCTGTAATCAATGGCTCGTCGGACGATTACTATCACAGAGGTCAGACGAGCCATTGATTTAATATACTACACTCTATTTAGCTCTACACCTCGATACTGTACAAGTACATTTATAACATAACAGGTAGACATATGTGTGTATATATATATATATACTACAGTAGGTAGACATGTATATGTGTATATATACCTCAGTAGGTAGACATATATGTGTATATATATCTCAGTAGGTAGACATATGTGTATATATATCTCAGTAGGTAGACATATGTGTATATATATATATATATATATATACTACAGTAGGTAGACATATATGTGTATATATACCTCAGTAGGTAGACATATATGTGTATATATATCTCAGTAGGTAGACATATATGTGTATATATATATTACAGTAGGTAGACATATATGTGTATATATATATTACAGTAGGTAGACATATATGTGTATATATATATATATATATATATATATATATATATATATATATATATATATATATATACTACAGTATACATATATATGTGTGTATATACCACAGTAAATAGGAGCCCTTTATGATAGCTGGGTTTGTATCAAAAGTGTTAAATAGGAGCCCTTTAAAATAGTTGGGTTGGTATCAAAAGGGTTCAATAAAAGCCCTTTAAAATAGTTGGGTTGGTATCAAAAGTGTTAAATAGGAGCCCTTTAAAATAGTTGGGTTGGTATCAAAAGGGTTCAATAAAAGCCCTTTAAAATAGTTGGGTTGGTATCAAAAGTGTTAAATAGGAGCCCTTTAAAATAGTTGGGTTGGTATCAAAAGTGTTAAATAGGAGCCCTTTAAAATAGTTGCATTGGTATCAAAAGGGTTCAACAAAAGCCCTTTAAAATAGCTGGGTTGGTATCAAAAGGGTTCAATAAAAGCCCTTTAAAATAGTTGGGTTGGTATCAAAAGGGTTCAATAAAAGCCTTTTAAAATAGTTGGGTTGGTATCAAAAGGGTTCAATAAAAGCCCTTTAAAATAGTTGGGTTGGTATCAAAAGGGTTCAATAAAAGCCCTTTAAAATAGTTGGGTTGGTATCAAAAGGGTTCAATAAAAGCCTTTTAAAATAGTTGGGTTGGTATCAAAAGGGTTCAATAAAAGCCCTTTAAAATAGTTGGGTTGGTATCAAAAGGGTTCAATAAAAGCCGTTTAAAATAGTTGGGTTGGTATCAAAAGGGTTCAATAAAAGCCCTTTAAAATAGTTGGGTTGGTATCAAAAGGGTTCAATAAAAGCCCTTTAAAATAGTTGGGTTGGTATCAAAAGGGTTCAATAAAAGCCGTTTAAAATAGTTGGGTTGGTATCAAAAGGGTTCAATAAAAGCCCTTTAAAATAGTTGGGTTGGTATCAAAAGGGTTCAATAAAAGCCCTTTAAAATAGTTGGGTTGGTATCAAAAGGGTTCAATAAAAGCCTTTTAAAATAGTTGGGTTGGTATCAAAAGGGTTCAATAAAAGCCCTTTAAAATAGTTGGGTTGGTATCAAAAGGGTTCAATAAAAGCCCTTTAAAATAGTTGGGTTGGTATCAAAAGGGTTCAATAAAAGCCCTTTAAAATAGTTGGGTTGGTATCAAAAGGGTTCAATAAAAGCCCTTTAAAATAGTTGGGTTGGTATCAAAAGGGTTCAATAAAAGCCTTTTAAAATAGTTGGGTTGGTATCAAAAGGGTTCAATAAAAGCCCTTTAAAATAGTTGGGTTGGTATCAAAAGGGTTCAATAAAAGCCCTTTAAAATAGTTGGGTTGGTATCAAAAGGGTTCAATAAAAGCCCTTTAAAATAGTTGGGTTGGTATCAAAAGGGTTCAATAAAAGCCCTTTAAAATAGTTGGGTTGGTATCAAAAGGGTTCAATAAAAGCCCTTTAAAATAGTTGGGTTGGTATCAAAAGGGTTCAATAAAAGCCCTTTAAAATAGTTGGGTTGGTATCAAAAGGGTTCAATAAAAGTCGTTTAAAATAGTTGGGTTGGTATCAAAAGGGTTCAATAAAAGCCCTTTAAAATAGTTGGGTTGGTATCAAAAGGGTTCAATAAAAGCCTTTTAAAATAGTTGGGTTGGTATCAAAAGGGTTCAATAAAAGCCCTTTAAAATAGTTGGGTTGGTATCAAAAGGGTTCAATAAAAGCCCTTTAAAATAGTTGGGTTGGTATCAAAAGGGTTCAATAAAAGTCTTTTAAAATAGTTGGGTTGGTATCAAAAGGGTTCAATAAAAGCCGTTTAAAATAGTTGGGTTGGTATCAAAAGAGTTCAATAAAAGCCCTTTAAAATAGTTGGGTTGGTATCAAAAGGGTTCAATAAAAGCCGTTTAAAATAGTTGGGTTGGTATCAAAAGGGTTCAATAAAAGCCGTTTAAAATAGTTGGGTTGGTATCAAAAGGGTTCAATAAAAGCCCTTTAAAATAGTTGGGTTGGTATCAAAAGGGTTCAATAGGAGCCCTTTAAAATAGCTGGGTTGGTATCAAAAGGAGTAGATTTGTTATTGATTTGACTCAAAAATCTTTTCATTTAATATTTTCCTATGTTTTTTGTTTTATTTTTCCCTGAAGATGACACAAATAGACCAGAAGTTAGACACTGTAGTTGACATGTTGAGAAACTTGCTGAAGCATGTAACGAATGAAAGAGAATGCAAACCCTGGCATTACTCTTCTTCACAAGACAATGAAGAACAAGCTGAGAAAGTCTGAAGAATTTATCAACAAACCTTCTAGATTGAAGTAGATAACAACACAAACAAAATCAAGGACATCATTATCCTCAAGGCCTCTTCATCACCATTAACAATAAAAACACCCACACCAGCAGCAACAACAACAACAACACCACCACCACCACCACACCAACAACACCAACAAAACCATCACCACTACCACCACCACCAACAACACCAGCACCACCACTACCACCACCACAACACCTCCAAAACACCACCACCACCAACGACAACAACACCAGCACCACCACCACACCAACAAAACCATCACCACCACCACCAACAACACCAGCACCACCACTACCACCACCACCACCCCTCCAAAACACCACCACCACCAACGACAACAACAACACCAGCACCACCACCACCACCACCACCACATCAACAACACCAACAAAACCATCACCACCACCACCAACAACAACGATAACAACAACACCAGCAACACCACCACCACCACCACCAACAACAACAACGACATCAACACCACCAGCACAACCAACAACAACACCACCATCACCTCCAAAAACACGACCAACACCACTACCACCACCACCACCAACAACAACAACATGAACCTGAAAAACCTTTGCAGATTTTTGATATATGTATGTCATAGCTGGAGTGGAGTTGAGGATGATGTATGTCATAGCTAGAGTGGAGTTGAGGGTGTGGAGTGTCACAGCTGGAGTGGAGTTGAGGGTGATGTATGTCATAGCTAGAGTAGAGTTGACGGTGATGTATGTCATAGCTGGAGTGGAGTTGAGGGTGATGTATGTCATAGCTAGAGTAGAGTTGAGGGTGATGTATGTCATAGCTGGAGTGGAGTTGAGGGTGATGTATGTCATAGCTGGAGTGGAGTTGAGGGTGATGTATGTCATAGCTGGAGTGGAGTTGAAGGTGATGTATGTCATAGCTGGAGTGGAGTTAAGGGTGTGGAGTGTCAGATGGAGTGCAGTTGAGGGTGTGGAGTGTCATATCTGGAGTGGAGTTGAGGGTGTGGAGTGTCATAGATGGAGTGCAGTTGAGGGTGTGGAGTGTCGTAGTTAGAGTGGAGTTGAGGGTGATGTATGTCATAGCAGGAATGGAGTTGACGGTGTGGAGTGTCATAGCTAGAGTGGAGTTGAGGGTGATGTATGTCATAGCTGGAGTGGAGTTGAGGGTGATGTATGTCATAGCTGGAGTGAAATTGAGGGTGATGTATGTCGTAGCTGGAGTGGAGTTGAGGGTGTGGTGTGTCATAGCTAGAGTGGAGTTGAGGGTGATGTATGTCATAGCTGGAGTGGAGTTGAGGGTGATGTATGTCATAGCTGGAGTGGAGTTGAAGGTGATGTATGTCATAGCTGGAGTGGAGTTGAGGGTGATGTATGTCATAGCTGGAGTGGAGTTGAGGGTGATGTATGTCATAGCTAGAGTAGAGTTGAGGGTGATGTATGTCATAGCTGGAGTGGAATTGAGGGTGATGTATGTTATAGCTGGAGTGGAGTTGAAGGTATGGAGTGTCATAGCTAGAGTGGAGTTGAGGGTGTGGAGTGTCATAGCTGGAGTGGAGTTGAGGGTATGGAGTGTCATAGATGGAGTGCAGTTGAGGGTGTGGAGTGTCGTAGTTAGAGTGGAGTTGAGGGTGATGTATGTCATAGCGGGAATGGAGTTTAGGGTGATGTATGTCATAGCTGGAGTAGAGTTGAGGGTGATGTATGTCATAGCTAGAGTGGAGTTGAAAGTGTGGAGTGTCAGCTGGAGTGGAGTTGAGGGTGATGTATGTAATAGCTGGAGTGGAGTTAAGGCGCGATGTATGTCATAGCTAGAGTGGAGTTGAGGGTGTGGAGTGTCATAGCTGGAGTGGAGTTGAGGGTGATGTATGTCATAGCTGGAGTGGAGTTGAGGGTGATGTATGTCATAGCTGGAGTGGAGTTGAGGGTGTGGAGTGTCATAGCTGGAGTGGAGTTGAGGATGATGTATGTCATAGCCAGAGTAGAGTTGAGGGTGTGGAGTGTCATAGCCGGAGTGGAGTTGAGGGTGATGTATGTCATAGCTAGAGTGGAGTTGAGGGTGATGTATGTTATAGCTGGAGTGGAGTTGAGGGTGATGTATGTCATAGCTAGAGTGGAGTTTAGGGTGATGTATGTCATAGCTAGAGTGGAGTTGAAAGTGTGGAGTGTCATAGCTGGAGTGGAGTTGAGGGTGATGTCATAGCTGGAGTGGAGTTGAGGGTGTGGATTGTCATAGCTAGAGTGGAGTTGAAAGTGTGGAGTGTCATAGCTGGAGTGGAGTTGAGGGTGATGTATGTCATAGCTGGAGTGGAGTTGAGGGTGATGTATGTCATAGCTAGAGTCGAGTTGAGGGTGATGTATGTTATAGCTGGAGTGGAGTTGAGGGTGATGTATGTCATAGCTAGAGTGGAGTTTAGGGTGATGTATGTCATAGCTAGAGTGGAGTTGAAAGTGTGAAGTGTCATAGCTGGAGTGGAGTTGAGGATGATGTATGTCATAGCTGGAGTGGAGTTGAGGGTGATGTATGTCATAGCTAAAGTGGAGTTGAGAGTGTTGAGTGTCATAGCTGGAGTGGAGTTGAGGATGATGTATGTCATAGCTGGAGTGGAGTTGAGGGTGTGGAGTGTCATAGCTGGAGTGGAGTTGAGGATGATGTATGTCATAGCTAGAGTGGAGTTGAGGGTGTGGAGTGTCATAGCTAGAGTGGGGTTAGGGTGTGAAGTGTCATAGCTGGAGTGGAGTTGAGGGTGTGGAGGGTGTGGAGTGTCATAGATGGAGTGCAGTTGAGAGTGTGGAGTGTCATAGCTAGAATGGAGTTGAGGGTGATGTATGTTATAGCTGGAGTGGAGTTGAGGGTGATGTATGCCATAGCTAGATTGGAGATGAGGGTGATGTATGTCATAGCTGGAGTGGAGTTGAGAGTGTGGAGCGTCACAGCTGGAGTGGAGTTGAGGGTGTGAAGTGTCATAGCTGGAGTGGAGTTGAGGGTGTGGAGTATCATAGATGGAGTGCAGTTGAGGGTGTGGAGTGTCGTAGTTAGAGTTGAGTTGACGGTGATGTATGTCATAGTGGGAATGGAGTTTAGGGTGATGTATGTCATAACTAAAGTGGAGTTGAAAGTGTGGAGTGTCATAGCTAGAGTGGAGTTGAGGGTGTACAGTGTTGTAGCTAGAGTGGAGTTGAGGGTGTGGAGTGTCGTAGCTAGAGTAGAGTTGTGGGTATTGTATGTCATAGCTGGAGTGGTGTTGAGGGTTATGTATGTCATAGCTAGAGTAGAGTTGAGGGTGATGTATGTCATAGCTAGAGTGGAGTTGAAAGTGTGGAGTGTCATAGCTGGAGTGGAGTTGAGGGTGATGTATGTAATAGCTGGAGTGGAGTTGAGGGTGTGGAGTGTCATAGCTGGAGTGGAGTTGAGGATGATGTATGTCATAGCTAGAGTGGAGTTGAGGGTGTGGAGTGTCATAGCTAGAGTGGGGTTAGGGTGATGTATGTCATAGCTGGAGTGGAGTTGAGGGTGTGGAATGTCATAGCTGGAGTGAGTGGAGTTGAGGGTGATGTAAGTCATAGCTGGAGTGGAGTTGAGGGTGATGTATGTCAGCTAGAGTAGAGTTGAGGGTGATGTATGTCATAGCTGGAGTGGAATTGAGAGTGATGTATGTTATAGCTGGAGTGGAGTTGAGGGTGATGTATGTCATAGCTGGAGTGGAGTTGAAAGTGTGGAGTGTCATAGCTGGAGTGGAGTTGAGGGTGATGTAATAGCTGGAGTGGAGTTGAGGGTGTGGATTGTCATAGCTAGAGTGGAGTTGAAAGTGTGGAGTGTCATAGCTGGAGTGGAGTTGAGGGTGATGTATGTCATAGCTGGAGTGGAGTTGAGGGTGATGTATGTCATAGCTAGAGTGGAGTTGAAAGTGTGGAGTGTCATAGCTGGAGTGGAGTTGAGGATGATGTATGTCATAGCTGGAGTGGAGTGTCATAGATGGAGTGCAGTTGAGGGTGTGGAGTGTCATAGCTAGAGTGGAGTTGAGGGTGATGTATGTTACAGCTGGAGTGGAGTTGAGGGTGATGTATGCCATAGCTAGATTGGAGATGAGGGTGATCTATGTCATAGCTGGAGTGGAGTTGAGGGTGTGGAGCGTCACAGCTGGAGTGGAGTTGAGGGTGTGAAGTGTCATAGCTGGAGTGGAGTTGAGGGTGTGGAGTATCATAGATGGAGTGCAGTTGAGGGTGTGGAGTGTCGTAGTTAGAGTTGAGTTGACGGTGATGTATGTCATAGTGGGAATGGAGTTTAGGGTGATGTATGTCATAACTAAAGTGGAGTTGAAAGTGTGGAGTGCCATAGCTAGAGTGGAGTTGAGGGTGTACAGTGTTGTAGCTAGAGTGGAGTTGAGTGTGTGGAGTGTCGTAGCTAGAGTAGAGTTGTGGGTATTGTATGTCATAGCTGGAGTGGTGTTGAGGGTTATGTATGTCATAGCTAGAGTAGAGTTGAGGGTGATGTATGTCATAGCTAGAGTGGAGTTGAAAGTGTGGAGTGTCATAGCTGGAGTGGAGTTGAGGGTGATGTATGTAATAGCTGGAGTGGAGTTGAGGGTGTGGAGTGTCATAGCTAGAGTGGGGTTAGGGTGATGTATGTCATAGCTGGAGTGGAGTTGAGGGTGTGGAATGTCATAGCTGGAGTGAGTGGAGTTGAGGGTGATGTAAGTCATAGCTGGAGTGGAGTTGAGGGTGATGTATGTCACCTAGAGTAGAGTTGAGGGTGATGTATGTCATAGCTGGAGTGGAATTGAGAGTGATGTATATTATAGCTGGAGTGGAGTTGAGGGTGATGTATGTCATAGCTGGAGTGGAGTTGAGGGTGTGGAGCGTCACAGCTGGAGTGGAGTTGAGGATGTGAAGTGTCATAGCTGGAGTGGAGTTGAGGGTGTGGAGTGTCATAGATGGAGTGCAGTTGAGGGTGTGGAGTGTCATAGCTAGAGTGGAGTTGAGGGTGATGTATGTCATAGCTAGATTGGAGTTGAGGGTGATGTATGTCATAGCTGGAGTGGAGTTGAGTTGAGGGTGTGGAGCGTCACAGCTGGAGTGGAGTTGAGGGTGCGGAGTGTGATAGATGGAGTGCAGTTGAGAGTGTGGAGTGTCATAGCTAGAGTGGAGTTGAGGGTGATGTATGTTATAGCTGGAGTGGAGTTGAGGGTGATGTATGCCATAGCTAGATTGGAGTTGAGGTTGATGTATGTCATAGCTGGAGTGGAGTTGAGGGTGTGGAGCGTCACAGCTGGAGTGGAGTTGAGGGTGTGAAGTGTTATAGCTGGAGTCGAGTTGAGGGTGTGGAGTATCATAGATGGAGTGCAGTTGAGGGTGTGGAGTGTCGTAGTTAGAGTTGAGTTGACGGTGATGTATGTCATAGTGGGAATGGAGTTTAGGGTGATGTATGTCATAACTAGAGTGGAGTTGAAAGTGTGGAGTGTCATAGCTAGAGTGGAGTTGAGGGTGTACAGTCTTGTAGCTAGAGTGGAGTTGAGGGTGTGGAGTGTCGTAGCTAGAGTAGAGTTGTGGGTATTGTATGTCATAGCTGGAGTGGAGTTGAGGGTTATGTATGTCATAGCTAGAGTAGAGTTGAAGGTGATGTATGTCATAGCTAGAGTGGAGTTGAAAGTATGGAGTGTCATAGCTGGAGTGGAGCTGAGGGTGATGTATGTAATAGCTGGAGTGGAGTTGAGGGTGTGGAGTGTCATAGCTGGAGTGGGGTTAGGGTGATGTATGTCATAGCTGGAGTGGAGTTAAGGCGCGATGTATGTCATAGCTAGAGTGGATTTGAGGGTGTGGAGTGTCATAGCTGGAGTGGATTTGAGGGTGTGGAGCGTCATAGCTACAGTGGAGTTGAAAGTGTGGAGTGTCATAGCTGGAGTGGAGTTGAGGGTGATGTATGTCATAGCTGGAGTGGAGTGTGATGCATGTCATAGCTAAAGTGGAGTTGATAGTGTGGAGTGTCATAGCTGGAGTGGAGTTGAGGGTGATGTATGTCATAGCTGGAGTGGAGTTGAGGGTGTGGAGTGTCATAGCTGGAGTGGAGTTGAGGATGATGTATGTCATAGCCAGAGTAGAGTTGAGGGTGTGGAGTGTCATAGCCGGAGTGGAGTTGAGGGTGATGTATGTCATAGCTAGAGTGGAGTTGAGGGTGTGGAGTGTCATAGCTGGAGTGGAGTTGAGGGTGATGTATGTCATAGCTGGAGTGGAGTTGAGAGTGTGGAGTTAAGGGTTTGGAGTGTCATAGCTAGAGTGGAGTTGAGGGTGATGTATGTTATAGCTGGAGTGGAGTTGAGGGTGATGTATGTCATAGCTAGAGTGGAGTTTAGGGTGATGTATGTCATAGCTAGAGTGGAGTTGAAAGTGTGGAGTGTCATAGCTGGAGTGGAGTTGAGGGTGATGTATGTCATAGCTGGAGTGGAGTTGAGGGTGTGGATTGTCATAGCTAGAGTGGAGTTGAAAGTGTGGAGTGTCATAGCTGGAGTGGAGTTGAGGGTGTTGTATGTCATAGCTGGAGTGGAGTTGAGGGTGATGTATGTCATAGCTAGAGTGGAGTTGAAAGTGTGGAGTGTCATAGCTGGAGTGGAGTTGAGGATGATGTATGTCATAGCTGGAGTGGAGTTGAGGGTGTGGAGTGTCATAGCTGGAGTGGAGTTTAGGATGATGTATGTCATAGCTAGAGTGGAGTTGAGGGTGTGGAGTGTCATAGCTAGAGTGGGGTTAGGGTGATGTATGTCATAGCTGGAGTGGAGTTGAGGGTGTGGAATGTCATAGCTGGAGTGAGTGGAGTTGAGGGTGATGTATGTCATAGCTGGAGTGGAGTTGAGGGTGATGTATGTCAGCTAGAGTAGAGTTGAGGGTGATATATGTCATAGCTGGAGTGGAATTGAGAGTGATGTATGTTATAGCTGGAGTGGAGTTGAGGGTGATGTATGTCATAGCTGGAGTGGAGTTGAGG
Organism: Eledone cirrhosa; assembly: GCA_964016885.1. Lineage (NCBI taxonomy): Eukaryota > Metazoa > Mollusca > Cephalopoda > Octopoda > Eledonidae > Eledone > Eledone cirrhosa. The sequence continues at coordinate 17,766,370 of OZ024757.1, forward strand.
GTGTGGAGCGTCACAGCTGGAGTGGAGTTGAGGGTGTGAAGTGTCATAGCTGGAGTGGAGTTGAGGGTGTGGAGTGTCATAGATGGAGTGCAGTTGAGGGTGTGGAGTGTCATAGCTAGAGTGGAGTTGAGGGTGATGTATGTCATAGCTAGATTGGAGTTGAGGGTGATGTATGTCATAGCTGGAGTGGAGTTGAGGGTGTGGAGTGTCATAGATGGAGTGCAGTTGAGGGTGTGGAGTGTCATAGCTAGAGTGGAGTTGAGGGTGATGTATGTTATAGCTGGAGTGGAGTTGAGGGTGATGTATGTCATAGCTGGAGTGGATTTGAGGGTGTGGAGCGTCACAGCTGGAGTGGAGTTGAGGGTGTGAAGTGTCATAGCTGGAGTGGAGTTGAGGGTGTGGAGTGTCATAGATGGAGTGCAGTTGAGGGTGTGGAGTGTCATAGCTAGAGTGGAGTTGAGGGTGATGTATGTTATAGCTGGAGTGGAGTTGAGGGTGATGTATGTCATAGCTAGATTGGAGTTGAGGGTGATGTATGTCATAGCTGGAGTGGAGTTGAGGGTGTGGAGCGTCACAGCTGGAGTGGAGTTGAGGGTGTGAAGTGTCATAGCTGGAGTGGAGTTGAGGGTGTGGAGTGTCATAGATGGAGTGCAGTTGAGGGTGTGGAGTGTCATAGCTAGAGTGGAGTTGAGGGTGATGTATGTTATAGCTGGAGTGGAGTTGAGGGTGATGTATGTCATAGCTAGATTGGAGTTGAGGGTGATGTATGTCATAGCTGGAGTGGAGTTGAGGGTGTGGAGCGTCACAGCTGGAGTGGAGTTGAGGGTGTGAAGTGTCATAGCTGGAGTGGAGTTGAGGGTGTGGATTGTCATAGATGGAGTGCAGTTGAAGGTGTGGAGTGTCGTAGTTAGAGTTGAGTTGACGGTGATGTATGTTATAGCTGGAGTGGAGTTGAGGGTGATGTATGTCATAGTGGGAATGGAGTTTAGGGTGATGTATGTCATAACTAGAGTGGAGTTGAAAGTGTGGAGTGTCATAGCTAGAGTGGAGTTGAGAGTGTACAGTGTTGTAGCTAGAGTGGAGTTGAGGGTGTGGAGTGTCGTAGCTAGAGTAGAGTTGTGGGTATTGTATGTCATAGCTGGAGTGGTGTTGAGGGTTATGTATGTCATAGCTAGTGGGATTGAGAGTGTGGAGTGTCATAGCTAGAGTGGAGGGTTATGTATGTCATAGCTAGTGGAGTTGAGGGTGATGTATGTCATAGCTAGTGGAGTTGAGGGTGATGTATATCATAGATGGAGTGGAGTTGAGGCTGTGGAATGTCATAGCTAGAGTGGGGTTGAGGGTGTGGAATGTCATAGCTAGAGTGGGGTTGAGGGCGATGTCATAGCTGGAGTGGAGTTGAGGGTGATGTATGTCATAGCTGGAGTAGAGTTGAGGGTGATGTATGTCATAGCTAGAGTGGAGTTGAGAGTGTGGAGTGTCATAGCTGGAGTGGAGTTGACGGTGATGCATGTCATAGTTGGAGTGGAGTTGAGGGTGATGTATATCATAGCTAGAGTGGAGTGTCATAGTTGAGTGGAGTTGAGGGTGTGGAATGTCATAGCTGGAGTTGAGTTGAGGGTGATGTATGTCATAGCCAGAGAGGGTGGTATTTCCAGGTCACAATTGTGGTATGAAGTTGGGTTGGTGTGGGTTGTGGCCATACTCTACCTAATCCCGTCCCCTCTGTTCTGGGGCCCAAGATTGGCTTGAACTTCATCACTATATATGTCATGGTAGGTATATATAAATATATATATACGAGTATATGTATGTATAGAGAGAGAGAGAGGGAGAGAGAGAGACTGAGTGAGAGAGAGGGAGAGACTGAATGAGAGTGAGAGGGACTAAGTGAGAGAGACTGAGTGAGAGGGAGAGAGAGAGAGACTGAGTGAGAGAGAGAGAGGGGCAGAGAGACTGAGTGAGAGAGAGAGACTGAGCGAGAGGGAGAGAGAGAGACTGAGTGAGACAGAGAGAGAGAGGCAGAGAGACTGAGTGAGAGAGACTGAGTGAGAGAGAGAGAGAGAGACTGAGTGAGGAGAGACTGATTGAGAGAGACTGAGTGAGGAGAGACTGAGTGAGAGAGAGAAACTGAGTGAGAGAGGGAGAGAGAGAGAGAGAGAGGGAGAGAGACTGAGTGAGAGGGAGAGAGAGAGAGAGAGAGAGAGAGAGACTGAGTGAGAGGGAGATAGAGAGAGAGAGAGACTGAGTGAGAGAGGTATAACTGCGTGTTTAGCAATCCCTACTACACCGTGGAAAAGTCTGAACACACAAGCCGAAACCTTTAGGTGCCGCTGTCGGGATTATACATAACTCTATACCCACTCTGCATCCCCCCATATATTGAGTACTCCCATGATTTGTGGTCTCCCTGGCCTCAGCACTGCAGACTCTCTCTTTCCCTCTCTCTCCCTCCCTTTCTTTCTGTCTTTCTTTTTTTCTCCCCCCCCCCCCACTCTCTCGCTCCCTCTCTCTAAATATGTGTGTGTGTGCGTGCGTGCATGCTAGGAATCTCGTATTTAATAAAAAAGATAGCATTAATATCATATATATACTACCATGGCATATATATATATATATTCATTGTACATATTTTTACATTGATGTGTTTATATTTTGACCATCATACATTGTCGCCTTTCTCACCTTTCTTTTACCTTTCACAACCCTAACCTGTCTCTCACCTTTTCACCTTATCTCTATCATTCTCTATCTGTCAGCAGAGTAGATGTACTTTTTAGAGGCTGACCGTATAGAGTTACATAAATGCACCACATTGATAACTTTCCTTCTGAAACGAACGTAAAACATTTTGTTAATTAAGTGTTCCACAATTTTTTTTATTCTTGCAATGTTTAACATTATGTTTATTTATATATATATATATATATATATATATATATATATATATATATATGTGTATGCATGTACATATATATATATATGTGTGTATGCATGTATATATATATGTATGCATGTATATATATATGTGTGTATGCATGTACATATATATATATATGTGTGTATGCATGTATATATATATGTATGCATGTATATATATATGTGTGTATGCATGTACATATATATATATATGTGTGTATGCATGTATATATATATGTATGCATGTATATATATATATATATATATATATATATGCATGTATATATATATATATATGTATATATAGGTATGCATGTATATATATATATATGTATATATAGGTATGCATGTATATATATATATATATATGTATATAGATGTATATGTATATATAAATATATATATATATATATATATATATATATATATAGTTATGTAATAAACAACATAAGATAATTATTCCATTTACCAGTGGTTTCTTGAAAGCAGATATTTATATCTGCTTTCAGTCGTCAAAATGAATAAAAACATGGTGTTTTTATTAAATATGGATTTGTAAACAAAAATATTTAAGAAATATGAAAGTGAGGCTGAGAAACAAACCGACGAAAAAGAAGGGTAGAAAAAATATATAAATATATATAAAAAATGTTCAGAGTGAAAGCAGACTTATTAAACGACACACATATACTTAAAAGTAACAAAGACAATACTATCTACTTATATATATAACCAGTAATTTCTCTGTCTGTCTGTCAGTGGAAACACGTGCGCACGTGGTTGCTATCTCTCTCTTTTAGTCTGTCTGTTTCTCTCACTCTCACTCTTTCTCTTTGTAACACACTAACATTCCTCCCCTCTATCGCTGTGATGAATGGGGAGATGGAGGAGGAGGAGAAAGAGAGAGTCACTTTGTCACTTCACCTCTGCCTTTCTTTCTCTCCCCTCTCACTCCCTGTCGTCGACCACTGATTCCAACAACCAGCATTCTAGGCCAGCACCGGACACCTGCGTTCCCAGCCATGGCACGTGCGACCTTGGAGTAGTTACCATGGAGATCTAGCGAGACACAGCCGAGTTCTTTGAATTTACAGACGACGACTTTAAGACTGGCTTTTGTGTTTTAACCAACTCACTGGGGCTGAGCATATAATATATATATATGTGTGTGCGTGTGTGTTATATGTGTGTGTGTATGTGTGCGTGTGTGTGTGTTATATATGTGTGTGTGTATGTGTGCGTGTGTGTGTGTTATATATGTGTGTGTGTATGTTTTATATATGGGTGTGTGTTATGTGTGTGTGTGTGTTTTATATATGGGTGTGTGTGTATATATAATATATATATATATAATATATATATATATTATATATATATATTATATATGTATATTATGTGTGTCTCTCTATATATCATCATCATCGTTTAACGTCCATGTTCCACGCTTACATGGGTTTGGACAGGAGTTTTCCCACTTGAGGCAAGAGTGGTTGTCTTGCTCGCATAGGACTGTCTGGCGGGTTTTCTACAGCTGGATGCCCTTCCTAACACCAACCACATTTACAGTGTGGGACTGGGAGGTTTTTACCGTGTTGCCTACACGGCCACATTACAGCGTGGACTGTGTGTTTTTTTGTCGTGACACCTACACGATCTTATTTGTTTTGGCCTGGATGTTGTGGCACCAACATAACTTTACATTGAAAGGGGCGGTGTGGATGGGACGGGGGTATATTTTGTTAGAGATGCCTACTGACTGTAGTAGGTTTTACTTTGTATTTAGGTAAGGCGGGTCTTCTCTATTACTGAGTACCGCCAAAGATCTCGGTCCAGTGACATTGTCTTGGAGAGGTGTAAGTGTGTGAGGTCAGAATTTATCAGGTCGTCCCAGGTTTTTCTGGGTCTGCCGACTCCGTGGCTACCGTCTATCTTTATTGCCCTGCACTTTTTTATACAGCTGTCGTCGTTCATGCGCATCACGTGACCATACCAACGTAGCCTTCTCTCGAGTAAACAACATCTGATCCCTCTTATTTCTAATTTTTCCCTTAGTTCGTTTATGCTTTGCCATTTGCATATATTACTATTACACATCCAGCGGAGCATGCAAGCTTCGTTCCTCTCTAGTCTGCGTATATCCTCTGCACACAATGCCCAGGTCTCACTGCCATGCAACATTGCTGTTCGTATGCAGGCATCATACAGCCTGCCTTTCATTTTTAGGGAGAACCCTTTAGCGGCTAATAGTGGTATAAGCTCTCTGAACTTTTTCCATCCAGTTCTGACTCTAGCTACTGTACTTTCAGAGCACCCTACCCCACTGCTGATTTTGTTACCCAGGTAACGGAAGCTGTCCACTATTTCTATAAAACCCTCTGCGCAATTGAAAGAGCTAGTATTTTGTGGGCACTTGCTGCTACTTATTGCACCAGAGCACCGGCCACATGTAAAATCTATGTTCTTAGTTAGCTTACCTGTGATCCCACTACATCTTTTATGCACCCATACTTTGCATTTGGGACATAAAATGGAGTTTCTACCTACGCCTTTCCTACACACTGAGTATGGCCATTTCCCGGAAGGGACCGCCACCTTATTTTCTCTCCCACAAACTAGAACTTTAGTCTTAGCCAGGTTAATTTTAAGGCCTTTTGATTCTAGGCCGTGCTTCCATGTTTGGAATTTCTTCTCTAACAATCAAATACCTCGCTGCTTTCAATAATTACCAAATTGTAGACATACTGCTTTTTTGAAATTCATAACACCATACATTTTCGACTGTAAACATGACCACTTTGAGCTGCACGGTATTGCAATGCACGTTCCCCTCCGGTTGGTTGAGCTAGTTTTTGATGGATTCGTCAGAGCGTGCAGCAGACGTTGATTCACATGTCTTTGCTGCCGCAGTTGACGCTGTGTTTCAGTTGATACAGCTCAAACAGCAGACGTTGACTCCCATTTCTTTGCTGCCGCAGTTGACGCTTTGTTTCGGTTGATGCAGCTCGAGCTGCGGAAGTTGCCTCAGCATTTCTATGCCGCCGTAATGAACGCTGTGGTTAGTTCTCAGCATCTCCTGCAATAGATGTTGCCTCAATATTTGCTTTCTGTCGCAGTGAGGATTGAGAATCGTTTTCTGCACCTCAAGCAGCAGCAGTTGCCTCAGCATTTATTTGCTGTCGCGTCGAACGTTATGTTTCGTTTTCTGCATCTCCTGCAATAGAAGTTGCTTCAGCATTTTTCTTTTGGCGTAATAATCGCTATTTGTTATTCTCTGTTACTTTTGCAATCGAGGTTGGTGCAGAATTTGTGTTGAGGAATTTTGAGCGTCCTTCATGTTTGGTCTATGTCACTGCAATCAGTCTAAGGAAAGCAACGTCACAGTTTCTATTGGCAGCCACAACCATACAGAATGGTAAGCATTTCAAACTACATAAATCATTAGAATGCCTACATATACGCAACGCATAACGAAATATTTACATGTTTCTACTGTAGCAAACGTATGGCACCCCCCTCATTTGTACCTTTCACTCAAAGTCGTCATACATTATCTCCGTCATCCTGCAACGACTTCAGTCCCTGAATTGCCAAACATCCCACATTATTGTCATAAATTCCATGTGACTCACTTTTGGGGCTGCTGACTTCCTTGTGGCATAGTTCGGGTTTGGAGCTTCACCGCATCAACGTCACACTTTTACACTCATTCACCTTTCATATGCCATAACATTTTACCCTTTTTACATCGAACAACACATACTTCTTATGGTTAAAAATAAATGTTTTTTTGGGGGGTGGGGGTGGGGGTGTTTCGTGCTACGTTGTTTTCTCTTTAAAAAAATTATTTACTAATGGGAGACTTACACCCGGGCAACGCCGGGTATGGCGATAAGTAGGAGGGTGTGGAGGAGAGGGGGGGGGGGGGGGCAGATTAAAAACGAACATATACACGAGATGTGCATAAACAAATATATACATAAGTGTACACACACATACACACATATATATATATACATACATGCATAGAACTCATACACACGTATAAAAACACACACATATGCATGTATGTATATATATATATGTGTGTGTGTGTGTACATAAAAATATAAAATGAACATACATACATACGCACATACACATGCTTACAAAAATAAATATACACATATACATATGTATAAAAAATACAGTCATAAAAAATAGACAGAAGAACTGCGTTGACAACGATAAGAGAGAGGAGGGGGGGGGGGAAATAAAAATAGTACATGAGGTGTGCAAAAATAGTACATGAGGGGGGAAAATAAAAAAGTACATGAGGTGTGCATAAATATATATATACATAAAATATAAAATATATATACACACACGCACACACACATATATATATATGTATATATATATGTGTGTGTGTACATACACACGTACACACACACACACATAAAAAACCATGCACAAACTTATATACACATATAAAAACACATACACAATTGTATATATGTGCACACACACACACACATATATATATATACTCTAAATTATGTCCATAGAATCATTTGATAAGATATATACTCCATTTCCTCTCCCAATTAGCATAATCAACCACACAAATAAATCAGGCTATAAAATTAAAAGACACCTATGAAGAAATAATAGATAAATAAACAACAGCCATCTATTCGCGATCAACAGCTATAGAATATTTACCCAGCATTTCAATAGCACGTGGAAATCGATTAAATATATCGTCAACCATACACAATTAGCTATAAAATTAAAGTTAGAAGAAAAAATGCATATACACATACCAGGATTACGTTCACTTTCGGAAATATCCTATCAAGGATAAATTCTCGAGCTTCAAACTCACCAGGAAACAAACTCACTTGGACAAAGATTTTTCTTAAATGATCCCCGCCAGAAATATATATATGCAGAGGTTATATTTAATTTGTTGGGATTCAACAAGCTTAAACATTTTTATAACTGATATAAAGCACTCAACAGTTTAGTGGAGTAAATATACAATATATTAATAAATGGAAACTATATTTATAAAACCATAATTATTTTATTATATATATTTCAAAGGTACCAAAAGGCTAGTCATAGACGGCATACAACCGTAGACACAGACTAGTCATATACGGCATACAACCGTAGACACAGACTAGTCATAGACGGCATACAACCGTAGACACAGACTAGTCATAGACGGCATACAACCGTAGACACAGACTAGTCATAGACGGCATACAACCGTAGACACAGACTAGTCATAGACGGCATACAACCGTAGACACAGACTAGTCATATACGGCATACAACCGTAGACACAGACTAGTCATAGACAGCATACAACCGTAGACACAGACTAGTCATATACGGCATACAACCGTAGACACAGACTAGTCATATACGGCATACAACCGTAGACACAGACTAGTCATAGATGGCATACAACCGTAGACACAGACTAGTCATAGACGGCATACAACCGTAGACACAGACTAGTCATATACGGCATACAACCGTAGACACAGACTAGTCATAGACGGCATACAACCGTAGACACAGACTAGTCATAGACGGTATACAACCGTAGACACAGACTAGTCATAGACGGTATACAACCGTAGGCACAGACTAGTCATAGACGGTATACAACCGTAGGCACAGACTAGTCATAGACGGCATACAACCGTAGACACAGACTAGTCATAGACGGCATACAACCGTAGACACAGACTAGTCATATATGGCATACAACCGTAGACACAGACTAGTCATATACGGCATATAACCATAGACACAGACTAGTCATAGACAGCATATAACCATAGACACAGACTAGTCATATACACATAGAATGACTCAAACTAAATAAAGAAAAACACAGCTATGAATTTACTTTATTGCAGTGTTACAAATTTCATTAGTCAAATAGTTGGCCTCTTTAGTGAGCAATTTGAGCCTGGTTTTTATTTATAGCTAGCAGATTTACCCGGCGTTGCTCGGGGTTTGAAATTATGCTAAGAATATACAGCTAGGAAGTAAAAGAAGAACATTATTTGTCCCCAACCTGTCAAAATAAGCAGAAGTCTTCAATAATTAATGCAAACGAATATTTAGTGCAATCTTTGTACACATAAAACTATGCTGATAATGAAGGAAAACACTGAACAGGATGTAGTTATACAAATGTTTAAAGACAATACACGTTGGAAATCTGTAAAAAAAACAGGCAGTTTTGCTAAAGTACAAGTTGTAATGGAAGCAGAGTTGTATACAAACAAAAAAACAATGAGAGTAGAATAAGAGAAAATCTATTCTTTGAGAGGATCCTTTGCTGTGTATGGTTAAATTTTAAACTTATAATCCAAAATATCCTGCATGACATATTCATTGGTATGTTTTGTAATGAGTAAGGTGAAGTCATGGCAGAGCTGTAATAAGTGTTTTTGTTAACACTAAAGCACTTCAGGAGAGACAATATTCTTTGTTTTTCTTTTCGGAACAAACGCAAAGAGATTATCTCGACTGCCAACTCGTGAGCAGGCAATGTAAAATTGTCCGTGCGAAAAGCAAGGTTCATCCAAGTGAATTCCAGCGACGGACAGAGTTTGACCTTGCGACTTGTTTATGGACATCGCAAAGGTAACACGAAGGGGAAATTAGGCTAATTTCTGTTATTATTACATTCTCGCCTTTTCCACATCCAGATAGAATGGTAGAGTCAATACTAAGTGGAGACAGTTTTTTAACCACAAGGCGTGTTTTGGAGGAGTGATATTTCTCAGCAAAATAACTGGTGTTCCCTCTTTCAGAACCAATGTATTAGGAGGTAAACCAGGAGGATTTAAAGAATTTAGAAATTCAACTGGATAATTGACCGCATCCTGTGGATCACATACAGTATCAATAGATTTATATATCCGTGGACATCCAGGAAGAAGCTGAAGAAGCTGATCGTTAATACAGCTAACAGTGATATTTTTGGGTGCAAGAATGGCTCTTTCGCATAGCTAATCAAGATTCGTATAGTTATCACGCAAGTTCGGGAATACACTCGCCTTGAAATCATCGACAGTTCCAACTACATTGCAGATGTGATCAATTACTATGTGTCCATCTGTATCCGGAGGTAGGTTACCATCTCCTATTGTAAGAATGTCTCCAGAAAATGTTGATGACAGAGGGTCCCCATGCAACCTTGCACGCATGTTGGTAGTTAGTCTTAATGATGTCACTTGTCGCCACAATGGTGAAGACTTAAGACATGCATTTACCGCATCTGCTCTTGTTCCTTTCGGTATTATAGGAAGAGTCTGTCTGAAGTCTCCTGATAGCAGAAGGGTGACACCCCCCATAACATCACTGCAATCCCGTATGTCTTGCAAAGACCTGTCTAGTGCCTCAAGAGCACCTTTGTGCACTCATCCCAAACAATAAGGTGACACCTTCGCAGCAGATGAGCCCTTTCGGAGTCTTTGGTGATATGACAAGTAGGATATGACAAGTGGTCATGCAATAATCATGCATTTCAAGGTTTGTAGTTGTCAAAAGGATTGGTCAAAATTTCTTTTAAACACAGTTAAATCTTTCATGGTGGTGGGTGGCTGAACTTGCCTGTAGAACAATGAGGGAGTGGGTTAAGCCAGTCAAGCATTATAATTCTCAGATTCCTGTAGAATTCTTTTTTCCTCTGCTTTCTCGCTAGCCTAATTCATAGAATTTACTTTTGTAGCGGCCCCTTACGGCTGTAACTCAGCACGTATAGGAGTTGCGTCCCTTTGTGACGGTCGCTACTCCCAGTGGCAGATACGTATAGGAGTTGCGTCCCTTTGTGACGGTCGCGACTCCCAGTGGCAGATCCATGTACTAAATGGACTATATATTATTAAGAATGACAATAAATGCAGGTGAGTGTTGTGACATGGTTTTACTTCACAGAAGTCAAATAAATTAATAAAAATAATTTCAGTTGGTCACAACTCCCAGACTGGAGTGTGTAGAGAAGAACAGAAATCTTCTCTTGGTAAGGTTCAAGTGTTTCTTTAGGCTGCCGGCGCAGGAAGTGAGAGAGTAATGCCTTGATGTCCTCAAATATATAGTCCCCAGGGGGACGCAACTCCATTTAGTACATGGATCTGCCACTGGGAGTCGCGACCGTCACAAAGGGACGCAACTCCTATACGTATCTGCCACTGGGAGTCGCGACCATCGCAAAGGGATGCAACTCCTATAGGTGCTGAGTTACAGCCATAAGGGGCCGCTACACTTTCAATGCTTGACCGGCTTCACCCACTCCTTCATTGATCTACAGGAAAGTTCTGCAGGCAATACACACACACACACACACATATATAAATCTATCTGTCTATCTAGTGTGGGTAAAATTCCCGAGATAAATATTTATAAATATATATATATATATTTATCATTATTAGACATTAAAGTTTAAGTAAACAATTTCAGGTTTTACTCTATTAAGGGATGTTCTGAAACTGAGGAAATTCAATTTGTAGATGCAGAAGTAAATATTTCCAAAAACGTTGCAACCGAAGGTGAAACAGGAAGACGTACCGTTAGTTCATGAAGACGTTCTCTGGCGATGGATGAAAAATATGCGAGAATAACAACGACAAAAACATATCATCAACGATAACGACACCACTATCACAATCACCACCACCACCATCAATATAACAGAGTCAACACATTTAAAAAATAATTAAAAAAACAGCAACAAGAAAACATTTCAAGAAATTTAAAGAATATAATTTTCAGTTTAAGCTATTTTTTGGAGTATAACAAAACATGTTTACATTAAATCAAAATCAAATGTTTTAATATTGATATGGTTTCTGATTTAGACACAAATCCAACAATTTTTGAGGGAGAAGAAAATCAATTAAATCGACCCCAGTACATTACTGGTATTTCAATTTTATCGACCTCGTAAGGACGAAAGGCAAAGCTAACCTCGGCAGGATTTGAAATCAGACTGTAAAGGGACGTAACACTAAGCGACTAAGCATATTGACCGACCCTCTACCGATACTGCTAATGTTCTGCCCATGATTTTATAAATAAATACTTAAAAAGAAGAAGTTTTATATTGTCGAACACGGAAAGGTTTCAGTCGAGTGAACATCAAAAGGGTTGCTACCTTTACATGCTCCAACCACCGTCGATGATAAATTCTTGACCAGTGACGAACGCTGACTGTAAAAGACAATTGAGATTTTACTTAAATATTTTTCTTTTTTACTATTTTCAACATATATCTTTGATAATAGAACACAAGTATCAAGTGACAACCACTTTGTCTTAGATTTGTTTCGGAAATGGAAATGTGATATCTTCCTTTCTCTCTCTCTCTCGCTCACTCCCCCTCTCTTTCTATCTCTCTCTCGCCCCCTCTCTTTATTTCTATCTGTCTCTCTCTCCCTCTCTCTCTCTCTCTCTCTCTCTCTCTCTGTCAGTCTACCAAGCGGAAACGGCAATCAGCGGAGACTCCACCTCAATATTTTATAGGGGATTAGTGGAGGATAAGTGCGACGATGTTCTCGGGGAAACTCTAGGCATCGAGGAGGACGAACTGACCAGTCTGTTCGGAAGGACTTTCCGTCCAGGGCCTATGGATAACTTCCAGAGATCTCTGGCTTGGCAGTGCTACCAAGGAGCTCTACCAGTTCGAGACAAAATCTACAGGCACAGACGCCCTGGCAGAGATCCTGCCAAAGGATCTGTTCAAGATGTGAGCAGGACATCGAAACCGTTCTGCATGCAATTGTTCAGTACCCAGGGGTGACCGACCTGTGGAATTATGTTGAACAGCTACTGTCACGTGTGCGACGCATACAATTGTCAGCCAAGTCCATCGTGAGGATCACCCCGTCGCCTCATTTAAGAATGAAGGAGAGGCGGTTTCCCTCTGTCTGGTGGCTATGGCGAAATAGGTAATATGGTGGACGAGGTTAAAAGGACTGAGGGCAAACAACTTATCCCCTTCTTTAAGTACCACTTCAGAAGGAAGTTGAGAGTAGAGAGAGAGGTGCTACACCCCAGTAAATTCACTGGAAGGTGAGTGAATGTGGCGAAAATGGCCCGAGTGAATGGGCCTTCTCCTTTAGGAAGATAAACAGAGGGAAGACAGGAACACCTACAAGGCGTGTTCCTGGTGTTGAGGGTTGTTCTATCCACGGGGTGTAAAACAACCCTGCAGTAACGTTCCCCCCTATTGGGGATTTCAATTGTTATATATACTTTGTTATTTATTAATGTTAAAGTTATATGATTTTTATGTAAAATCCCCACCGTCACGTCTTGTAATGTCCCATTTTTGTACGCCCCTGTGGCAAATAGAGAAAGATATCTATCTTGGGATTGCTATCGAGATTTGGGATTTGTTGCTTTTATTGTAGTTTTTGTACGAAGATAGATATATTGGTAAATAAACATAAACGCATAACTACAGATTAACAGAGAGGTAGACAGAGAGACACATACTACTACTACCACCACGACCACCACCACCACCACCACCGCTACCACTACTACTACTACTACTACTACTACTACAAACAGCACCAACACCACCTCGTAAAGATGAAAGGCAAAGTTAATCTTGCCGCAACTTCAACTCAGAACGTAAAGGGACATAACTATTTACAGCAACGCATATAATCCCTATCTAATAATAATAATAATAATAATTAGGAGAGTGATTCCTAGCTTAGGTACAATAAATAAACCATTAAAAACAATTAAATTTCATAAAATACACCATTAAATCAACCAAACTATTCTATTAAATAAACCACTTAAAATAATCATATAGGCCATTAAATAAACTTTTCAAATTAAATGACACGACGGTTCAGTTATATTCAAATATTGTAAGTGCGTCCATTGAGAATATTGTTACGATGTTTGCGAAAATGTAAAACAAATATTTATATGCCAGACAGAAATGTTAACTTTTATTTCTATATACTTTTTTTTATATAATTGTCTGCTGGTGCATTTTGTATTTCGCTCTATATCTTCACCATTAACAAGAAGGCAACGACGACAACAGTGTCATTAACAACAACTCTACCATTAACAAGAGGAAGCCAACCCCAGCATCAGTGACTCACCTCCAGCCACAAGGTCCTATGACAAACTGCTAAGTTGCTCGCATGTGTGCGTGCTGAACTCTGGGGCTTTCCGCTGGGAACAACCCCGTTTTCTCGCCCCCCCCCCCTTTTTTTTGTACATTCATCCATTCACTCATTCATTTACTAACATTCTACCTTCCTGTGTCTCCCCCTCCATGCAGCCCCTTCTTTTCTCTCTTGTTTTCTGACACCTCTATATATATAGGTGAGCTATGAGGCCCTCTTACCAACACTTTCCCTTCCACCCACACACGCCAGCCACTCACCCCTGATGCCGCTCGGTGCCACTGTCCCTGGCCCCACGACCCATCCCCCATCCCTCCAAGCCGACACTTGCAGCACCACTAACAAACGGAAGAGGGACCGGAACTGTTTGGGGTAAAGCTGCTTCCACCACCTCACCTGCGTTGGCTTGACTCATCAAGCTTCCAATGCCCTCGCAGCGTGGAGGTGCAGGAGTTGCCTCTTCTCCACGTCTTTCCAGCCACGGCTGTCTGGCACACCACCAGATGGGACAGCGAGCTTGCCTGACGCCCGAGCCTCGCTGGTCAACATCACTCGGCTCAGGTGGCTCCGGAAGATCCCACTCAGGATCCCGAGAGTGGCACGGGTGCCGGTAGCTGATGCCCTCGCTTCCTCGATTGAGAGCGCCCTGGACTCCAATTGAGCTAGTGACAGGGAGCGGCTGTTCTATTTCGCCCCACTCGCCCTCGGCCTCCCCAGCTCTGGCGCTGACTGGGGCGGCCGGTCAACAGCAGCCTTCGTCAAGGCCAATGTCTCGTCCTTTGGGCGAGCGCCCATTCCAAGCATGCCCAGGGACGCCACACACCCCACCCTCAGGTACCCCCTATCCTCCACCCTCGAGGCCAGCACCAAGCGTTTGCGTGACCAGGTAAACGCCAAGCTTATCATGGGTCATGTATCGGCCACAGTCAGAGTCGTTGCCTCAGAGGACACTGTCCTCCAACCCACTGAGGAGGTCCTGGCTGCTTTGCGACTCAAACACCCTGACCCACCCACTGAGCTCAGACCCATACCCCCACCCGACCCCACTTTCTCCTTGTGGCTTCTGATGCAGACATCATGTCCGCCATCAGGTCCTTTCCAGCTAGCAGCTGCGGAGGTATTGATGGTCTCCGACCAGGCCACCTCAAGGAGTTGACATCCCCCCTCTCTGCTGAGGCCGGGCGCCGCCTTCTGAGTGCAATTGTGGCGCTCACCAATAGGATCATCCATGGTGCCCTGGACCCTTACGCCCGAGGCCTCTTTTTTCGGCCAGCCTCACCGCTCTCAGGAAGAAAGAGAGTGGCATAAGCCCCATTGCTGTGGGCAATGTCTTCCGGAGGCTGGCTGCCAAGGTGATCTGCAAGTCCGTCACACACGAACTGGGTGAGGAGTTTAGTCCGGTGCAACTGGGTGTCGGCGTGTCCGGTGACTGTGAGGGGGCCGCTCATGCAACCAGGCAGTTCTTCAACAGCTGCCCATTGGAACCGGCATCCAGGGACTCCAGGCACCTCATTGTCAAGCTTGACATGAGGAATGCATTCAACTCTTTACGCCGGGATCATCTGCTTGAGGCGTGCCTTAGCCGAGCCCCCTCTAACTACCTGTCATATGGAGTCCCGAGCATGCTCCTTGCTGCTGATACGGTCATACCCTTGGCTACTGGGGTCCAACAGGGCGACCCTTTGGGACCCCTCCTGTTCGCCCTTGGTATTGACCACATCGCCCGGAGTATCACGGCCCCTCTCAATGTTTGGTATCTGGATGATGCTAAATTGGGCGGGCCCGTACGGATGGTCTGCCATGACCTTCAATCGGTGGTTCCTGCCCTGGTGGGAATCGGTTTCCAGGTCAACTCGGCCAAGTCGGAGGTGGTGAATGTCAGCCTCGATGCTGCTTCAGTCTTGGACGTGCAGTCCATTCTCCGCCAGGTTCAGGTGACCCCCAAAGAGGATGTCCTCATCCTCGGGTCACCGATCCACCCACCGGCCATCCGCTCCACCATCAGGTCCAGGCTTCAACAGCTCCAGACTCTCACAAGCCGACTGGGCTTGATTGACGGCCACCCAGCTCTCTTTCTGCTGAGGAACTGCTTCGCCATGCCGAAGCTCCTCTATACACTCCGTAGCGCTCCGTGCTACACCCAGATATCTCTCCTGACCTCGATACTTGTATCCGAGCAGCAATGCAACATCAAGTTTGACAACATAGGGTGGCTACAGGCCACTTTACCTGTCAGGTATGGCATCCTTGGCCTCCGGTCCCCAATCTCACTAGCTTTGACGGTGAATCTTTCGTCGGTAAGCTCGTGCCATGTCAGCAGGATTCTTCAAAACACAACAGAATCCTCTGTGTTCAGAGAAAGTGAGGCTGCCTGTGAGACATGGGACCGGCTGCGACTTAGCTCAGTAGACGTCCCTCCTCCTTCTCTCCCTGTTGACGTCAAGTCCCCCCAACGCATGTGGGATGCCATCCAGTGCAGCCAGGCCTCATTACAGGCTCACGCGCCAGCTCAACCAGCACCGCCTTGCTTGTTTTCGTGCGGCTTCCAAACCCCACAGTGGTGCCTGGCTCCATGCCCTGCCCTCCTCCTCCACTGGCACGCAGCTAGACAACTATAGCCTGCGCATCGGCGTTTCCCTGAGGCTCGGCCTCCGGATCTGCCAGCCACACCAATGTCGCTGCGGTTCCACCGTGGACTCTTTCGGCCTCCACCCGCTTTCCTGTTGCCACAGTGCCAGCCACATTCCACGCCATGCTGCCCTCAACAAGGTCATTAAGCATGGCTTGGACGCTGCAGGCTTCCCTTCCCAGCTCGAGCCGGTGGGGCTGGATAGAGGGGACGACAAAAGGCCAGATCGCATCATCATCTCTCTGTTCCGTGGTGGCAAACCCTTCATCTGGGATGCCAATTGCACCGACACTTTCTGCAGCCACAACCTGGTGCAGTCTGTGACTGACCCACGTTCTGCTGCACGTCAAGCTGAAGGGACTAAACTCCTCAAATACCGGTCGCTCTCCAACAGGTTTGTGGTCGTACCCCTGGCAGTGGAGACTTCTGGTGTCCTCGGACCCAGGGCTACCTCCTTACTCACCACCATAGGCGCTGAGCTGGCAAGCTGCAGGTGTTAGCCCCGCAAGTTGGAGTGGCTTTTCCAGCGCGTCTCCCTTGTCGTCCTCCAGGGAAATGCCTTCTCTATTCTGTCCGCCGGGGCTGTGGGTGGGCCCCATCACGTACCGTTGTAGTTGTTGTATTACTGAATTATTACCTGAATTGCGTTTTTTCTTTTATATTTAATTTCATATCAATTTACCTTATATATATCATCATCATCATCATCATCATCATCATCGTTTAACGTCCATGTTCCACGCTTACATGGGTTTGGACGGGAGTTTTCCCACTTGAGGCAAGAGTGGTTGTCTTGCTCGCATAGGACTGTCTGGCGGGTTTTCTACAGCTGGATGCCCTTCCTAACACCAATCACATTTACAGTGTGGGACTGGGAGGTTTTTACCGTGTTGCCTACACGGCCACATTACAGCGTGGACTGTGTGTTTTTTTGTCGTGACACCTACACGATCTCATTTGTTTCGGCCTGGATGTTGTGGCACCAACATAACTTTACATTGAAAGGGGCGGTGTGGATGGGACGGGGGTGTATTTTGTTAGAGATGCCTACTGACTGTAGTAGGTTTTACTTTGTATTTAGGTAAGGCGTGTCTTCTCTATTACTGAGTGCCGCCAAAGATCTCGGTCCAGTGACATTGTCTTGGAGAGGTGTAAGTGTGTGAGGTCGGAGTTTATCAGGTCGTCCCAGGTTTTTCTGGGTCTGCCTACTCTGTGGCTACCGTCTATCTTTATTGCCCTGCACTTTTTTATACAGCTGTCGTCTTTCATGCGCATTACGTGACCATACCAACGTAGCCTTCTCTCGAGTAAACAACATCTGATCCCTCTTATTTCTAATTTTTCCCTTAGTTCGTTTATGCTTTGCCGTTCGCGTATATTACTATTACACATCCAGCAGAGCATGCAAGCTTCGTTCCTCTCTAGTCTGCGTATATCCTCTGCACACAATGCCCAGGTCTCACTGCCATGCAACATTGCTGTTCGTATGCAGGCATCATACAGCCTGCCTTTCATTTTTAGGGAGAACCCTTTAGCGGCTAATAGTGGTATAAGCTCTCTGAACTTTTTCCATCCAGTTCTGACTCTAGCTACTGTACTTTCAGAGCACCCTCCCCCACTGCTGATTTTGTCACCCAGGTAACAGAAGCTGTCCACTATTTCTATAGAACCCTCTGCACAATTGAAAGAGCTAGTATTTTGTGGGCACTTGCTGCTACTTATTGCACCAGAGCACCGGCCACATGTAAAATCTATGTTCTTAGTTAGCTTACCTATGATCCCACTACATCTTTTATGCACACATACTTTGCATTTGGGACATAAAATGGAGTTTCTACCTACGCCTTTCCTACACACTGAGCATGGCCATTTCCCGGAAGGGACCGGCGCCTTATTTTCTTTCCTACAAACTAGAACTTTAGTCTTAGCCAGGGTAATTTTAAGGCCTTTTGATTCTAGGCCGTGCTTCCATGTTTGGAATTTCTTCTCTAGCTCGACCATTGATTCAGCTATGAGCGTTAGATCATCTGCGTATAGGAGTTCCCATGGGCAGCCGGACTTGAACTCCACTGTTATAGCCTGAAGGGCAATAATAAATAGTAGGGGGCTAAGAACAGAGCCCTGATGAACACCGACTTTTACGCTAAACTCTTCACTATATTCGTTGTTAATTCTAACCTTGCTGACTGTTTCTTTATACATGGCTTGTATAGCTCTCACAAGCCATTCATCAACACCTAGTTTTCTAAGAGCCCACCAGATAATGGAACGGGGGACTCTGTCGAAGGCTTTCTCCAAGTCGACGAAATCTAAGTATAGGGGTTTACTTTTAGCTAGGTACTTCTCCTGTAGTTGTCGTACAATGAAAAGAGCGTCTGTGGTACTTTTGCCTGACACAAACCCGAACTGCATTTCATCTAGATCGATTCTCTCTCTGATTAGTTGCGCTATTACTTTTTCCGTGACCTTCATGACCTGGTCGATTAATTTAATGCCTCTATAGTTACTCCTATCTAGGGCGTCTCCTTTACCCTTGTAGCAGTTAATGATGATGCTGCTACGTCAGTCCTTCGGAACAACCCCATTCTGTATGACTTGGTTTACTATCCGGGTGACCATGGTGTGTCCCACCGTTCCAGAGGCTTTCAGCATCTCAGCAACTATTTCCGAAGGCCCAGCCGCCTTACCCGTCTTCATATCTTTGATTGCCTTACTTATTATACTACCTTTGACTAACACTGCTGGTCCCTCTATTGGGTTGATGTGGGGTAGACTGTCTTTCTCCCATTTATTCTCCTCATTTAGTAGCCTTTCGTAGTGACACTTCCAAGCTACCTTCTTATCAGCATCAGTGATGGCAAGTACGCCATCATCATTAAGTACACACTTCTCCCCGACAATATCACGGTTTTCCTTGACACATTGCCTAGCAATCCTGAACACCTAACGTTTTTGGTCCTCGCGTTGTAGAACATGCTTGAACTTTCTTTCCTCTGCTTCCCTTCTTGCGAAGTACACTTGTCTCCTAGCTTCCCTCCTGGCCACTTGATAGTCTTCTCTACTTCGCCCATCCCGCCATACTTTCCAAGCCTGCTTTTTGGCCTTAATTGACTCCTCCACCTTACTGTTCCACCACCATGTTACTCTCCTCCTGCCTACAGGCCTGCTCCAGCCACAGACTTCGTCTGCCGCCATCAGCAGGTTTGCTTTCAGGAATTCCCACTGTTCCTCTATATTGTACGACTCTAATTGCTCTTCCTTACTGTCGAAAGCATCAAGTAATATGCTTTTAAATTTATTTCTGGCTGTGGGGTCCTTTAGCTTCCATATTTTTCTCCTGAGGATAGTCCTCTTCTGCTGTCGAGTACGTCTCGTCCTGACTATGAGGTCACTAACTATGAGTCTATGTTGGGAGGTGCATTCTTCATGGGGGAGGGATTTAGTGTTTACAACAGACACTCTGTCACGTCTTCTGGTAAGGATATAATCTACCTGGCTGGTATGTTCCCCTGATCTGTAAGTGATCAAGTGATTGTCTTGTTTTTTGAAGTTAGTGTTACAGATAGTTAGGTTATTTGCATCACAGAATTCCAGGATTCTGGAGCCTTCCTCATTTCTAGTACCAAACCCATAGCCTCCGTGGATTCCGTCATAGCCGTCACAATGTTGACCAACGTGGCCATTTAGGTCGCCAGCAATAATTATATAGTCACTGTCGGTTATTTGGGAGGTAGTGAGCATCAGTGTCTCATAGAATCTGTCTTTTATAGCGCCAGGCAGTCCGGATTGGGGCGCGTATGCCGATATTACTGTCACAGTAGTTCTATTTAGAACAAGTCTTATTTTAATTATTCTGTCATTTACATATATATATATATATATATATATATTAAATGCATCATTAAATAAAAGATTAAAAACAATGAAAATAATTAAATGCGTGAGGATGAAAGGCAAAGTTAACCTCAGCAGGATTTGAACTCAGATCATAAAGGGCCGTAACTCTATGCTGCAAAGCATGGCATCCGACCCACTACCGATACTGGCAATTCACCAACCTGATGTAATGAAAGAAATAATGAAGTGTGAAATAGTGGATCTTACTTCGTCAGAGGCGAGGTAAACAACGAGATGGGCTATTTCCTCAGGACCAGCCAATCTTCCCATTCTTTGACGGGCTACAAAATTTTTCATTGACTGAAAAAGAGAATGGAAATTATCTAGTTATATATACATGGATACCTACACACAAACACGCACACACACACACTAACAAACACACACACACACACACACACATATATGCGTCGACAGACTGATTTTTTTTTGTTTCAGAAGATCCCGTTAAGGGTCAAAGCATCGATTCTTTCATTAAACTTTAATCTGATTTTATAACATATATATATATATATATATATATAAAATCAAAAGATGGTTAAAAGAGTTCCATGTATTTTATTATGCACATTTCAAAAACAAATATCATCATGGGATGATATTTGCGTTCTCATCAGATAAAATAGGGAGACATGATATGAAGCTTAAAAAACACTTGCAAGCAGTGAAGTCTTAAATCAACATATGAAAAATAAAGTAAGATGG
The DNA here is from genome assembly GCA_964016885.1 of Eledone cirrhosa. NCBI lineage: Eukaryota > Metazoa > Mollusca > Cephalopoda > Octopoda > Eledonidae > Eledone > Eledone cirrhosa. The sequence goes on from OZ024757.1 coordinate 17,787,688, forward strand.
ATGTATGAGATTGGGAAAAAAAGGAAAGGAAGGGGGGGGGGGGAAGGTAAGGAAGAGGAAGAAAGAATATAATAAGAAAAAAATATATAATAATAAGGAAAGGATGATGGAGGAGGAGTATAAGAAGGAAGGATGAGAGAGGAGAAAATGAGTGAGAGAGAGATAACTTTTAATACTGAGAAACAGTCTCACAGAGAAAAAAAAACCAAAAAACGTTGTTTTCCTTCCCCCCTTCCTTTCCTTTTTTTCCCAATCTCATATATCCATCTTATTTTATTTTTCATATGTTGATTTAACACTTCACTGTTCACAAGTGTTTTTTAAGCTTCATATCATGTCTCCCTATTTTATCTGATGAGAACGCAAATACCATCCCATGATGATATTTGTTTTTGAAATGTGCATAATAAAATACATGGAACTCTTTTAACCATCTTTTGATTTTATATCATTTATACTCCAGTCCTATAAACTGTTGAGTGCTTCTTATCCGATATTTGCATTGCTTTATTGTGCTACAATAAAACTCACCTCCTACATATATATATATAGTTAAATCTTAGACGGGAACAAAAACAGAGAGGCAGTACAAATATGAGTTTATTAGGTTCACGCTTTTGAGAGATATGTATGTGTGTTTCATCATCATCATCAACATCTTCGTTTAACGTCCATTTTCCACGCTAGCATGGGTTAGACGTGTATATATATATAATCATCATTTTACGTCCGCTTTTCCCTGCTTGCAAGGGTGAGACAGGTCTTATTCAGCACAGCATCTCTCCACTCATCACGGTCCTTCGTCATCTCCACCGTGAGCTTCAGCGATCTGAGGTCTGTTCTCACCACCTCCGCCCATGTTTTTCGTGGTCTACCTCTACCACGTCTTCCTTCAACTGGCATTTCCTGGCACTTCTTCACCCATCGGTCATCCTCCATGCGCATCACATGTCCATACCACCTCAGTCTCCTCTCTCGCACACTACATTCTATCCCTCTCAACACATTTATGCTGGGTCGTTCACGCACATTGACATTGCACATCTAAAGGAGCATGCTTGCCTCATTTCTCTCCAGCCGTCGCATATCCTCTGCAGTTGCTGCCCATGTCTCACTACCATGCAGCATCGCGCTCCTCACACAGGCATCATATAACCAGCCTTTCGTACGCAGGGAGAAACCCTTCTTCGTCAGCAGAGGAAGCAGCTCCCTAAACTTCTTCCAACCCGTCCTTATTCTAGATACTATGATACATATATATATATATGTATGTGTGTATATATATGTATGTGTGTGTATATATATATGTATGTATATAAGAAAATGAGGGGTTTTTTTTAAATAAAAAAATGAGATGTCCTACACGGATGAAAGTATAAGGAAAGGAAATCGAAAAGGCAACTGTAGTCTTTTTAAGAATATTTATTTATTTCCTTTACCAGTTGCACAGTTCTTAACCTTTTTAAAAGTAGAATTGAGGTGGAGGGTTTATCGAGACATGCTGGCCGGTATTGCAAGCCACATAGGACACTGGAATAGTTTCTTTATTTTCCTTGGAAGAAGAGATATTAATCTCGAACTATCAGAACATATGAATAAATTAAGGTAATAAAACACACCTCATTTTTCACAACTAGATTATTTTCCGTCCAATCCACATTGTCGTGACTTTCAAACTTCGAATTCTTTATATTATATACAATGCTTCAAGTTTCAAGTAAATTACTAATTCCTTCAATATATATATATAACTACATGCACACACTCTCTCTCACACACACACACACGACAGCTGGAGAGAAATGAAGCAAGCATGCTCCGTTGGATGTGCAATGTCAATGTACGTGAACGACCAAGTATAGACGAGTTGAGAGAGAAGCTGTGTATAAGAGGGATAGGCTGTAGTGTACGGGAGAGAACACTGCGTTGGTATGGACATGTGATGCGCATGGAGGATGACCGCTGGGTAAAGAAGTGCCAAGAAATCCCAGTAGAAGGAAGACGCAGTAGAGGAAGACCACAGTCGAGAAAGACATGGGCGGGCGGAGGTGGTGAGAGTAGACCTCAGATCGCTGAAACTCACGGAGGCGATGACAAAGGACAGTGACAAGTGTAGAGATGCTTGCAAGCAGCGAAAAGCGGACGTAAAATGATGATGATGATGATATATATATATATATATTCTCATTCTATGTTTTAATGAAGGGCTAGTGTTCGAAACGTTAAGATTTTTTCTTACTATTTCAAATGTTAAACAAATATATTTCTTCATTGTACTGTGCCGTTTGCTTTGTTATTGCACACACACACACGGATTTACCGTGGAGTTGACGAGGCGAATGCCTAGGGCACTCCTCATAGAAACAGGTGACACCATCGCCTCCGAACAGGACTCATTTTCAAACAGTGTCCCCCTCATGGAACAGCGCCTCTGCAAATTCTAAATAAGAGAAGGTGTAAGGTGGTTTCTGAAAGTTTGTTGTTATTATATGAGGGACTCACCAAACCTGAACTGCCCCCGGACCCCCGAGATCGAAATATGGCCTTGCCTCTACACATGCAGTCCCTTACATCCTCATATTGAAATAACATTTCTCAAATACCGGTCGTACCGTTATCCAAGATGAAAATAATCATTATTTGTGAAAAGCGTATTTTTCTTTAGATCCTTCTGCATCTAGACCCACCAGGGCTGTCCTCTTCTATGTTGTAATGGACACCCATTAACAACCTAGAAGAGAACAGCTCTGAAGGATTTTGATGCGAAAGAGCTGAGCTGGGAGGGTACCAAATCTGTTACAGAAGATCGTAGAAGATGGAGGTCTTTTGTTGCTGCCTAATGTTCCAGGTGGAACGGGAGGACCTAGTTATGTATCGTTAATTCTTGTCTAATAGTAGAGTGAAGCAACATTATTTCAATACTGGACAGAACTAAGGTTCTGTGAGAGTCTCCCTTTCTCTCTCCTTGTCTCTCTCACATCCACACATTCATACACAATAAACAAAATGTTTAATTTTACATTTATCGCATCCGGGTTATCACTGACACGTTCACGGAACGAAGGTGTGTCCACAGTACCTGTAAATAATAAGATAAAAACGTACACATACAAAGCTGACTAAAATCAAAAGAAATTAAAGCAATGCTTGTTTGGTTTTCTTAATATCCTTCGGAATTTATGCATAACTCACGATCCTTTGTGGGATATTGCAAATCTCTTATATTCATAATTATGGCTTGCAAAATGTTTATTTATAAACGTACCCTATTTCTTTAGATATACAAAATTCACACACACACACGTATATATGATTTAAAAGATATATTTAGAGAGAAGCACATATCATTTGAGCAAAACACAAAATTTTGTACACACATATATATAGGGTAAATAATATAGAGGAAACTATACATACGTTAATGGTAAAAAGTTATTTTTTTCTTACAGCGCTATTTCATAGACGAAAGAACGAAGTAAAACTATCCATATCAATTGGTAACTTATCGATTATCAATTGGTAAATCATCCCAATACAGTATCTAGCCATCGGAGCAATTGTACAAAATAACTTTATATTTGTCGAGACCAGAGAGTTTGTTTTAAATCTCTATTCCACAAGGTGTGAAAAGGTTTAATGGCTCGGGCAAATATAAACAGGACTGGACTTTGGTTGGGCTAGAAAGAGCTCCGAATAAACATGTCCCGGTTAAAGCGACTCAAGAAATTAATACATCTGGAAGAGTTATATACTATGTTAAGGTATCAATACATATTTAATATGTATGATGATCATGTTTCTCAATAAATTAGCTCAATGTCCCTAGGTTCAGAGAATCAATTATTTAAATTTAAAAGATATATTTAAAGAGAGACATATATACAAATATTGTCTGATAAACACAGAATTCTGTACATATATATATATATATATATACACACACAGACAAAATGCCAGCACCAACAGTTTTGCAAGAAATGTCAACATGAATGGACCTGTATTTTTATCTAAAGACATTTTTTCCAATTCCATCCCGCCCGTCCCCTCAATCTATTTTATTTCTCATTCTTTCTTCTGATGAAGGACTAGCGTCCGAAACGTTAAGACCCTCTTCTTGCTATATCAAGTGTTAACCTAATATATACCTTCCATATACTGTACCGACTGTGTTATTTCTGTTTACCTTTTACATATATATATGTATATAACGAAGGAAGTATGGTAAGGAACCAGGTGGACCATAATGGACCATAGTACTCAATACTCTGTAGAGTGGGTAATACGAAAATGTTCAAGACCTCGCCGGCAGAGCTCAAGCTGTTTCGACGGCAATTTCTGGACTCTTTCTTGAACATTTTCATATATATATATATATATATCCATATATATGGAGCAAATAATATACAAGGGAAATAGATACTTTTTTCCTTACATTGCTGTCTCATAGTGATCGATTATCGATTACCAACTATCGATTTTGGTAAAGCACTGAAAGACAGGATCAAATCACCAGAGGAATTATCTCAATGTATGTCCCAAACTGTACAAAAATACACCATTTTAAAGTGTCTATATTTTCCCCTACATTATTTGCTCTCTATATATATGTACAGAATTCTATGTGTTTATTAAACAATATTTGTCTGGCAGTATTGGTAGAGGGTCGGACGCCATGCTTTCCAGCATAGTTACGTCCCTTTACGATCTGAGTTCAAATCCCGCCGAGGTTGACTTTGCCTTTCATCCTTACGGGGTCGATAAAATAAAGTACCAGTAATGAACTGGGTAATTGCTGGCCTTGTGCCTAAAGTAGAAACAAATTTTTGTCTTTCTCTAAATATATCGTTTAGATTTAAATAATTGATTTTCTGAACCTAGGTATATTCAGCTAATTTATTGAGAAACATAACATATATTAAACATCACATATATTAAATATGTATTGATACTTCAACATAGTATATATATATATATATATATACACACACACACACACACATATTTATATATATACACACACACATATATACACACGCACACACATATATATATATACACACACACACACACGCACATATATATACATACACACATACACACACACATATATATATACATACACATACATACACATACACATACATGCGCACACACATGTATATATATATATATATATATATATATATAATAAATGTAATCTGAGTTTTTCGAATATTAATAATTGTTTCTACTTTAGGCACAAGGCCAGCAATTACCCAGTGCATTACTGGTACTTTATTTTATCGACCCCGTAAGGATGAAAGGCAAAGTCAACCTTTTCGAATATTAATAATAATATTCAATTTGTTTGCAATTATCAATTATGCAAGCAAGCCTCTTTTTTTAAAGACATGTCAGTAGAATGAACCCCTCATTCTTGCTCTTGTGTTAGCATGTAAACAGAACTGTATGCAAACACAAGAGCAAGAATGAAGGGGTCATTCTACTGACTTGGCTTTAAAAAAGAGGCTGTTTGCATAATTGCAAGCGGATCGAATATTATTATTAATATTCGAAAAACTCAGATTACATTTATTGTATTCAGCCATGTAGAACGATAATTGATATATATATATATATATCCAGTGAACCAATAAGGTATGATTTTCATGGGTATGTCTCTATTTATGAAACAAACTTTGTATTTTATCTGATGAAAGCGTACCAATGTTGTCTTGGTACCCTTATCATCATCATCATCATCATCATCGTTTAACGTCCATGTTCCACGCTTGCATGGGTTTGGACGGGAGTATTCCCACTTGAGGCAAGAGTGGTTGTCTTGCTCGCATAGGACTGTCTGGCGGGTTTTCTACAGCTGGATGCCCTTCCTAACACCAACCACATTTACAGTGTGGGGCTGGGAGGTTTTTACCGTGTTGCCTACACGGCCACATTACAGCGTGGACTGTGTGTTTTTTTGTCGTGACACCTACACGATCTTATTTGTTTCGGCCTGGATGTTGTGGCACCAACATAACTTTACATTGAAAGGGGCGGTGTGGATGGGACGGGGGTATATTTTGTTAGAGATGCCTACTGACTGTAGTAGGTTTTTACTTTGTATTTAGGTAAGGTGGGTCTTCTCTATTACTGAGTACCGCCAAAGATCTCGGTCCAGTGACATTGTCTTGGAGAGGTGTAAGTGTGTCAGGTCAGAATTTATCAGGTCGTCCCAGGTTTTTCTGGGTCTGCCTACTCCGTGGCTACCGTCTATCTTTATTGCCCTGCACTTTTTTATACAGCTGTCGTCTTTCATGCGCATCACGTGACCATACCAACGTAGCCTTCTCTCGAGTAAACAACATCTGATCCCTCTTATTTATAATGTTTCCCTTAGTTCGTTTATGCTTTGCCATTCGCGTATATTACTATTACACATCCAGCGGAGCATATATATATATATATATATATATATATATATATATATATATATATAATGATATTAAATAAATGAAAACTATATTTATAAAACCATATTTATTAAATATATATCATATATCATCATTATCTATAAAAGGCAGATTGTTGTTGTGTGTGTGTGTGTGTGTGCATGTTCCATGTTTATACATTTGCACAATTTCAAACCGATTCGACTCAACGTCTATAAGAATGTTGTAAATGGTCTAACTTAGGTCAACGACTATTTATTTCATTCAAACTCACCCACAATTATGGAAATAAACGATAAAACTAAATACATGACGCTTTACCCCTCTAATAGAATCTGATTGCCTCTCTCTACTCCCCTTAAAATTTGATAAAACTACATACATGCTTACAAACTTCCTTTAGGAACGCCAAAGAGAGAGAGAGAACGTTTGTTTTTGAGTGTGGAATGGTCAAACATTTATTTACTTCAATGACAAAGAGAACTTATTACATTTCACACTAAACAACAATTATTCAAAAGCAACAGACAAATTTATTCAACAAAAAAAATAGCGATAAATCTTTTTTAAAACCTCTCAACGAACGTGGAAGAAAGAAGTATCAGTTTATTTACAGACAGACAGGCGGATAGACAGATAGACAGACAGACAGAGAGACAGGTGGATAGACAGATAGACAGACAGACAGACAGACAGGTGGATAGACAGACAGACAGAGAGACATACAGGTGGATAGACAGACAGACAGACAGAGAGACAGACAGGTGGATAGACAGATAGACAGACAGACAGGCGGATAGACCGGATAGACAGACAGACAGACAGAGAGACAGACAGGTGGATAGACAGATAGACAGACAGACGGATAGACAGATAGACAGACAGACAGACAGAGAGACATACAGGCGGATAGACAGACAGACAGGCGGATAGACCGGATAGACAGACAGGCGGATAGACAGACAGAGAGACAGACAGGCGGATAGACAGATAGACAGACAGACAGGCGGATAGACAGACAGAGAGACAGACAGGCGGATAGACAGATAGACAGACAGACAGGCGGATAGACAGAGAGACAGACAGACAGATAGACAGAGAGACAGACAGACAGACAGACAGATAGACAGACAGATAGACAGAGAGAGAGACAGACAGACAGACAGACAGATAGAGAGACAGGTAGACAGAGAGACAGACAGACAGACAGACAGAGAGACAGAGAGACAGACAGACAGAGAGACAGAGAGACAGAGAGACAAATTTCTGTTTATTTGCCACTAGGGCACAAAAGAAAGGGACATGTACATGGGTGGGGGGAGTTTACATAAAAATCGAGTAAGAAAAATATAACAAACAAAATAATAACAAGAAGATCCTCAATAGGGAGGGATCGTTTTGGGGTCACACACACCCCCGAAAAAAGTGTGCGACCCTTCTCCACGGGAGCACAAAGAGAGGGTGCTCCCTCCTTTCTGTTCCACCTACAGGCTGAGGTAGAGAGAAGGCCCATTCACACGGGCCATTCTCGCAACTTTCACCCACCTTTCATAAAACTGGCTGGAGAGGAGCACCTCTCTCTCCATCCTGATCCTTCTTCCGAAATGGTATCGGAAGAAAAGGACCAGTTGTTGGCCGGAGAGAAAGGTGTCCGACCTCAGCCCTTTCAGACGCGTCCACCATATAGCCTCTTTTACCATGGCTATTACACAGAGGAAGACCGCCTCTCCTTCATTTTTGAAGGGGGGAGGCGGCTTGATCGTTACAATGGACTCGGTGGTCAACCTAATTGGTCCCACCCGTGACAGCAGTTGTTCAACATAGCCCCACAGATCGGCAACGCCCGGGCAGTGCACCAATGCGTGCGCGACGGTTTCCTCGTCGCGCACGCATCTGGGACAGATCTTTTTCAAGGGGTCCCTACCCGGGCGCCCGTGTCTGTAGAGCTTATCCCGAACGGGCAGAGCCCCTCGGTAGCACTGCCAGGCCAAGGACTTCTGGAAGTTGTCCATAGGTCCTGGGCCGAAAGTCCTACCGAATAGACTGGCCAGTTCGTCCTCCTCCATGCCTAGGGCTTCTCCGAGGGCGTCGTCGCACCCGCTAACCACCAGCCCTCTATAGAATGACGAGGTGGAGTCTCCGTCGATAGCCGGGTCCGCCTGCCAGAGAGCCGTGAGCGCCTGGGCACACTCGGTGTGCCAGTCGCCCAGTTTTCTCGGTCTTTGCTTCACCCAGGACTGCAGCTCGGTGAGCGAGACGAGCCTCGGGAAGGCTCGCCTCACAAACGGGGCCCACACCGGTTGACCGGTGAGGAATACGTGGAGGTGCCTTAGCCTCAATGCGTGTTTACGCATTTTTAGCCACGGCATCCCCAGCCCTCCTTTCAAAGGGTGTTGACAGCAGATGGATCTCCTCACTAGAGGAGACCTCTTCTTCCAAAGGAAATAAAAGAGGGCGCGCTCCATTTTGGCGAGGATCTCACCCGGGCAAGGCACGACAGTCAAGCGGTAATAGATGACGGACGCTATGTAAGCGTTCGCCACCTCCGCCCGACCTTTTAGGGATAGTTTGCACTCGGCCCACTTCTGGGTCAGTGCAAACACCCTATTCGTCACCTCACCCCAGTTTTTCTCCACCTGGAGGTCCGGTCCGAACCAGACCCCAAGCAACTTCACCGGGCCCTCCGTCCACCGTCCGACGATACCGTCGCACGACATCGCTTTGCCCCTCCACTCGCCGAGTTGCAAAGCGACTGACTTGTCCCGGTTCAGCTTAGCCCCTGTCAACCTTTCGTACTCCTCTAGTAAGGTGCCGATTGCCTCGATTTCCGAGGCGGTCGACACCATTACTGTTACGTCATCGGCGTAGGCCGACACCGCTTTGCGCAATCCCGGTTCCAAAGAGATGCCCTGCAACAACTCCAACTTCCGCAGTAATGGCTCGAGAGTCAATACATACAGAAGGGAGGAGAGAGGGCACCCCTGTCGGATGGAGCGGGTGATTTCGAACGGCTCCGAAAGGTAGCCGTTCACCTTGATTCTAGAGCAGATGCGGCTGCTGTGCATGGCAGTGATCCAGCCCCTGAAAACGGGTCCGAACCCAGCCGCCGCTAGCACCGCATCCAGGTAACCATGGTCCACCCTATCGAACGCTTTAGACTGATCTAAATTTATCAGGGCCCCACCAAAGCCGGGTTCGTTCCCAACCCTCTCTATGATGTATCGCATGAGGTGGAGGTTGTCGTGGATGGACCTGGACGGGATAGCGCATGTCTGCGCATCTCCCACCAGGCCCCCCACGACAAGCGCCAACCTCTTCGCTAACACCTTCGCCAAAATCTTTAACTCTGCATTTAGCAGAGTTATGGGCCTAAAATTACTAATGTCATCCCCCTTGTTCTCGTCCTTCCTCACTAGCGAGACTACGCCCTTGGTCACAGAACAGGGAATTCTCCCGTTCTGTTGCCAGTTGCAGTAGACCGCCTCGAGGAGATCGGGGAACAAGTCCGGCATATTAATATATAGTTCGTAGGGCAGACCATCGAGTCCTGGAGATTTGCGTTTGCCGCATAGGCTCAGCACGTCCCCTATTTCAGCAGCTGAGATCGGCCCGTCGCAGGACCTCGCCTCCCTGTCCGAAAGACGCGGCAGGCCGTCGAGGTATGGACCGAAATCCACATCTCCAACCGGCTCCCCGCCCCTCCCGAACAATTGGGCAAAGTGCCTTTGAAAGGCCTCGCACATTTGCTTAGGTTCAAGGATCAGCCGTCCATCCTGGTCTCGCAAAGACCGGATAGTGGATTTAATCCCACTTTTCGCTTCTGTCACGCGGGCCCAGCTAACAGCTTTGGTCCCCTCGTTTCCCAGAGCACGTATTTTGCTTCGGACAACGCAGCCTTCGTGTTTCGCGTCGAAGAACTGGTTCAAGACCGTTCTCGACGCTTGCACTCTGGCCACGTTGCCGCTTCTCATTGCCTCTTCAACATTAACTACCAACTCCCTTTCCTTCCTATTTCTATCTGAGGCTAACTCCTTACTAACTCCTATTGAAACTACTCTAATCTCTCTTTTTAGAGAGCCCCACCACCTGTTGTTGACGATGGCGCCCGTCAACTGCTCCTTAACTAAGGTTCTAATCCGGTCCCTGTAAGCTCTACTTGCCGGTAAGGACAAGTTGAGCTTCCAGTAACCGGGCCCCTGCCTATGCGTTCTATCAAGGTGGACTACGCAGGTCACTAACTTGTGGTCTGAATAGCCCACCATGAGCATTTCTGGACAACTTAAAAAGTCCCTATCCTTAATTCTAACTAAGAACCTATCTAGGTACGATCTAGATTGACCACTGTTATTTGACCAGGTCCAGGTTGGTACAGTCGGAAAATCTAGTCGGTATCTATCGGCCAGGTCGAATCGGCCGATTAACCCCTTAAGGCTGTTACACCCCCCTCTATCGGGACATGCCCCTACATAGTCCCAACGTGCATCTAGGATACCATTCCAGTCCCCCACTAAAAGCAAGGAGCGGGACGTCCCTAGAAAAGTCTCCAGACGATGGAAGAAGTCCGACCGCATTGCCCCAAAAGGGGCGTATACGGCGACAAGCCTAAAAGCTTCGCCTTCGCCATTGCCAAGGTCCAGAACCACGAGTCGACCCTCCGGGTCCAAGTGTACCGTCTGTGTAGCGAGACCCAGATGTTTTTGCAGCAGAACGACAACCCCACCCCCACCTCCGGGCTGACAGAGAGATGCGTGCATCTCAAAGTCATCAAAGGTGGGGGTTAGCTGTCGCATGCTGCTGATCCGGGCCTCGCAAATAACCATCACATTTACACATTGTGACCTGAGGTCACTTAGAAGTTTAGCTTGCTTCCAAGGTGAGCCCAGGCCACGCGCATTTAGACAACCCACTCTTAAGACAGCCATGTTGGTGGCAAAGAAAGAGGCACTTACCTCTCTGCGTCCCGGGGTTCGGGTCGCTCAGTTTCCATGGGGCTGGTGGCGGGGTTGATGGGTGGGGTGGTGGTTTGTGGTGGTGTGGGGGTACTGGTGTGTGGAGGGGTTGGGATCTTTGGAGTTGTGTGGGTGTTTGAGGAGGGGAGGGGAAAACCTTTCAGGAGGACGCGGTTGAGTGGCCTGGTGCAGGGTGGGCCCACGTCCTCAGGGTACATGTCTTTTAAAGTTTTAAAAATGTCAAGTGGGATTTTCACCATTTTCAGGTTAGGGAGCCCCATTGCCGTTACGAAATTCGGCCCTTCGGTTTGTATCGAAGGGTTGGTTTCTATTTTTAAAGTTAGGTTTTCATTGTTTTTGTTTATGTATGTGTATAGTTTTTGTGTTGTTGTGTTTGTTTTTGCTTGTTGTTGTTGAGTGAGTTTGCGTTTTATTGTCTGTGTTGTGTTGTCAGGTGGGGTTATTTTTGTTGTTGTGGTGTGTGTACGTTTTTTTCTTTTCACTTTTTGGAAGGGAGCCCCCTCGTCTTCCGACGATATGAGCTCCTCTTCCGTATTGGAGGGGAGGGGTATATCTCCGGGTTGTGTATGAACTGTTTTTGTATTTGTGTTCTGTGGGGTGGGGCTGGGTGGGACCGTGTTTTGGGTTGTTTTCTTGAGCTGTTGTTGATGTTGTTGTTGTTGTGGTGGTGGTGGTGGTGGTGTTGTTGGTTTTTGTTGTTCTGGTGGTGATGGTAGTGTATTTTGTTGTTTTTGTGATGGTGGTGCTGGTTGTTTTTGTTGTTGTTGTGGTGTTTGTAGCAGTGGTTTTTTTGTTGTTAGTAGAGGGCAGGCCGTCCTCAGGTGCCCTCTGCCAGCGCAGTGGTAACATGAGGGTCTCCTGCCTTCCACTGTGATATTTATGTAGGTTCGCCCATCCAGTAGCACTCGGTCGGGTATTCCGGAGATTCTCTCAGGTGTCATCTGTAAGAGAACCTCCAGACTTTTCCCCCCGAACAGTCCACTGGTGGACTCCCCTGCTGAAATTAGTATGTCCTTATCTAGGTCGGTAAATCCTGTTAGGACGGACCAGATGTTAATTTCTGGCGTAGGGCTCCACATTCTTATCCTTTGTGTTCTTCTTCCTTTATATGTGGGGAAGAAGGTGTAATGTGGTGACACTATAGGTGCCACCGAATATTTCTGAGCCAGCATTTCGTCCTTCATTCAGACCATAATGCTGGCATACAGCTTTCCTCTTTGAATAAAGAGTATGTCATTTTTAATTTCTTTCAGAACCAGCTCGATTTGACTTTCGGTCAATTGCGCTGGCTTTCTCGTTTCGTTGGTTATGGTTCTGTAGCTTACGGTATTCTTGTAAATCTGTTCACGCACTTCTTCTGGGGAGTTGATCGTAAAAGAACCATCCTCCCCAAAAGATACGTATTTTCTAGCCTCTAGCAAATTTTCCTTGGCGTTCGTGATGTCAATGGCTTTGTATTCCGTGGCTCTCCTAAGTGTTTGGGCAAAAGAAATTTTGTCTTTGTTTGTTGTTGTAATGTTGTTGGTTTCCTTATTTGTGGTGCTATTTTTTTCTTCAAAATTAATTTTTTCATTTGAATTGAAATTCTTTTTTTCATTGGAGAGGAGGGGTTGTTCAACAGTTTGAACTGTTGTTCCCTCTTTCCCGCTTGTTTTTTTGGTCGGCGTGGCGTTCGCTTCCAATATGGCGATATCGTTTTCGACGATATCGTTATCAACGATATCGATAAACATTTCTCAAATATTTATTTTTCACCCCAAAAGGGGTGAAAATATATTTACCCGACGTCTAGAGTCCCAGACTAGGGGTTACAGTTAATTATACAAAATAATTCAAAAAAATCCACTCACAAAATTAGCAGGTAAAAATCCAAATCACAGAGCGATATGACACACGTCTACTATCCTGAGACAGAGAGACAGAGAGACAGACAGATAGACAGAGAGACAGATAGAGAGACAGACAGACAGGCGGATAGACAGACAGGCGGATAGACAGACAGGCAGACAGAGAGACAGACAGACAGGCGGACAGAGAGACAGGCAGACAGATATACAGTACTCTTATTATGATATAGATTTATCTTATTATATTAGATTTATCTTATTATAATATAGATGTTTTAGGAACAACATGTATAACATATATATCTCGATTTATTTACCTGGACATATAGAATTACATCGGATTTTATGGGAAACGTAATCGATTGCTATCGATTTTGAAAGCCCTATGACAGCTGCTTTAGTTGTTCCATAAACACACCTTGCCCCTGCTCCTGTGAAGTGACAATAATGCTGTTAGGTATTATGTTACAGGGAGAAAGAGGTAAGCATACATTTATAACTCAGTGTAACATCTGAGAAAGGTGTGTAAGAAAGATGTGTAAGAAAGGTGTATAAGAGAGAAGAGAGGTGTGTAAGAAAGATGTGTAAGAAAGGTGTGTAAGAGAGGTGTGAAACAAACGTGTGTAAGAAAGGTGTATAAGAGAGAAGAGAGGTGTGTAAGAAAGATGTGTAAGAAAGGTGTGTAAGAGAGGTGTGAAACAAACGTGTGTAAGAAAGGTGTATAAGAGAGAAGAGAGGTGTGTAAGAAAGATGTGTAAAAGAGGTGTGTAAGAGAGGTGCGTAAGAGAGGTGCGTAAGAGAGGTGTGTAAGAAAGGTGTGTAACAGAGGTGTGTAAGAAAGGTGTATAAGAGAGGTGTGTAAGAAAGGTGTGTAAGAAAGATGTGTAAGAGAGGTGCGTAAGAGGTGTGTAACAGAAGTGTGTAACAGAGGTGTGTAACAGAGGTGTGTAAGAAAGATGTGTAAGAGAGGTGCGTAAGAGGTGTGTAACAGAAGTGTGCAACAGAGGTGTGTAAAAAAGGTGTGTAACAGAGGTGTGTAAGAAAGGTGTGTAAGAGAGGTGTGTAACAGTCATCTTTCAGTAAGATGGAGCACCCCCTCAGTGAGGAATAAACTTCCACGTATTTTTAAATGAAAAGTTTCCAGGTTGTTGGATATGAAGAAGTAGCCCGCATCCTTGGCCCCTGCACTCCCCAGATATAACAACCATGACCCTTTTCTTGTGGGCTTATACGAAAGATATGTACCACACTAAAGTAAAGGACATGGATGACTTTCAGCAAAGAATAACTGTCGCCATTGTGACTATTGATGAAGGTATGTTAAGAAAGACATGAACAGAAATTGAATAACAAATGGAGCCCCATAGAGATATTTACAAACTATCATCATCATCATCATCATCAACGTTTAACGTCTGTGTTCCACGCTTGCATGGGTTTGGACGGGGGTAGTCCCACTTGAGGCAAGAGTGATTGTCTTGCTCGCATAGGACTGTCTGGCAGGTTTTCTACAGTTGGATGCCTACTGGCTGTAGTAGGTTTTACTATGTATTTAGGTAAGGCGGGTTTTCTCTGTTACTGAGTACCGCCAAAGGTCTCGGTCCAGTGACATTGTCTTGGAGAGGTGTAAGTGTGTGAGGTCGGAGTTTATCAGCTCGTCCCAGGTTTTTCTAGGTCTGCCTATTCCGTGGCTACCGTCTATCTTTATTGCCCTGCACTTTGTTATACAGCTATCGACTTTCATGCGCATCACGTGTCCATACCAACGTAGCCTTCTCTCGAGTAAACAACATCTGATCCCTCTTATTTCTAATTTTTTCCTTAGTTCGTTTATGCTTTGCCGTTCACGTATATTACTGTTACACATCCAGCGGAGCATGCAAGCTTCGTTCCTCTCTAGTCTGCGTATATCCTCTGCACACAATGCCCAGGTCTCACTGCCATGCAACATTGCTGTTCGTATGCAGGCATCGTACAACCTGCCTTTCATTTTTAGGGAGAACCCTTTAGCAGCTAATAGTGGTATAAGCTCTCTGAACTTTTTCCAACCAGTTCTGACTCTAGCTACTGTACTTTCAGAGCATCCTCCCCCACTGCTGATTTTATCACCCAGGTAACGGAAGCTGTCCACTATTTCTATAGAACCCTCTGCGCAATTGAAAGAGCTAGTATTTTGTGGGCACTTGCTGCTACTTATTGCACCAGAGCACCGGCCACATGTAAAATCTATGTTCTTAGTTAGCTTACCTGTGATCCCACTACATCTTTTATGCACCCATACTTTGCATTTAGGACATAAAATAGAGTTTCTACCTACGCCTTTCCTACACACCGAGCACGACCATTTCCCAGAAGGGACCGGCGCCTTATTTTCTTTCCTATAAACTAGAACTTTAGTCTTAGCCAGGTTAATTTTAAGGCCTTTTGATTCTAGGCCGTGCTTCCATGTTTGGAATTTCTTCTCTAGCTCGGCCATTGATTCCGCTATGAATGTCAGGTCGTCTGCGTATAGGAGTTCCCATGGGCAGCCGGTCTTGAACTCCTCTGTTATAGCCTGAAGGGCAATAATAAATAGTAGGGGGCTGAGAACAGAGCTCTGATGGACGCCAACTTTTACGCTAAACTCTTCACTATATTCGTTGTTAATTCTAACCTTGCTGACTGTTTCTTTATACATGGCTTGTATAGCTCTCACAAGCCATTCGTCAACGCCAAGTTTTCTAAGAGCCCACCAGATAATGGAGCGGGGGACTCTGTCGAAGGCTTTCTCCAAGTTGACAAAAGCTAAGTAGAGGGGTTTACCTTTAGCTAGGTACTTCTCCTGTAGTTGTCATACAATGAAAAGAGCGTCTGTGGTACTTTTGCCTGACACAAACCCAAACTGCATTTCATCTAGGTCAATTCTCTCTCTGATTAGTTGTGCTATTACTTTTTCCGTGACCTTCATGACCTGGTCGATTAATATAATGCCTCTATAGTTACTCCTATCTAGGGCGTCTCCTTTACCCTTATAACAGTTAACGATGATGCTGCTATGCCAGTCCTTCGGAACAACCCCATTCTGTACGACTTAGTTAACTATGCGGGTGACCATGGTGTGTCCCACCGTGCCAGATGCCTTCAGCATCTCAGCAACTATTTCCGAAGGCCCAGCGGCCTTACCCGTCTTCATATCCTTGATTGCCTTACTTATTATACTCCCCTCGACTAACACTGCTGGTCCCTCTATTGGGTCGATATGGGGGAGACTGTCTTTCTCCCATTTATTCTCCTCATTTAGTAGCCTTTCATAGTGACACTTCCAAGCTACCTTCTTATCAGCGTTGGTGATGGCAAGTATGCCATCATCGTTAAGTACACACTTCTCCCCGACAATATCACGGTTTTCCTTGACGCATTGCCTAGCAATCCTGAACACCTCACGTTTTTGGTCATCGCGTTGTAGAACATGCTTGAACTTTCTTTCCTCAGCTTCCCTTCTTGCTAAGTACACTTGTCTCCTAGCTACCCTCCTGGCCACTTGATAGTCTTCTCTACTTCCCCCATCCCGCCATACTTTCCAAGCCTGCTTTTTGGCCTTAATTGACCCCTCCACCTTACTGTTCCACGACCACCATGTTACTCTCCTCCTGCCTACAGGCCTGCTCCAGCCACAGACTTCGTCTGTCGCCAACAGCAGGTTTGCTTTCAGAAATTCCCACTCTCCCTCTATATTGTCCGACTCTAAATGTTCTTCCTTACTGTCGAAAGCATCAAGTAATATGCTTTGAAATTTATTTCTGGCTGTGGGGTCCTTTAGCTTCCATATTTTTCTCCTGAGGATAGTCCTCTTCTGCTGTCGAGTACGTCTCGTCCTGACTATGAGGTCACTAACTATGAGTCTATGTTGGGAGGTGCATTTTTCATGGGGGAGGGATTTAGTGTTTACAACAGACACTCTGTCACGTCTTCTGGTAAGGATATAATCTACCTGGCTTGTGTGTTCCCCGGATCTATAGGTGATCAGGTGATTGTCACGTTTTTTGAAGTTAGTGTTACAGATCATCATCATCATCATCAGGTTTAGCGTCCGTGTTCCACGCTTGCATGGGTTTGGATGGGGGTTTTCCCACTTGAGGCAAGAGTGGTTGTCTTGCTCGCATAGGACTGTCTGGCGGGTTTTCTACAGTTGGATGCCCTTCCTAACACCAACCACATTTACAGTGTGGGGCTGGGAGGTTTTTACCGTGTTGCCTACACGGCCACATTACAGCGTGAACTGTCTGGCGGGTTTTCTACAGCTGGATGCCCTTCCTAACACCAACCACATTTACAGTGTGGGGCTGGGAGGTTTTTACCGTGTTGCCTACACGGCCACATTTACAGCGTGGACTGTGTGTTTTTTTGTCGTGACACCTACACGATCTCATTTGTTTCGGCCTGGATGTTGTGGGATAACATTGAAAGGGGCGGTGTGGATGGGGTGGAGGTGGTGTGTTTTGATAGAGATGCCTACTGACTGTAGTAGGTTTTTACTTTGTATTTAGGTAAGGCGGGTCTTCTCTATTACTGAGTACCGCCAAAGGTCTCGGTCCAGTGACATTGTCTTGGAGAGGTGTAAGCGTGTGAGGTCGGAATTTATCAGCTCGTCCCATGTTTTTCTGGGTCTGCCTACTCCGTGGCTACCGTCTATCTTTATTGCCCTGCACTTTGTTATACAGCTGTCGTCTTTCATGCGCATCACGTGACCGTACCAACGTAGCCTTCTCTCGAGTAAACAACATCTGATCCCTCTTATTTCTAATTTTTTCCTTAGTTCGTTTATGCTTTGCCGTTCACGTATATTACTATTGCACATCCAGCGGAGCATGCAAGCTTCGTTCCTCTCTAGTCTGCGTATATCCTCTGCACACAATGCCCAGGTCTCACTGCCATGCAGCATTGCTGTTCGTATGCAGGCATCGTATAACCTGCCTTTCATTTTTAGGGAGAATCCTCTAGCGGCTAATAGTGGTATAAGCTCTCTGAACTTTTTCCATCCGGTTCTGACTCTAGCTACTGTACTTTCAGAGCACCCTCCCCCACTGCTGATTTTGTCACCCAGGTAACGGAAGCTGTCCACTATTTCTATAGAACAGTTAGGTTATTTGCATCACAGAATTCCAGGATTCTGGAGCCTTCCTCATTTCTAGTACCAAACCCATAGCCTCCATGGATTTCGTCGTAGCCGTCACAATGTTGTCCAACGTGACCATTTAGGTCGCCTGCAATAATTATATAGTCACTGTCGGATATTTGGGAGGTAGTTAGCATCAGTGTCTCATAGAATCTGTCTTTTATAGTGCCGGGCAGTCCGGATTGGGGTGCGTACGCAGATATTACTGTCACCGTAGTTCTATTGAGAACAAGTCGTATTTTAATCTATATCTATATAAACTTGATTATTTACTTATATATAAAGCTCTCAACCATATCTAGTTTCAGTTGTATTGACAAACGGCGCATTGACATATGGCGTTACTTAGATATTTTAAGCCTGGCGGGGCCCATCCCTCACCAGGCAGATTTCTTCCTAAGTGAGGAAGTATCGACCCCAGTAGTAGACTTATACTTTTTTTATCGACCTCGAAAGAATGAAAGGCAAAATTGATCTCAGGGAGCAGAGAACCAGATTGAATACCATAAAGCATTCTATCTGGCGTTCTAATGACTCTGCCAATTCACCGCCTTATAAGGAGTTACTACCTCAATAATCAATGATGAGTGATCAAACAGTTGATCCACTTACCTTTAATACTAGAAGCTACTGAAGACATATTAATTATACTTCCGCCATTTTTCTGTTCAATCATCTGAGAATAAAATGAAGGATAGGAAAACATTTTCTTTATATAGAATTTGAAGGTTAATAGCCTCGATAATGTGAAATAGAGGAATAAAGAAATCAGAAGAAACAAGATTTTATTTGTTTTACTTTCATTTATTTATATGCCCTGTTATTTCGAGATCAAAATCTCTTCTTCCGAAGGAAATAAAAGGGGAATAGATTAAGGTAAAACACATAACATCTTTCGTTTGACTTCTTTATTCGTCCTTCTCGCATTGTCATGGCTTTCAGATGTCAAATTCTTTATACCATACACAATGTTTCAAGTAAACTATAAAGTCCTCATTTTCTTTATTTTTCTTTCGGGGTTTTACGTTTTTACAGAATATTAATTAAATAGCTTCGACAAGTACATCGGGTTTAGGAGAGATACACCCTATTCCTACACATAGTAAGAGGTGATTAAAAGTTTGGTACAAAGAATGGGAATCTGGCCATAACCTCCCAAAAACGGGCCGCATGAGGACCCACACAGGTAACCGCTGCTCTCACAAGAAAAGGGCCTTAGAATGTTTGAAGATTAATTAAAAGCTTGTAAAAGTCAATTGAGTGACCAATATTATCGACATAAATATCGATAATTTTTTCTGAGGGTCATGTGGGCGTAGAGTCCTCAAACACTCCCTCTAGCGGGTCCCGTCAGCAGCAACCACCCCCTACTGATCCTGTTGGATCCCTAAGCGTGACCAGCCAAGCTCATGGATGTTATCCAACGATCTTGCTTGTCTACCCCTGGGCCTCCGCCGATTGTTTTTGCCCGTAGAATCTGTCCAGCAATTCTTTCCTGAGACATTCTAATCACATGTCCATAATATCGGAGCTGTGATCTCTCAATACGGAAAGCGACTCTAACTGGAGAATCATCTGAATTAAAAAATCTGTTTTTAGATATTTTCCTTTAAATCCTTAACAGATGTTACTAGAAATCATTGCAATAAACTTTTCTCTTAGCTTTAACTGTATGTTTTGTTTTTATTCATCTAGCCTCATCCCAACCTCATATCTGAGGGTCGTGTGTCATAGACCTATGGACCAGAACTCTCCATCTTTTCCTGCCTCTTGCCATTGCCGTACATTCTGCCAAACTCCTTTCTGATCATTCCTTAATATCATCTGTCCATCTCCTTTTTCCCTGTATTCGTTCCTCAAGGATGTCGGTAGTCAAATTTTGGGCCCTGTTGACATGACCAAAATACTGACGTTTTCTCTTCCTTACTGTTTCAACTAACAGTCGATTAACACCAGTCTCTTCCAGGACAGATTCTTTGAGCTGTCCAGCTAATTCTGAGTGCATGCCTATAGCATGGCTTATTGCTTTCGTGTCACTTAGAAACTTGCATACTGAATAACTACATTTTTTTTTTTATTTCAACCCGTCTGAGGAAGGAGCCCCGCGAGATTGGGTGACTTTTGCAGAGGGTGTCACTGGCCATCGTCCGGGGGAATGCTTTTGCTGTCATGTCAGCGGGGTCACAGCACTTCTTCCCTCTTGCCCTAGGCTCAAAGTCCAACCCCCCTCCCTTAACCCCTCTCTCTGCAACCCTTTACAATCTGAGTTCAAATCTTGCCGAGGTTAACTTTGCCTTTCATCCTTATGGAGTTGATAAATAAAGTACCAGTAATACACTGGGATAATTGCTGGCCTTGTGCCAAAAGTAGAAACAATTATTTTGTAATAAATCAAGCATCTACAAAGTTGTTGATATTGACCCCTGGAGGGGGATGGGACTCCTCAAGGATATATGTTGACATTTATATAAGAAATTTACTTATAAAATACAATTTGCTGATACACATTTCAAATCTTCTACAATAACCAATGTGTGTTTGTATATATATTTATATGATGTCATGTAATGAAGGAAATATGTATGTAATGACTGAGGAAGGAAGGGGTTGGTGACAAACTATAGAAAACCAGCATTCTAAGAATTGCAGAAGTGGGGGGAGGGGTGAAGAGGGAGGGTGATTAGGCTTTGGGCCTAGGGCAATACAGCAGAAGTGCTGCGCCCTGCTGACAAGATGGCAAAAGCATTCCTCCGGACGATGTTTGTTTTCTGTAAGATTGATTTGAAATACAAGTATGTTGTGAACAGGTGTCAGGATGATGTCACAAAAGATAAAGAAACTCACCTTAGGAATAAACTCTGAGCAGACATGGTAGATACTCTTAACATTCAGGTTGAAACTGAAATCCCATGACTTTTCATCACATTCCAACAAGGTTCCATTGTGTACGAAACTAAAATGGGAATATATATATATACATATGAATAAAATCAGAATTTTATTTCTCCCCCTAACACACACACACACACACACATATATGAAAGAGGTATAGTGTATATTCGTATGAGTTTAATGTACGTAGATCTTTGTGTGTCTAGTACACTCCATACCCTTCCCATAGACCAAGTTGAGAAACTGCCAGTACATATATCTATAGAAAACAAATAAGACAGAATCAAACAAAGCGCCTAAAGTGAGTTTTTATAACTTATATGGATTTAATCTCACCAGTCATGCAAAATCTTATATGGATTTAACGCTACCAGTCATGTAAAATCTTATATGGATTTAACCTAACCAGTCATGCAATATCTTATATCGATTTAATCTCACCAGTCATGTAAAATCTTATATGGATTTAACCTAACCAGTCATGCAATATCTTATATCGATTTAACGCTACCAGCCATGTAATATCTGACTTTTGTGAGACATCTGCTTTATTCGATTGTCTCCCTTAGGGAGTGGATTAGTTAATGTGCAGCGTAAGATGGTTATATAGCTCCTAATTGAATGGAAGGAAGCATGGGTGGTGTGTTGGTGTAATGGTACACATTAGTCCGACAAACCAAAGATGTGGGTTTATGTCCCATCTAAGTCAATACTCATCCTTTTTTTCCTTTCAGAGGGGTTTTTTTAAATCCCAACTAACAGACTAATTCTATTTGGCCAAATACGGCGTAAGCACATGTATATATATATATATGTGTGTATATATATATGTATATATATACCTTCAAATTATTGACCTTGTGCCTATACTAGAAATCATTATTTAACTGATGCTTTATTTTATCGACCTTGGAAGGATGAAAGTCAAAATTAACCTTAAGGGGATTTGATCTGAGATGGTAAGAGTTCATAACTATATAGCATCTGTCTCATTGTTTCTACATTTGACACGAGGTCAGCAAATAGAAGGGAAGTGAAAAGTTGATTAAATCGACCCCAGTGCATTACTGGGACTTTATTTTATGAAACCCCTTAAGGATGAAAGGCAAAGCTAACCTCGGTGGGATCTGAACACAAAACATGATTATATGCCGCAAAGCATGTTGTCCGACACTCTACCGATTCTGCTAATCTATAGCCCTTATAATAAAAAGAGTAAACTGAAGAATGATGATGATGATGATGGGAAGGGGGGGGGGGGGGAGGAGTATATCTATTATTTACCCAGCACAGTTGAAAAGTATATCTACTTTAGGAATGCTTTCAGCAAAAGTCTTGATTTCTACGCTGTTTGTTACATCCAGGTAGCTGGTGTGTATACCTAAAACAAATACATATATACGGTAATTATTTAGAAGTAAAACAACAAAAGGTAGGAACTAGGTGTAATTGTCAAACTCGCAATCTTCAAGTCAGTATTCGTGCCTATGGTCAGGAATCGTGGGTAATGACCGAAAGAATATGATTGCAAATACAAGTGATCGAACTGGGGATCTTCTGAAGTGTCTTCGGAGTAACGCTACTTGATAGATTGTGTAACTCAGCAGCAACATACACAACCATGTGTTGCTACCACCAAGAATAAAAAAAATAAAATGAGTCCAAGAGAAATTACATTATAGTTATGATGATTCACATGGAACCTTATAGATATAACACGGAGAAGTATAGAGTCCAAGTGAAGACAAAAACAACATATAATCTAATAAGAAGGTTAAAGAAAAGAAAAAAAACAACTGAAGTGAAACATGGAAAGTATTGAAGTCCAAAAAATGTTAAACTTGACGTCGATAAAGGAAATTTGCTTACATCAGATCCCAATACTCTCGAGTTAAAAAGATTAAGGTTAGTTTATAATGAATGTTTATCTCAAACATTTACCACGCTGCTTCATCAGTTCTAACACATTCTTAAATCAATCAATATCTATCAATATCTATTCTGTCCGAATGTTCTCTTAACGTAACATCTGCTCCAAGCTCTATTTAAGATTTGTTTACTCTACATTGATGATTTTACGCTTGGATTATCTGAATACACATTAGTCAAATATTCTTTCGTTCTAAATATTTGCGGCATTAATTCACAGTTTAATACAAGATGCTGGGAAGTAGAATGCGCTGTTATAATAGACTACACCCTAGAATGGAAATATAACCACAAATAATAAATACTATTAACCATTGATAGGAACCTCACAAGTATAATGCACCAAAATATACGAGAAGAGCGAGAGAAAGAAAAAATAAAAGGAAACAAAAACAGAACCAACCATTAATTCACCGCCAAATAATTATTTGAATCGGATTAGAAAGCGAGAAGAAAATAAAAAGAGGGAATATTTATATTCCGTTGTTCCTGGAGACCGAGCACGTAGATTTGTCCCGATTAGCAGAAAGGCTGAGCCTCATTGATGCTCACCCCGCGCTCTTCCTCTTCGCACCGACTGCCGTCAAGACTACAGGAGTACTTGGATCTCGTACTGCCGAGCTCCTCTGCAAGATCGGAATGTCGGCGGCCTGTCTGAGGAGGGAGCCTCACAAGGTTGGGTGGCTGTTGCAGCGGGTGTCACTGGCCATCGTCCGGAGGAATGCTTTTGCCGTTATGTCAGAGGGGTCACAGCACTTCTTCCCTCTTGCCCTAGGCCCAAAGTCTAATCACCCTCCCCGTTCTCCTCTTCCCTCTCTTCTGCGACACCAAAGCTCTTGCAACCCCCCCCCCCCTTCCAGTTATTTTTCTTCTTTCTTTCTCTCTTTTCTTTTTTCTATATTTCCCTATACTTTCTTTCCTTTCGTTTTCCCTTTTTTTTTTAATTTCATCTTACTAAATTTTAGTTAAAAAATTAACATCTATCTATTATATCAGGTGAACATTGCTTTGTAATAAATAAGGGCGGTGAATTGGCAGTATTGATAGAGGGTCGGACATGCTTTCCAGCATAGTTACGTCCCTTTACAATCTGAGTTCAAATCTGGCCGAGGTTAACTTTGCCTTTCGTCCTTACGAGTCCAAGAGCTCTTGTCATCCGTTCCCTTTCTTCTTTTTTTTCTATATTTTCCTATTTTTTCTTTTTTTCTTACTAAATAATTGTTTCTACTTTTGGCACAAGGCCAGCAATTACTCAGTACATTACTGGTACTTTATATTATCGACCCCGTAAGGATGAAAGGCAAAGTTAACTTCGGCGGGATTTGAGCTCAGACCGTAAAGGGACGTAACTATACTGTAAAGCATGGCGTCCGACCCTCTACCGATACTGCCAATCCACCGCCCTAATATGGCGTCCGACCCTCTACCGATACTGCCAATCCACCGCCCTAATATGGCGTCCGACCCTCTACCGATACTGCCAATCCACCACCCTAACATGGCGTCCGACCCTCTACCGATACTGCCAACCCACCGTCCTAGCATAACTTCCGACCCTCTCCCGATACTGCCAATCCACCGCCCTAGCATAACTTCCGACCCTCTCCCGATACTGCCAACCCACCGCCCTAGCATGGCGTCCGACCCTCTACCGATACTGCCAACCCACCGTCCTAGCATAACTTCCGACGCTCTCCCGATACTGCCAACCCACCGCCCTAGCATGGCGTCCGACCCTCTACCGATACTGCCAATCCACTGCCCTAGCATGGCGTCCGACCCTCTACCGATACTGCCAATCCACCACCCTAGCATGGCATCCGACCATCTACCAATACTGCCAATCCACCGCCCTAGCATGGCGTCTGACCCTCTACCGATACTGCCAACCCACCGCCCTAGCATGGCGTCTGACCCTCTACCGATACTGCCAATCCACCGACCTAGCATGGCGTCCGACCCTCTACCGATACTGCCAATCCACCGCCCTAGCATGGCTTCCACCCTCTACCGATACTGCCAATCCACCGCCCTAGCATGGCGTCTGACCCTCTACCGATACTGCCAATCCACCGCCCTAGCATGGCGTCTGACCCTCTACCGATACTGCCAATCCACCGCCCTAGCATGGCGTCTGACCCTTACCGATACTGCCAACCCACCGCCCTAGCATGGCGTCTGACCTTCTACCGATACTGCCAACCCACCACCCTAGCATGGCGTCCGACCATCTACCGATACTGCCAATCCACCGCCCTAGCATGGCTTCCACCCTCTACCGATACTGCCAATCCACCGCCCTAGCATGGCGTCTGACCCTCTACCGATACTGCCAATCCACCACCCTAGCATGGCGTCTGACCTTCTACCGATACTGCCAACCCACCACACTAGCATGGCGTCTGACCCTCTACCGATACTGCCAATCTACCACCCTAGCATGGCGTCTGACCCTCTACCGATACTGCCAATCCACCACCCTAGCATGGCGTCCGACCCTCTACCGATACTGCCAATCCACCGTCCTAAATAATGTTTGGTTTTTGCTTTGTTAAAAAGAAAAAAGGAAAAGGTTTCAAAAAACAGGAAGAGCATTGAATGAAACATATGTTTATGTATGTATATATTTGTATGTATCTGCATATTTATATGTATGTGTATATATATCATCATCATCATCATCATCTTCGTTTAACGTCTATTTTCCACGGTAGCATGGGTTTTATATATATGGATTTATATATGAACTCACGCGAACATTTGACCAGATGAAAGACAGACATTGTTTTGTGAATAAACCTATTGACTTATAACGAACCAATGAGTGAATACCACTAAATACCACATTGATGGAATGTGGTAAATATAAGAAAGAATTGGAAGGGATTCATAGACCATCAGAGATGAGCTTCCATATTGAAGCATATATGAGGATCTTTCGATTCCAGAGTCAGGTTCGATCAATAATAGATCGTCTCTCGAGCTGATCGACAGTGGAAAATATGTAATATGTTATTATGATGGAACACTGATTCTTTGTTCCTTTATTCTAATACTATATACATTCATTTCATTTCATTTCATTTTACGTCCGCTTTTCCCTGCTTGCAAGGGTGGGATATATATATATATATGTGTATATAAAATTGAATTAGATAAACTGAATTAGATGAATTTACATAGTGCTGATACTACATCCCCACTACTTAAGCTTTCTTCCTATATACCAACAACATTTTCATTTATTTATTCAGGGGCAGTCACTTAAACAAACGGACATAGGCTTCCCCTAAATCAAATATCTCCAATTTTATTTTATTCTATTCTCTATTTTTTATTTCCTGTTGCCGTTTACCCAGCTTGTGATACCATTATTCTTTTATGATTGTTATGCAATACACCTGATGATGTCACTGGAATTCTACTGGAAATGGAAATATATAGTGTCTGCAGAAATAGATACTTTAAAGGAATCCAAACTTTCCTGCTTCTTGTAACTTTATTCAATAATATTTAACTCCGTTCACACACCACCAACATAATCTTACACCGAAGATGATTGAGTTGCGTCAAGCTGAGTCCTTTTCCTAATATTCCTTCATGGATAACTATATGGAATGACCAGTTCTATCCAGTGATGAACCACAAACTTCAATGTGTGTATCATCATCATCATCATCTTCGATTAACGTCCATTTTCCACGCTAGCATGGGTTAGACGGGAGTTGTCCCACTTGAGGCAAGGTTGGTCGGGTGACCGTGTCTCGCTCATATAGGACTATCTTGCAGGTTTTCTACGGCTGGATGCCCTTCCTAACACCAACCACATTTACAGTGTGGAACTGGGAACTTTTTACCGTGTTACCTACACGACCACATTACAGCGTGGACTGTGTGTGTTTTTTGTCGTGACACCTACACGATCATGTATATATATATATATAATCATGCCTGTTGGATAAGTGGAGTGTTATACACCCCTGATCCTCTCCCTAATATACTATATATATATATATATATGTATGTGTGTATGTGTGGGTTTCGTATATCTAAAGAAATATGGTATGTTTATAAATAAACATTCTGAAAGCCACAACTATGAATATAGCACTGGTGGTCAGCGCCGCCGGCAGAAGCAAAGGGGGAAACCGTGGATACATTTCAAATTTAAATGGTCGATGTTTCCCTCTTGCTACTACCGGACTTTGAAACAGGCAAAAAAATATAGTTTTTTCGTCTGTGTAAATGAGCTGATAAATCTCATTTACATACAAAGTTGTGTAAGTTGGCTCAACTTAAAATAGAATAGAATTAGAGTTTAGCTTTGAACATAGATGTAAAACAAATATATATTTGTGTTTCGAATATAAATTACCTGGATATTTCGCCGCCAATATTTCAAGTTTTTCTTTGTTTATATCTGTAGCATAAACATCTGCCCCTTCATTATGAAAAGCCTAAAAAGGGAAGTACGTGGATTATTTATGAAACATAGCAAAACTGGTCTTCGACTTTCTTTATAAGGAATAATTTATTTTTAAGAAGAAGGAGGAGGAGAAGGAGCAGAAGAAGAAGAAGAAGAAGGAGGAGGAGGAGGAGGAGAAAGAGAAGGAGAAGAAGAAGAAGACCATAAATTAATTGCAAAACTAGGAACGTAGTATATAACATAAGATGTACTGAGAGACAGTGTAGGAATAAGAATATAACATACATAGGTGAAATAGGCCGTAGCATAGGGGAAAGAATAAGTGAACATTAGCGAGAACTCCAAGATGAGAGCAAATCAGCATTTCTCCACCAACATACCAAAATGGAACATGGTGTCACACTAGAGAACATAGAATAATTAATTATATCCACACAGAAAAGACGCAATGCTCCGACAGATTATAGGACCGACAAACGTAAAGGAACTCCAAAGAAAATTAAACAGAAAACATGAATGGGATAGCAACAATATCACAACTAGTAATTAAGGAGAAGATAAAGACATACAGAGACACACAAGAACCAAACTAATAAAACAAATCAGACACACACAGATAGAACAAGCAACCAACTAGTGACAAGTAAATAATCTATATATATAAAACTGAGGTTGTCTGTCTGTCTACTAAAACCTTCGGCACACATCTCCTCTTAAACCGTACGTTCAAATTTCGGTGAAATTGCTACACTTATAGATGAAGGTCCGGTGGAACCATCGGTCAAATAAATTTTCAAATAAGTTCTTGTTTTTGATTATGTCATCTATATATATAAAACTGAGGTTGTCTGTCTGTCTACTAAAACCTTCGGCACACATCTCCTCTTAAACCGTACGTTCAAATTTCGGTGAAATTGCTACACTTATAGATGAAGGTCCGGCGGAACCATCGGTCAAATAAATTTTCAAATAAGTTCTTGTTTTTGATTATGTCATCTATATATATAAAGCTGTGGTTGTCTGTCTGTCTATCGATTTTTGGCACACATCTCCTCTTAGAATCTCTGACGGAATTGCACCGAAATTGCTATACTTGTACATTGAGCCCTAGCGAAGACATCGGAAAAAAAATATTTCAAATTGACCCACCCTATGTGACGAAATCGAATCTAATGTATCGATTTTTGAACGTAAGTGACGAGTTATTTCCCTTTGTTCTGTTTACATTGAGCGTCTTACGTTCTGTTTACATTTTCTGCGTGCAAAAATTAAAAAAATTACGCTGGCTTTCTCAGCGTTTAAAATGACATTAACACAATACACGAACAGTTGTCGAGCCAGCAAAATTTTGACCTGCAAAATTCATCAGTTCGAACACTAAGCTTCCGTTTTGCTTCATTTCCATTTAAAAGCCTTTTAAAACAATATTTTTACTTGAAAACAAGTCTATTTAAAGACTACGTAAAACAAGCAAATATTTCGTAAAAAAAAGCAAAAATTATATAAGTTTATTTAAAATATATGTATCTGTAAATTTTGTGAGGCGTGCAGACAGACAGTCGTGCAGACAGACTTTAAGCCAAAAAAGAAACTTAACATTGTAACTTTAACACAGCTACTGAGCAACGCCGGGCTTTACTGCTAGTACCAAATAAAAACACACACACGGATACAACGCATGTGCAACCCAAATACACAGCACTCAGCACACAAAAACAAGATGGTGTAGGACAGAACAAAGGAGAGACACAAAAAACAAATTCGGTATTGAGGAGGTCACAGAACATGTTACAAAAGATCCTTGACAATAACCAAATAAACAAACATCCGGTTTTTAAACGAATCACCTGGAAATTTGCAATAAATTGAAGTAAAACCAACAGGTGCGTGTGTTTTTATTGGCAGCATGACCCTTTCAAAGTATAACAATACACACACACACACATGCATATATATATAATTAAGATTTAGCTTCAGGCATAGCTGTATACAGAAATTTCATATTTCTAAAGAAACACGGTATGTTTATCATCATCATCATCAACGTTTAACGTCCGTGTTCCACGCTTGCATGGGTTTGGACGGGGGTAGTCCCACTTGAGGCAAGAGTGATTGTCTTGCTCGCATAGGACTGTCTGGCAGGTTTTCTACAGTTGGATGCCCCTCCTAACACCAACCACATTTACAGTGTGGGTCTGGGAGGTTTTTACCGTGTTGCCTACACGGCCACATTACAGCGTGGACTGTGTGTTTTTTTGTCGTGACACCTACACGATCTCATTTGTTTCGGCCTGGATGGTGTGGCACCAACACAACTTTACATAGAACGGGGTGGCGTGGATGGGTTGGGGGTGAGGGGACGGGGGGGAGGGGGGTATTTTGTTAGAGATGCCTACTGGCTGTAGTAGGTTTTACTATGTATTTAGGTAAGGCGGGTCTTCTCTGTTACTGAGTACCGCCAAAGGTCTCGGTCCAGTGACATTGTCTTGGAGAGGTGTAAGTGTGTGAGGTCGGAGTTTATCAGCTCGTCCCAGGTTTTTCTAGGTCTGCCTATTCCGTGGCTACCGTCTATCTTTATTGCCCTGCACTTTGTTATACAGCTATCGACTTTCATGCGCATCACGTGTCCATACCAACGTAGCCTTCTCTCGAGTAAACAACATCTGATCCCTCTTATTTCTAATTTTTTCCTTAGTTCGTTTATGCTTTGCCGTTCACGTATATTACTGTTACACATCCAGCGGAGCATGCAAGCTTCGTTCCTCTCTAGTCTGCGTATATCCTCTGCACACAATGCCCAGGTCTCACTGCCATGCAACATTGCTGTTCGTATGCAGGCATCGTACAACCTGCCTTTCATTTTTAGGGAGAACCCTTTAGCAGCTAATAGTGGTATAAGCTCTCTGAACTTTTTCCAACCAGTTCTGACTCTAGCTACTGTACTTTCAGAGCACCCTCCCCCACTGCTGATTTTATCACCCAGGTAACGGAAACTGTCCACTATTTCTATAGAACCCTCTGCGCAATTGAAAGAGCTATTATTTTGTGGGCACTTGCTGCTACTTATTGCACCAGAGCACCGGCCACATGTAAAATCTATGTTCTTAGTTAGCTTACCTGTGATCCCACTACATCTTTTATGCACCCATACTTTGCATTTAGGACATAAAATGGAGTTTCTACCTACGCCTTTCCTACACACCGAGCACGACCATTTCCCAGAAGGGACCGCCGCCTTATTTTCTTTCCTACAAACTAGAACTTTAGTCTTAGCCAGGTTAATTTTAAGGCCTTTTGATTCTAGGCCGTGCTTCCATGTTTGGAATTTCTTCTCTAGCTCGGCCATTGATTCCGCTATGAGTGTCAGGTCGTCTGCGTATAGGAGTTCCCATGGGCAGCCAGTCTTGAACTCCTCTGTTATAGCCTGAAGGGCAATAATAAATAGTAGGGGGCTGAGAACAGAGCCCTGATGGACGCCAACTTTTACGCTAAACTCTTCACTATATTCGCTGTTAATTCTAACCTTGCTGACTGTTTCTTTATACATGGCTTGTATAGCTCTCACAAGCCATTCGTCAACGCCTAGTTTTCTAAGAGCCCACCAGATAATGGAGCGGGGGACTCTGTCGAAGGCTTTCTCCAAGTCGACAAAAGCTAAGTAGAGGGGTTTACCTTTAGCTAGGTACTTCTCCTGTAGTTGTCGTACAATGAAAAGAGCGTCTGTGGTACTTTTGCCTGACACAAACCCGAACTGCATTTCATCTAGGTCAATTCTCTCTCTGATTAGTTGTGCTATTACTTTTTCCGTGACCTTCATGACCTGGTCGATTAATTTAATGCCTCTATAGTTACTCCTATCTAGGGCGTCTCCTTTACCCTTATAACAGTTAACGATGATGCTGCTATGCCAGTCCTTCGGAACAACCCCATTCTGTACGACTTGGTTAACTATGCGGGTGACCATGGTGTGTCCCACCGTGCCAGATGCCTTCAGCATCTCAGCAACTATTTCCGAAGGCCCAGCCGCCTTACCCGTCTTCATATCCTTGATTGCCTTACTTATTATACTCCCCTCGACTAACACTGCTGGTCCCTCTATTGGGTCGATATGGAGGAGACTGTCTTTCTCCCATTTATTCTCCTCATTTAGTAGCCTTTCATAGTGACACTTCCAAGCTACCTTCTTATCAGCGTCGGTGATGGCAAGTGTGCCATCATCGTTTAGTACACACTTCTCCTCGACAATATCACGGTTTTCCTTGACGCATTGCCTAGCAATCCTGAACACCTCACGTTTTTGGTCATCGCGTTGTAGAACATGCTTGAACTTTCTTTCCTCAGCTTCCCTTCTTGCTAAGTACACTTGTCTCCTAGCTTCCCTCCTGGCCACTTGATAGTCTTCTCTACTTCCCCCATCCCGCCATACTTTCCAAGCCTGCTTTTTGGCCTTAATTGACCCCTCCACCTTACTGTTCCACCACCATGTTACTCTCCTCCTGCCAACAGGCCTGCTCCAGCCACAGACTTCGTCTGTCGCCAACAGCAGGTTTGCTTTCAGAAATTCCCACTCTCCCTCTATATTGTCCGACTCTAAATGTTCTTCCTTACTGTCGAAAGCATCAAGTAATATGCTTTGAAATTTATTCCTGGCTGTGGGGTCCTTTAGCTTCCATATTTTTCTCCTGAGGATAGTCCTTTTCTGCTGTCGAGTACGTCTCGTCCTGACTATGAGGTCGCTAACTATGAGTCTATGTTGGGAGGTGCATTTTTCATGGGGGAGGGATTTAGTGTTTACAACAGACATTCTGTCACGTTTTTTGAAGTTAGTGTTACAGATAAACATTTTGAAGTTAGTGTTATAGATAAACATTTAGAAAGCCGTAGCTATGCAAAAGACACTGTGCGTGTGTGTGTGTGTGTGTGCGAATATGCAGTTTATGTTTTACTGTTCGTTTAAACTTTCATGATAACATTTAAAAAAAATTTCCTATTAAGTAATTTATTTAAGGAGAAAGTAATGAGAACTCACCAAAGCTGTTGCAAACCCGATCCCTTGAGCTGCCGCCGTAACTACCGCTACTTTACCATTAAGTCGCCCCATTCTTTCTCTCTGAAAGAAGAATTAAAGATATCTATAATTTTATTTTACATCAATAACCCCTAGTGCGGTCCTTCTTCTTTTCGTATCTTCGAAGCATGTGGTTATATGACAGTTTCCCCATTTCTTTACAAAGTCCTTTGAATTATTATTAAATTCTGCAAGATCTTTTAAGCTGCAATGGTTGGGTAGTAGAGGGCAAACAAGGCAGTGCTGCATTGTATGGTCCTCCTCTCTGCATTCGCAGATGGTTGGGCCCCGGTCTTCTAGCCCCATCTGGCCATAGCAGCTTTTGATCGCCCCTCTCCTAGGAGCAGCATTATGTCATACAGCGTTTCTCGAGCATTTTTAAACCAGGCGGAGACCATCATCTCTCCAAGTCTGAATACAATAGATTTGTTCCAAAGAAGAGAGTGAGAAAGAGATATAGAGGAACAACCGACCCAGTACTTGGCTGGTACTATTTTATCGACCTCGAAAGGATGAAAGGTAAAGTTGACGTTGGCAGGATTTGAACATGGAGAGCAGAGCATCGGACCGAATAGACACCACAAAGCCTTTTTATCCGACGCTCTAACAACTCATCGCCTGTTATTTCAAGTTGCTCCAGTCAATACATTTGTCATTTAATAATCCATTAAGTTAGCATTGTCAAATCTCGTGGAGGGTTTACTTCGCGAGAGTAAGGTCGTCAGTTCAATTCCGGGCGATGCATCGTGTAAGACATTTTACGTTGTGTCCTTGAGCAAGACACTTTATTTCACGTTGCTCCAGTCCACTGTGCCCTTGAGCAAGCCACTTTATTTCACATTGCTCCAGTCCACTGTGCCCTTGAGCAAGCCACTTTATTTCACATTGCTCCAGTCCACTGTGCCCTTGAGCAAGACACTTTATTTCATATTGCTCCAGTCCACTGTGTCCTTGAGGAAGACACTTCATTTCACGTTGCTCCAGTCCACTGTGTCCTTGAGCAAGACACTTTATTTCACGTTGCTCAAGTCCACTGTGTCCTTGAGCAAGACACTTTATTTCACATTGCTCCAGTCCACTGTGTCCTTGAGCAAGACACTTTATTTCACATTGCTCCAGTCCACTGTGTCCTTGAGCAAGCCACTTTATTTCACATTGCTCCTGTCCACTGTGCCCTTGAGCAAGACACTTTATTTCACATTGCTCCAGTCCACTGTGTCCTTGAGCAAGCCACTTTATTTCACATTGCCCCAGTCCACTGTGCCCTTGAGCAAGCCACTTTATTTCACATTGCTCCAGTCCACTGTGCCCTTGAGCAAGACACTTTATTTCATATTGCTCCAGTCCACTGTGTCCTTGAGGAAGACACTTCATTTCACGTTGCTCAAGTCCACTGTGTCCTTGAGGAAGACACTTCATTTCACATTGCTCCAGTCCACTGTGCCCTTGATCAAGACACTTTATTTCATAATGCTCCAGTCCACTATGTCCTTGAGGAAGACACTTCATTTCACGTTGCTCAAGTCCACTGTGCCCTTGAGCAAGACACTTTATTTCACATTGCTCCAGTCCACTGTGTCCTTGAGCAAGACACTTTATTTCACGTTGCTCAAGTCCACTGTGTCCTTGAGCAAGACACTTTATTTCACATTGCTCCAGTCCACTGTGTCCTTGAGGAAGACACTTTATTTCACGTTGCTCAAGTCCACTGTGTCCTTGAGCAAGACACTTTATTTCACATTGCTCCAGTCCACTGTGTCCTTGAGCAAGACACTTTATTTCACATTGCTCCAGTCCACTGTGTCCTTGAGCAAGCCACTTTATTTCACATTGCTCCTGTCCACTGTGCCCTTGAGCAAGACACTTTATTTCACATTGCTCCAGTCCACTGTGTCCTTGAGCAAGCCACTTTATTTCACATTGCCCCAGTCCACTGTGCCCTTGAGCAAGCCACTTTATTTCACATTGCTCCAGTCCACTGTGCCCTTGAGCAAGACACTTTATTTCATATTGCTCCAGTCCACTGTGTCCTTGAGGAAGACACTTCATTTCACGTTGCTCAAGTCCACTGTGTCCTTGAGCAAGACACTTTATTTCACATTGCTCCAGTCCACTGTGCCCTTGAGCAAGACACTTTATTTCACGTTGCTCCAGTCCACTGTGCCCTTGAGCAAGACACTTTATTTCACATTGCTCCAGTCCACTGTGCCCTTGAGCAAGACACTTTATTTCACATTGCTCCAGTCCACTGTGCCCTTGAGCAAGACACTTTATTTCACATTGCTCCAGTCCACTGTGTCCTTGAGCAAGCCACTTTATTTCACATTGCTCCTGTCCACTGTGCCCTTGAGCAAGACACTTTATTTCACATTGCTCCAGTCCACTGTGCCCTTGAGCAAGACACTTTATTTCACATTGCTCCAGTCCACTGTGTCCTTGAGCAAGCCACTTTATTTCACATTGCTCCTGTCCACTGTGTCCTTGAGCAAGACACTTTATTTCACATTGCTCCTGTCCACTGTGTCCTTGAGCAAGCCACTTTATTTCACATTGCTCCTGTCCACTGTGTCCTTGAGCAAGCCACTTTATTTCACATTGCTCCTGTCCACTGTGTCCTTGAGCAAGCCACTTTATTTCATATTGCTCCAGTCCACTGTGTCCTTGAGGAAGACACTTTATTTCACATTGCTCCAGTCCACTGTGTCCTTGAGCAAGACACTTTATTTCACATTGCTCCAGTCCACTGTGCCCTTGAGCAAGCCACTTTATTTCACATTGTTCCAGTCCACTGTGCCCTTGAGCAAGACACTTTATTTCACATTGCTCCAGTCCACTGTGTCCTTGAGCAAGACACTTTATTTCACATTGCTCAAGTCCACTGTGTCCTTGAGCAAGACACTTTATTTCACATTGCTCCAGTCCACTGTGTCCTTGAGGAAGACACTTTATTTCACGTTGCTCAAGTCCACTGTGTCCTTGAGCAAGACACTTTATTTCACATTGCTCCAGTCCACTGTGTCCTTGAGCAAGACACTTTATTTCACATTGCTCCAGTCCACTGTGTCCTTGAGCAAGCCACTTTATTTCACATTGCCCCAGTCCACTGTGCCCTTGAGCAAGCCACTTTATTTCACATTGCTCCAGTCCACTGTGCCCTTGAGCAAGACACTTTATTTCACATTGCTCCAGTCCACTGTGTCCTTGAGGAAGACACTTCATTTCACGTTGCTCAAGTCCACTGTGCCCTTGAGCAAGACACTTTATTTCACATTGCTCCAGTCCACTGTGCCCTTGAGCAAGACACTTCATTTCACATTGCACCAGTCCACTGTGCCCTTGAGCAAGCCACTTTATTTCACATTGCTCCAGTCCACTGTGCCCTTGAGCAAGACACTTTATTTCACATTGCTCCAGTCCACTGTGCCCTTGAGCAAGACACTTTATTTCACATTGCTCCAGTCCACTGTGCCCTTGAGCAAGCCACTTTATTTCACATTGCTCCAGTCCACTGTGTCCTTGAGCAAGCCACTTTATTTCACATTGCTCCTGTCCACTGTGCCCTTGAGCAAGACACTTTATTTCACATTGCTCCAGTCCACTGTGCCCTTGAGCAAGACACTTTATTTCACATTGCTCCAGTCCACTGTGCCCTTGAGCAAGCCACTTTATTTCACATTGCTCCTGTCCACTGTGTCCTTGAGGAAGACACTTTATTTCACATTGCTCCAGGCCACTGTGTCCTTGAGCAAGACACTTTATTTCACGTTGCTCAAGTCCACTGTGTCCTTGAGCAAGACACTTTATTTCACATTGCTCAAGTCCACTGTGTCCTTGAGCAAGACACTTTATTTCACATTGCTCCAGTCCACTGTGTCCTTGAGGAAGACACTTTATTTCACGTTGCTCAAGTCCACTGTGTCCTTGAGCAAGACACTTTATTTCACATTGCTCCAGTCCACTGTGTCCTTGAGCAAGCCACTTTATTTCACATTGCTCCTGTCCACTGTGCCCTTGAGCAAGACACTTTATTTCACATTGCTCCAGTCCACTGTGCCCTTGAGCAAGACACTTTATTTCACATTGCTCCAGTCCACTGTGTCCTTGAGCAAGCCACTTTATTTCACATTGCCCCAGTCCACTGTGCCCTTGAGCAAGCCACTTTATTTCACATTGCTCCAGTCCACTGTGCCCTTGAGCAAGACACTTTATTTCACATTGCTCCAGTCCACTGTGTCCTTGAGCAAGCCACTTTATTTCACATTGCGCCAGTCCACTGTGCCCTTGAGCAAGACACTTTATTTCACATTGCTCCAGTCCACTGTGTTCTTGAGCAAGGCACTTTATTTCACATTGCTCCAGTCCACTGTGCCCTTGAGCAAGACACTTTATTTCATGTTGCTCCAGTCCACTGTGTTCTTGAGCAAGGCACTTTATTTCACATTGCTCCAGTCCACTGTGTTCTTGAGCAAGGCACTTTATTTCACATTGCTCCAGTCCACTGTGTCCTTGAGCAAGACACTTTATTTCACATTGCTCCAGTCCACTGTGTCCTTGAGCAAGCCACTTTATTTCACATTGCTCCTGTCCACTGTGCCCTTGAGCAAGACACTTTATTTCACATTGCTCCAGTCCACTGTGTCCTTGAGCAAGACACTTTATTTCACATTGCTCCAGTCCACTGTGTCCTTGAGGAAGACACTTTATTTCACGTTGCTCAAGTCCACTGTGTCCTTGAGCAAGACACTTTATTTCACATTGCTCCAGTCCACTGTGTCCTTGAGCAAGCCACTTTATTTCACATTGCTCAAGTCCACTGTGTCCTTGAGCAAGACACTTTATTTCACATTGCTCCAGTCCACTGTGTCCTTGAGGAAGACACTTTATTTCACGTTGCTCAAGTCCACTGTGTCCTTGAGCAAGACACTTTATTTCACATTGCTCCAGTCCACTGTGTCCTTGAGCAAGCCACTTTATTTCACATTGCTCCTGTCCACTGTGCCCTTGAGCAAGACACTTTATTTCACATTGCTCCAGTCCACTGTGCCCTTGAGCAAGACACTTTATTTCACATTGCTCCAGTCCACTGTGTCCTTGAGCAAGCCACTTTATTTCACATTGCCCCAGTCCACTGTGCCCTTGAGCAAGCCACTTTATTTCACATTGCTCCAGTCCACTGTGCCCTTGAGCAAGACACTTTATTTCACATTGCTCCAGTCCACTGTGTCCTTGAGCAAGCCACTTTATTTCACATTGCGCCAGTCCACTGTGCCCTTGAGCAAGACACTTTATTTCACATTGCTCCAGTCCACTGTGTTCTTGAGCAAGGCACTTTATTTCACATTGCTCCAGTCCACTGTGCCCTTGAGCAAGACACTTTATTTCATGTTGCTCCAGTCCACTGTGTTCTTGAGCAAGGCACTTTATTTCACATTGCTCCAGTCCACTGTGTTCTTGAGCAAGGCACTTTATTTCACATTGCTCCAGTCCACTGTGTCCTTGAGCAAGACACTTTATTTCACATTGCTCCAGTCCACTGTGTCCTTGAGCAAGCCACTTTATTTCACATTGCTCCTGTCCACTGTGCCCTTGAGCAAGACACTTTATTTCACATTGCTCCAGTCCACTGTGTCCTTGAGCAAGACACTTTATTTCACATTGCTCCAGTCCACTGTGTCCTTGAGGAAGACACTTTATTTCACGTTGCTCAAGTCCACTGTGTCCTTGAGCAAGACACTTTATTTCACATTGCTCCAGTCCACTGTGTCCTTGAGCAAGCCACTTTATTTCACATTGCTCCTGTCCACTGTGCCCTTGAGCAAGACACTTTATTTCACATTGCTCCAGTCCACTGTGTCCTTGAGCAAGCCACTTCATTTCACATTGCCCCAGTCCACTGTGCCCTTGAGCAAGCCACTTTATTTCACATTGCTCCAGTCCACTGTGCCCTTGAGCAAGACACTTTATTTCATATTGCTCCAGTCCACTGTGTCCTTGAGCAAGCCACTTTATTTCACGTTGCTCAAGTCCACTGTGTCCTTGAGCAAGACACTTTATTTCACATTGCTCCAGTCCACTGTGTCTTTGAGCAAGCCACTTTATTTCACATTGCGCCAGTCCACTGTGCCCTTGAGCAAGACACTTTATTTCACATTGCTCCAGTCCACTGTGTTCTTGAGCAAGGCACTTTATTTCACATTGCTCCAGTCCACTGTGTTCTTGAGCAAGGCACTTTATTTCACATTGCTCCAGTCCACTGTGTTCTTGAGCAAGGCACTTTATTTCACATTGCTCCAGTCCACTGTGTTCTTGAGCAAGGCACTTTATTTCACATTGCTCCAGTCCACTGTGTCCTTGAGCAAGACACTTTATTTCACATTGCTCCAGTCCACTGTGTCCTTGAGCAAGACACTTTATTTCATGTTGCTCCAGTCCACTGTGTCCTTGAGCAAGGCACTCAAATTCATATTGAAACACTTTCTTGAGTTTGGAAATATAACGTTGGTAGTCATGGTAACGATGAGACGTCAATAACATCACCTCCACCGACTCACTTAGCGCTAAAATAGAAACATGATGCTTTACATGTGGCATGGAGGTCATTTTTGTACCTCCTCGACCACATTCATCTGGAACTCCTTTCCGCTGCCTCTGATATTGCCTTTAGGGATTTGGTCCTTGTCTTTCCAGAGTAGAGAAGGCCGGTACAAACACCGACGCTCTAATAGCTTTGTCAATTCGTCTCCTGTAATATTCGCACACAATTGCTGTTTCAGTGTAGTTGTACAGCTTCAGTATAAATTTATCAATAATACCTATATTGAATATATTAATGGTTAAGGAAGAATTAAGCAAAGATTACATCAACCGGGTGTTTTGTGGGAGAATAGCAGTCATCACCCATGCATGCTCTCTCTCCTCTTCACGACACTGATGTTGTCCAAGGAAAATCAGAGGCTGTCATAGCTTCACGGTAGTGTTGTCACAATTGATTTTATCCCCTTGAGTGTATTGGAGTGCAAAGACATCACGTGAAATAAAGTGTTTGGTTTAATGACATAACGTGAAGAAAAGTGTCATGTTTAAGGACATAACGTGAAGCAAAGTGTCTGGTTTAATGACATAATGTGATGTAAAGTGTCTTGTTTAAGGACATAACGTGAAGTAAAGTGTCTTAAGGACATAACGTGAAGTAAAGTGTCTTAAGGACATAACGTGAAGTAAAGTGTCTTGTTGAAGGACATAACGTGAAGAAAAGTGTCTGGTTTAAGGACATAACGTGAAGTGCCTTAAGGACATAACGTGAAGTAAAGTGTCTTGTTGAAGGACATAATGAGAAGTGTCTTGTTTAATGAGATAACGTGAAATAAAGTGTCTTGTTTAATGAGATAACGTGAAATAAAGTGTCTTGTTTAAGGACATAACGTGAAGAAAAGTGTCTGGTTTAAGGACATAACGTGAAGTGTCTTAAGGACATAACGTGAAGTAAAGTGTCTTGTTGAAGGACATAACGTGAAGTAAAGTGTCTTGTTTAAGGACATGGCATGAAGTAAAGTGTCTTGTTTAAGGACATAACACGTTCTCTGGTCAAGGACTCAAACTCCTGACTGACGACTGTAAAGCCAGCAGCCTAACTAATCACTAAGCCAGACTGTTTATGTTGATTTCTTAAAATGATCTTTAAATGGCCAGAATCACCATGGATTTTATCTCTGAAAGATTGAATAACCGCAAGTATGAGGATCAGCTGGAAAGATGATAGGCTGCCCAAAATACTCTCATGGAATGACCAAATGAAGTTTATTTTTTAAGTATATTTGATCTTTGGTAATGGGTTATGGGTGTAGGTGGTAGGTGATTGTTTTATAGATACCATAAGTCTCTTATCTGTGCCAATGTATGTCACCTCATTTTCATTCAATTTGTTATCAGTTTGTATCAGATGTCTACGTAAACTTTGATTCCCTTCTTTAAGTATCACTTTAGAAGGAGAATCAGAGTGGAGAGAGAGGCACTGCACCCCAGTAAATTTACTGGAAAAAAACAATGCAGTTATTAAGAAGAGTTGAAATTAATGCATGCAAGATTTCACAACCCTAGCATCACCCCTTCATAGCCAGCCAGTCTCTGGAAAGAAACAACGCAGTTATCAATAAAGAATAGTTGAAATTAACGCATGCAAGATTTCACAGCTCTAGCATCACTCCTTCATAGTCAGCCTAATGAACTTTTCATGTAAGTGATATAAGTTAACTATACATATATTTGTATAACAAACTATAGCGAGGATACTGGGTTGTATGAATGTAACAAAACGAGACATGGTTTGTGTGTATAATATTTAATTAACTGTAGATAGTATCTTTGACATGTCAAGTATACTATCTACCATTAATTAAATATTATACACACAAACCATGTCTCGTTTTGTTACATTCATACAACCCAGTATCCTCGCTATATTGGTAACCCTGACGTGATACGAACACGCAGCCGTTCATCGCTATAAGTGGTCACCCCCCCCCCCCCCCCTCCCCAAAAAAAAGAAAAAAATAGCACATCTGGTTTTGTGAGTAACATTACGAATACACAGCAAATTTAGCTACAAACAATGAAACTACTCAAGGACACGCACATGTGGAATTCGCACAGACATACTTTTTCTCTCACGCATCAGTTAACAAAACAAATAAGAAACTTACATAAAATATATATCCTGTTGAATGTTTCTGAACTTGTAGCTATTGTTTCCCTACATTCAGTTATGAACGGCAACTACAGAAAATGATGGGATTATTTCAGAAATGTTAATAGTTACTGTAAAAATTAGAAAAAAGTTCATTTGATCTTTGGTAATGGGTTATGGTGTAGGTGGTAGGTGATTGTTTTATAGATACCATAAGTCTCTTATCTGTGCCAATGTATGTCACCTCATTTTCATTCAATTTGTTATCAGTTTGTATCAGATGTCTACGTAAACTTTGATTCCCTTCTTTAAGTATCACTTTAGAAGGAGAATCAGAGTGGAGAGAGAGGCACTGCACCCCAGTAAATTTACTGAAAGGTGGGTGAATGAAGCGAAAATGGTCCGAGTGATTGAGCCTTCTCTGTTTATAAGCCTGTAGGTTAAAGAAGAGAACAAAAGGAAGAAGGGAGCACTTGTACAACACGCTCCTGAAGTTGAGGGTTGTTCTATCGACGGGGTATGAAACAACCCATTTGTGACGCCTCCCCGCTATTGGGGATTTCGATTGTTGTAATTGTTTGTTTCAATATTTTTACACGACTGTATGTAAAATCCCCGGCATGTGTCTTTGTATTGTCCCCTTTTCTTGTGCGCCCTTGTGGCAAATAAAGAAATCTATCTATCTATTTATCTATCCATCTATCTGGCTATGCATCTCTCGCTCTCTCTCTCTATATATATATATATATATAATAATAAAATGTGGAGAAGGAGCACACGAGTTAGAATATATATATATATATATATATGAAAACGGAGTAAAAGATGATTATTAGGAAGAAAAATATTTTTTTTCTTTTTTCTTTTTTTCTGGGTTAGAAAATGATTAAAACAAAATATTTTACTTTGTGTGAAGTGTTAAGGTATTAGTTAATTAATTTATTAATTAACAATGGCATTTATTTATTTATTTATATATTTAATAATTGTCTATTATCGGTTTCAGCATTTTTATGCATTATCAAATGATATGTATTGATGTAAAATGGTGGTGGTGAACATGTTAAGAAAATGGTGAAGAAAGAATAATGTTATTTACAAACAAGGGTTATGAAGTGAAAAGAAAAAAGAAAAAAGAAAAAACAGGGGCGTAATAGGACAATGTGAAAGGAAAAATAATATTATTTACAGGCATAGTTCTTGAAGATAAGCAGATCAAAATGTGTTAATATAGCAAGAGCGCTTAGTTGATCCATGATGGAGGAAAATGGTAGTCTGGGGTTTGATATGATTTCGCTTTTTAGAGAGTTAATATGGAGGGGGAGGTAATTCAGGGTGGTCAACTAGGGGGGTGGAATGATGGATGGTATTTAATTTATATAAGAAAAAGGATTATGTAGGGTGTAAGGGACGTAACTCTTTAGAGAACGTAGGGATTTGGGATTATGGTTCATTGTTCGTTCCAGTTTTAGTTTAGTATTTCATTAACAAATTCCAGCCTCTGCTTAATGCAGAAGTTGGAATTGTTAATGAAATACGTTTCCTTATTGGTACGATGGATGAAAGTAGCGTTGTCTATGAATTTGTAAATGGGGAAAAATTTTAAAGTTTGGATGTTGGTTGGGTGCACAATTGACGATATGTTCAAGAAACGCAATCTTTCTGTATTCCTGTATTTTGATTTGTGATCTATGGACGGTCATACGTTGTCGGAGGCTGTTTTTTGTCTGACCTATGTAGTGGAGCAGGTCAAAACAGATTAGGTTTTCAGATGCACATGTAAAGTTGTGTTTAACTGTGAAATGTTGTCCTTGTTTAAAATGGAATGTTGAACCTTCTATTAGATTTATGCATATGCCACAGTTGGGCCTTCCGCATTTTTTTACTGTAGGGTTCATTGTGAGGGTTGGTTGGATTTTGGCTTGTGTGAGGATGTTTTTTATGGATTTAGGTTGTCTTTTGCTCTTTATGATGTGTGTTTAGAGGATTTTGTTCATTCTTGGGTCTCTTTTTAGTAAAGGAATGTTCTGGAGCAAAGTTTCTCAACGGGAGGCATATGCACCCCCGGGGCGTTTCGGAACTCCAGGGGGGCGTTTGGGAGCAAGGTCGCGTTAGGGGGGGGGGGGGGGGGGGGGGGGCATTTAGAGCTGGGGGGGGGGGGGGGGTCAGGGGGGGGGGGGGCTCTTTATTTTGGTAAGTTTTATAAGCCATATTTGTATGTCTTTGAGACAGCCAGTGTGAATGCATTTGAATGAGCTTGCATAACTATAGTCTGACCGCAGCTGTGAGCAGGTGTGCAGGCATGTCCGGTAATTGAGATCATAAAAATGGAAAAACCCACAGTCAACTGGGTCAAAGACACTTTGGACGCAGCCAGTTAAATCTTATCTTTCCTTCACCGATAACAATGTATTTCATGTCTGAAATTATTGACTTAACTGCAACGAGTTAACACTATGTAGATCTATTTTATTCCCTATTGTTTAATTAATATTACAAATAAAAAAAAAAAAGAAAAGAAAAAACAGAAGCGAGTAGCACACACATCTAGGACCACATACAACACATAATCAGATAATACACACAACTTTGGAATATTGTTAATCAATTTTTTAGTAATCTACTGATATAAAAATCAATAGTATATTGAAAAATGGAAAAATAGGGGGGGGGGCGTTTTGTGGCCTAAATGGGTTGAGAACCTGTGTTCTGGAGGATGGTGTCGAATGCATCATTGTTGAGGGGGTTGTGTATGGAGATGTATGGTAGAGTTTTCTAAGGGAAATCATATCAAACCCCAGACTACCATCTGCCTTCATCAACTAAGCACTCTTGCTATAACACATTTTGATCTGCTTATCTTCAAGAACTATGCCTGTAAATAATATTATCTTTTTTTTCAGATTGCTCTATTATGTTCCACATTACGCCCCCGCCCCTTTTTTTTAATTGCCAAAGGAGAATGCGAGACGTGTCAATAACAACTATTTATTGCATAATTGTTACTTTCAAAGTGATAAGCGACATTTTTCTAATCCTTGTGTGACTTTGCGTTAAAAAATCTCCATTAGAACTGCCGTAAGTAGGAACGCGGTTGAGAAAGAGAAGGAAGTAGAAAGTGCAGAGTAGAAGAGAGAGAGGGACAGAAAAAGAAAGAGAAAGGATCTCTGAAGGAGGGAAACAGCGACAGAAAGAAAGAGACAAAGAAAAAGGGGAGAGAGAGAGAGAGAGAGAGAGAGAGAGAGAGAGAGAGAGAGAGAGAGAGAGAGAGAGAGAGAGAGAGAGAGAAGGCTGTGTGAGAGAAGGGACTGGCAAAAAGAGAGAGAAAGAAGAGGCTGTGTGAGAGAAGGGACTGGCAAAAAGAGAGAGAA
The DNA here is from genome assembly GCA_964016885.1 of Eledone cirrhosa. Taxonomy (NCBI): domain Eukaryota; kingdom Metazoa; phylum Mollusca; class Cephalopoda; order Octopoda; family Eledonidae; genus Eledone; species Eledone cirrhosa. Next base: position 17,832,460 of record OZ024757.1, read on the forward strand.
AGAAGAGGCTGTGTGAGAGGGGAAAGAAAGAGAGAGTGAGACAGTAAGTAACCACATGTTGTGAGAAGAGAAGCAGACGACAATATGAAATATTAAAAATATTTGAAAAATATTTTTGCAAATATGACAATATTTTATATATACATACATGCATAGATAAATCTACATATACAATTGCATGTGTATAGTAAAAAATATATGTGTATGTATGCATATGAAAACACGTATACATAAATGAAGGTAGAAGTAAAATACGTATATAGTAGTTGATAGACGACTATATACGCACATATAAATAAGAATATATACATACATTAAAATATAAAAATTAAATGGTAAAATAATATAATAAAAATTAAAGATAAAAATTAAAATTAAATTAAAAATAAAAATAAAACACCTTATGCAAAAATATACATATATAAATTATAAATGAATAAAAGCAAACATAAAATGATCAAAAAGCTAATAAAAATGAAATAAAACAAGCATGGACACTTACGGACGTAAAGACAAAAAACATAAACAAAAGGCGAAGAAACAAAAAGACTAAAACTAAAACACAAAAAAACACACTCATAGAAAAGCATGATATACATATACATAAAAAGTTAGGGCTAAACACACAGTACACACACATATATACATGCATATATGGCGACGTACACAAATATACATATACACACACATATATACATGCATATATGTGTGTGTATATGTATATTTGTGTACGTCGCCATATATACATGCATATATGGCGACGTACACAAATATACATATCTATCTATCTAAGGCGGGTAAAATTCCCGAGATCCATGGACGAGTTCTCTCCTGCGGTCTCTGTCCCTCATTATCGCTGCCATGTCCTGCATCTCCAACAGACCAGTGTCTGTCCTTAGGGCATCAACATATGTTAACCTTGGTCTTCCTCTTCTAGTGTGTCTATGTAGGGGCTCTGACCAAGAAACTCACTCAGATGGTGGATGGGTGCTACACGAGAATGCTGAGGATGGCTCTGAACATTAATCAGTATACACTGAGGATGAAAAACTCAGAGCTGTATGGGAGCATCCCAAAAGTCAGCTCGAAAGTGACACAGAGGAGACTGAGGTTGGCTGGACATGCTCACCGACATCCAGAGTTGACAAATATACATATACACACACATATATACATGCATATATGGCGACGTACACAAATGTACATATACACACACATACATACATGCATATATGATGACGTACACAAATATAGATATACACACACATATATACATGCATATATGGCGACGTACACAAATATACATATACACACACATACATACATGTATATATGGCGACGTACACAAATATACATATACACACACATACATACATACATGCATATATGATGACGTACACAAATATACATATACACACACATATATACATGAATATATGGCGACGTACACAAATGTACATATACACACACATACATGCATATATGATGACGTACACAAATATACATATACACACACATATATACATGAATATATGGCGACGTACACAAATATACATATACACACACATATATACATGAATATATGGCGACGTACACAAATATACATACACATACATACATGTATATATGGCGACGTACACAAATATACATATACACACACATACATACATACATATATGATGACATACACAAATATACATATACACACACATATATACATGAATATATGGCGACGTACACAAATGTACATATACACACACATACATGCATATATGGCGACGTACACAAATATACATATACACACACATACATACATACATGCATATATGATGACGTACACAAATATACATATACACACACATATATACATGAATATATGGCGACGTACACAAATATACATACACATACATACATGTATATATGGCGACGTACACAAATATGCATATACACACACATACATACATACATATATGATGACATACACAAATATACATATACACACACATATATACATGAATATATGGCGACGTACACAAATGTACATATACACACACATACATGCATATATGGCGACGTACACAAATATACATATACACACACATACATACATACATACATGCATATATGATGACGTACACAAATATACATATACACACACATTTTTGCTCAGAACACTCCCTGAAACATAAGTAGTATTACATGTGTAAAGTTTGAAAACAGTTGGTTGGGTGGTTCTCGAGTTTTAGAGATTCGAACTCTCACACACACACAGACAGACATCCTCAGTTTTATATATATAGATAATTGTTTCTACTTTGGCACAAGGCCAGCAATTACCCAGTACATTACTGGTACTTTATTTTATCGACTCCGTAAGGATGGAGGGCAAAGTTAACCTCGGCGGGATTTGAACTCAGACCGTAAAGGGACGTAACTATGCTGGAAAGCATGGCGTCGGACTCTCTACCGATACTGCCAATCCACTTAAATAATGATTTCTAGTATAGGCACACGGTCAGTAATTTGGAGGAGGGGAAAGTCGATTAAATCGACCCCAGTGCATGACTGGTACTTTATTTTATCGACCCCATAAAGATGAAAGGCAAAGTTAACCTCGGCGGGATTTGAACTCAGATCATAAAGGGTCGTAACTCTATGCTACAAAGCATGGAGTCTGACTCTTCCGATACGCCAATCCACCACCCTTCTTTTATCTTAAATAATACCACACCTTACACATTGTTGCAGCCTTCGAGTTACATACTCTCTTATACTTAACACGCAATGTTTCAAACAAACTACAACAATCTATCTATCTATGTCGAAGAGGCAATTAGAAGTGGCAACGTAGCCAGCGTGCTAGCAACGAGAACGACCTTGGACTAGTTCTTCGACGCAAAGGACGAGGGCTGCGTTGTCAGAAACAAAATACGTGCTCTGGGTAACGAGGGAGCCAAAGCTGTTAGCTGGACCCGGTTAAAGGAGTCTAAAAGTGGCAACAAGTCCACGATTCGGTCTTTGAAGGACCAAGACAGACGCGTGATACGTGAGCCGAAGCAGATGTGCGCGGCCTTTCAGCGGCACTTTGCTCAGCTGTTCGCGCAGGGCGGCGCGCCGGGAGGGACTATGGATTTCCGACCATACCTCGACGGCCTGCCGCGGCTCTCGGACAGCGAGGCGAAGTTCTGCGAAAGGCCGATTTCAGCCTCTGAGATAGGGGACGCGCTGAGCCAATGCGGCAAACGCAAATCTCCAGGTCTCGACGGTTCTCCTGGAAGCGGTCTACTGCAAGTGGCAGCAGAACGGGAGAATTCCCAGTTCTGTGACCAGGGGCGTAGTCACGCTAGTCAGGAAGGACGAGAATAAGGGGGATGACATAGGCAACTTCCGCCCCATAACTCTGCTAAACACAGAGTTACAGATTTTGGCCAAGGTGTTGGCAAAGAGGCTGGCGCATGTCGTCAAAAACCTGGTGGGAGAAGCGCAGACATGCGCAATCCCGACCAGGTCCATACACGACAACCTCCACCTCATGCGATACTTCGTAGAGAGGGTTGGGTGTAAACCCGGCTTCGGTGGGGCCCTGATCAACTTGGATCCGTCTAAGGCTTTCGATAGGGTTGGCCATCGTTACCTGGATGCGGTGCTCGAGGCGGCAGGCTTCGGACTCGTGTTCATGGGCTGGATTGCTGCAATGCACAGCAGCAACATCTGCTCAAGAGTCAAGGTGAGCGGCTACCTCTCGGAGCCGTTCAATATCACGCGATCCATCCGACAGGATGCCCTCTCTCCTCCCTTCTGTATGTACTGACTCTCGAGCCACTACTGCGGAAGTTGGAGCTATTGCAGGGCATCCCCCTGGAACCGGCATTGCGGAAAGCAGCGTCGGCCTAGGCCGACGACATGACAGTAATGGTGTCGAGCACCTCGCAAATCGAGGAAGTCGGCACACTACTGAAGGAATACAAAAGGTTCACAGGAGCGAAGCTGAACAAGTCCATCGGTTTGCAACTCGGATCGTGGAGAGGAAAACCGATGCCTTCCGATGACGTCGTCGGACGCTGGGCGGAAGGACCGGTGAAGCTGCTCGGGGTCTGGTTTGGTCCGGATCTCCAGGAGGAGAAGAACTGGAACGAGGTGACGGCCAAGGTGTTTGCACTCACCCAGAGGTGTGCCGAGTGTAAACTATCCTTGAAAGGTCGAGCGGAGGTGGCGAACACTTTTATAGCGTCCGTCATCTACTACCGCTTGACCGTTGTGCCTTGTCCAGCCAAAACGCTCACCAAAATGGAGCGCGCGCTCTTCCAATTCCTTTGGAAGAAGCGGGCTCCTTTGGTGAGAAGATCCATCTGCTGCCAACACGCTTCCAATGGAGGGCTGGGGATGCCGTGGCTAACGATGCGCAAACACGCGCTCAGGCTGCGGCATCTCCACGTATTCCTCACCGGTCAACCGGTGTGGGCTCCGTTCGTAAGGCGAGCCTTCCCACGACTCGTTTCGCTGACCGAGCTGCAGTCCTGGGTCAAGCAAAGACCAAGGAAAATGGGCGACTGACACATCGAATGTGCTCAGGCGCTCACAGCCCTCTGGCAGGCGGACCTGGCGATCAGTGGAGACCCCACTTCGTCATTCTATAGAGGGTTGGTCCGCATCAAATGGGACGACGCGCTCGGAGAAACTCTAGGCGTAGAGGAAGACGAACTGGCCAGTCTGTTCGGTAGGACCTTCTGCCCGGGACCGATGGACAACTTCCAAAAGTCCCTGGCCTGGCAGTACTACTGAGGAGCTCTACCAGTTCGAGACAAGCTCTTCAGACATGGACGCCCGGGCAGGGACCCTTCTAAAAAGATCTATCCGAGATGCGTGCGAGACGAAGAAACCGTTGCGCACGTGAAACTTGAAAAAGTTAATTAGGGATTCGCCGAAGAGGAAAGTGTCTGTCTTTAACCCTTTTAACCTTGTCCACCACACAATCTCTTTCGCCATGGCCACCAGGCAGATGAAAACTGCCTGCCCTTCCTCCTCGAAGGAAGACGGCGAGACCATCTGCACAATGGACTCAGTCGACAACCGGATCAGTCCCACACGCGACAGCAACTGTTCGACATAGCTCCACAAGTCAGCAATGCTCGGGCACTGAACGAGTGCGTGCACAACGGTTTCGTCGCTCTGCGTGCATCTCGGACAGGCTCGGCTGACGGCACTTCCATGCCTGTAGAGCTTATCTCGAACCGGCAGCGCTCCCCGGTAGCACTGCCAGGCCAGGGATTTTTGGAAGTTATCCATAGGCCCCGGGCTGAAAGTTCTCCGGAAGAGAGCAAACAGCTGATCTTCTTCGACGCCCAGGATCTCTCCGAGAACGTCGTCGCTCTTCCCCTCCACTAGTCCTCTATAGAACGCCGAGGTGGATGTTCCACTGATACTGGTGCCCAGCTGGGAGAGGGCATTGAGCGCCTGGAGACATTCCAGTTTCCAAGCGCTATCCCTCGGTCTTTTTCTGACCCAGGACTGCAGCTCCGTCAAGGAGACGAGCTGTGGGAAAACATGCCTGGCGAACGGCGACCACAACCGTTCACCATCAAGGAAGCACCAGAGATGTCGCAGCCTCAGCGCATGTTTGCGCATCATCAGCCATGGCATGCCCAGTCCTCCACGCAACGGGTGTTGATAGCAGATGGATCGTCTGACCATGGGAGCGCGTCCCTTCCACAAAAAGCGGAAGAGGAGGCGCTCCATTTTGGTGAGAGTTGGGCTGGAGCAAGGGACGACGGTGAGGCGGTAGCAGATGACGGATGCGATGTACGCATTCGCCACCTCCGCCCGGCCTTTCAGGGACGGCTTCCTCTCAGCCCATTTCTGGGTGAGGGAGGCCACCCCGCTCGTCACCTCGTTCCAGTTTTTCTCCATCTGGAGGTCCGGTCCGAACCAGACCCCGAGCAATTTAACCGGTCCGTCCGTCCAACGCCCCACGACGCTGTCGGACGGCATGGACTTGCCTCTCCAGGTGCCGGGCTGCAAGCCCACCGACATTTCCTGGTTTATCTTTGCTCCTGTCACCGCTTCGTATTCCTTGAGAGCGGTGCCGAGCATCTGGACGTGTCTGGTGCTCGACACCACCACGGTGACGTCGTCAGCGTAAGTCGACTCGGATTTCCCGCATCCTAGTTCGCGTGGGACGCCCCTCATCGCCCCCAGTTTGTGCAGTAACGGCTCGAGAGCCAATACATTCAAGAGGGACGAGAGGAGACAACCCTGGAAGACTGAGCGCATGATGCTGAACGGCTGCTATAGGTGACCGTTCACCCTCACAACTGAGCAGATGTCGCTGTACATTGCTGCGATCCAACCCCTGAAAACGGGCCCGAAACCGGCTGCCTCGAGGACCGCCGCCAGGTACCGATAGTCGACCCTGTCGAATGCTTTGGATTATTCCAAGTTGATCAGGGCCCTACCCTTGCCAGGTACCTTAACCACCCTCTCTATGGTGTATCGCATGAGGTGGAGGTTGTCGTGTATGGATCTGTCCGGAATGGCGCATGTCTGCGCCTCTCCCACCAGACCCTTGACGACAAGCGCCAACCTCGTTGCTAACACCTTGGCCAAAATCTTGAACTCTGCGTTTAGCAGGGTTATGGGCCTGAAATTATCGATAACATCCCCCTTGTTCGGGTCTTTTCTCAGCAGCGCTACTGCTCCCCGGCTCACAAAACTGAGAATGCTCCCGTTCTGCTGCCAGTTGCAGTAGACGTCTGCCAAGAGGTCACCGAACAAGTCTGGCATAAATGCATAAAGCTCGTAGGGCAGAACATCTAAACCTGGCGATTTACCCCTTGTGCAGTTAGCCATCGCTTCCCGTATTTCACCGGCTGTTTTTGGCCTTTCGCAACACAGTGCTGCGGTCGTCGAGAGCCGAGGCAGTCCGTCGAGTTATGCACTGAAGTCCATGCCCCGATCCGGGTCGCCGCCGCTCCCGAACAGTTCAGCAAAGTGCTGCTGAAAAGCTTCACACATCCGCTCGGGTTCGAGCATCACGCACCCGTTTTGGTCAGACAAAGACCGAATTGTGACTTTGTTGCCACGTCGCGCCTCTGCCACCCGGGCCCATTGGACGGCTTTTGTCCCCTCGTGTTTCAGAGCACGCGCTCTAGCTCTGACAACGCAACCTTCGTGTTTTGCGTTGAAGAATTGGTCGAGTGCCAATCTCGCCGCAAGCACGTCGGTTGCGATGCCTGTCCTAAACGCCTCTTCTAGCTTTCTGACTAGCTCTCCCTCTACTCTATTTTCCTCTATGACTACTCCTTTGCTAAACCTAATCGACTCTACTTTAATTGCCCTTTTCAGGGCAAACCACCACCTGTTGTTGACGTCCGCTCCCGTCAACGCCCGCTTAACTAATACGCTAATCCGGTCTCTGTAGGCTTTGCGCACCGGGAAAGACACGTTTAGCTTCCAGTAACCAAGCCCTTGTCTATGAAGTCTGTCTATGTCTATCTCACAGATCACAAATTTGTGGTCTGTGTAGTCGACTATTTTAAATTGTGGACAACTTATACTAGCCTTATCTAGTTCTCTGCAGAATACCCTATCGAGATACGATCTGGATGACCCGATACGGTTTGTCCATGTCCACATTGGCACATTCGGGTGATCCAGTCGATACCTGTCAGACAGTTCAAAACGTCTGAGCAGATTGGTGAGGCTCTTGCACCCTCCTCCCCTATCCACTAGCCCCACACGATCCCAGCGTGCATCCAAGATACCGTTCCAGTCGCCCACTAACACTAAAGAGCGGGACGTTCAAAGAAAGGTCTCTAGACGTCTGAAGAAATCTGGCCGACCTGCCCCTGTTGGGGCGTAGACGGCTACTAGCCTGAAAGCATTGCCTTCGCTGCCGGTCACGTCCAGCACCACCGACTTACCTTCTGGGTCCAGGAAGATGGCCCGTATCGCGAGATCCAAGCCTCTCCGAAAAAGGACGGCAACCCCTCCCCCCGATCCTGGACGGTTGGGAGATGCGTATACATCGTAGCCGCCGAAGATCGGTGCGAAAGCTTGTGCTTCGGAGATTCTGGTTTCACTGATGGCCACCACATCTATGTTTAGTGACCTGAGGTCATTGAGCAGGTAACCCTGCTTCCAAGATGACCCCAGGCCACGTGCATTTATACTGCCTATTCTGAGTACAGCCATGTTGGATGAGAAACGGGGCAAGTGAGAAAGGGTCACTTACCTTGTTCGTGTGGTGAAGGGACAGTAGAACCGCCCCTTTCGCTGGTCATGGGTGTTTCCAAGAGGATGTCAGTGTATATCCTCTTGGTAACCGACCGTCTGAAGTCTCCAACTGCGTTGGGGAATTTTTGTTTTAAAGGTTTGTACTGTTCTATTGAGATTTCAATGATGCTTATGTTTGTCGGGAGAGTTCTTGGTGTTGGTGGGGTGTAGTAGTTTTTTTCTGTGATGTCTGTGTGTTGCTTTATATATTGTATGAGTTCTTTTTTTGCCATGTTTATGGCTGTGTACTTTTTGGCGGGAGGGGTGATTTTGTTGCTGTTTTCTTCTTGTTGCTGTTTGGTGTGTGTATCTTGTTGTGTTTGCGTTGTTGGTGTTTGTGGTGGTGATGGTGGTGGTGTGGCTGCAAGTTTCCTTGCTGCCTTTACCCCTCTTTGTATGCCTTCGCTTTTGGAGGGTGAATCTAAGGGTTTTTTTGTTTTTTGTTTTTTGTGGCAGACCGTTTGCCACTTGACAGTTTGCACTTGACCGTTTGCATCTCGGACAGGCTCGGATGACGGCACTTCCGTGCCTGTAGAGCTTATCTCGAACCGGCAAGGCTCCTCGGTAACACTTCCAGGCTAGGGATTTTTGGAAGTTATCCATAGGCCCTGGGCTGAAAGTTCTCCGGAAGAGAGCAAACAGCTGATCTTCTTCGACGCCCAGGATCTCTCCGAGAACGTCGTCGCTCTTCCCCTCCACTCGCCGAGGTGGATGTTCCACCGATACTGGTGCCCAGCTGGCAGAGGGCAGTGAGAGCCTGGAGACATTCCAGTTTCCAAGCGCTATCCCCCGGTCTTTTTCTGACCCAGGACTGCAGCTCCGTCAAGGAGAAGAGCTGTGGGAAAACGTGCCTGGCGAACGGCGACCACCCCTGTTCGCCGTCAACGAAGCACCAGAGATGTCGCAGCCTCAGCGCATGTTTGCACATCATCAGCCATGGCATGCCCAGTCCTCCACGCAACGGGTGTTGACAGCAGGTGGATCGTCTGACCATGGAGCGCGTCCCTTCCACAAAAAGCGGAAGAGGAGGCGCTCCATTTGGGTGAGAGTTGGGCCGGGGCAAGGGTCGACGGTGAGGCGGTAGCAGATGACGGATGCGATGTACGCATTCGCCACCTCCGCCCAGCCTTTCAGGGACAGCTTCCTCTCGGAAATAATAATAATAATAATTGTTTCTACTTTTGGCACAAGGCCAGCAAATACCCAGTGTATTACTGGTACTTTATTTTATCGACCCCACAGTGATGATATAATAATAATAATAATAATAATAATAATAATAATAATAATAATAATAATAATGATTTCTTTATTAACCACAAGGGTTTACATAAAGTAGACATTAAGGACAGTGCAGGACAATGCAGGACGGTACAAATGGGCATTTCTGCGTGTAAAAAAAACAAAAACAGAGGATGTAACAAAAATAACAATGAAAATAACAATGAAAAATTCCCCAATAGGGGGGAGACTTCGGAGGGACATTTGTGGAGAAAGCCCAGTAAAAAGCCACAATGACCCTGACCACCAAGGCAAGTGCCCTCTCCCAGTTTTCCACCTTTAGTTTACAGATATATACTCAGAGTCGGCCCATTCACTCGGGCCATTCTTGCTTCTCTCACCCATCTTTCAACAAAATGCTGGGAAGAGAGCACTTCCTTCTCTACTCTGATTTTCCTTTTCAAATGAAATTTGAAAAAGTCAATCAGAGCATCACCGAAGAGGTAAGTGCTCGTCTTCAGCCCTTTCAAACGTGTCCACCATACTATCTCTTTCGCCATGGCCACCAGACAGATAAAAACTGCCTGCCCTTCCCGGCTAAAGGAGGAGGGCGGGGCAATCCTCACGATAGACTCAGATGATAGCTGGATCCGTCCTAAACGCGACAGCAGGTGTTCGACATAAACCCACAAGTCAGCAATTTTCGGACACTGGACGAGTGCGTGCAGGACGGTTTCGTCGCCCTGCGCGCATCTCGGACATGCCCGGCTGACGGCACCTCCATGCCTGTAGAGTTTATCCCGAACTGGCAAGGCTCCTCGGTAGCACTGCCAGGCCAGAGATTTCTGGAAGTTGTCCATAGGCCCTGGCCCGAAAGTTCTTCCGAAGAGATTGGCTAGTTGATTTTCGTCGACGCCTAGAGTTTCCCCAAGTACGTCGTCGCTCTTCCCCTCCACTAATCCTCTATAGAACGCCGAGGTGGAGTTTCCACCGATCACATTGCCCGATTGGTCGAGGGCTGTGAGCGCCTGAAGACATTCCAGTCTCCAGGCGCTCCCTCTCGGTCTTCGCTTGACCCAGGACTGCAGCTCCGTCAAGGAAACGAGCTGGGGAAAAACGCGTCTAGCAAACGGCGACCACACCTGATCACCGTCGAGGAAGAGGTGGAGATGTCGTAGCCTGAGCGCGTGCCTGCGCATCATCAGCCACGGCATGCCCAGCCCTCCACGTAGCGGGTGTTGACAACAGATGGACCGCCTGACCATCGGAGCACGTCCCTTCCACAAAAAGCGAAAGAGCAAACGCTCCAGCGCAGTCAGGCGAGGCTTAGGACAAGGTACGACGGTTAGGCGGTAGCAGATGACAGACGCAATGTACGCGTTAGCCACCTCCGCTCGACCTTTCAGGGATAGCTTCCTCTCCGCCCATTTCTGGGTGAGAGAAGCCACCCTGCTCGTCACCTCGTCCCAGTTTTTGTCCGTCTGGAGGTCCGGACCGAACCAGACCCCTAGCAATTTAACCGGTCCGTCCGTCCAGCGCCCGACGACGCTGTTGGACGGCATGGACCTGCCTCTCCAGGTGCCGAGCTGCAGGCCCACTGACTTTTCCTGGTTGATCATTGCTCCTGTCACCGCTTCGTATTCTCTTAGTGTAGTGCCGATCGCCTCGATGTGTTTGGCGTTCGACACCACTACGGTGACATCGTCCGCATATGCTGACACGGATCTTCCGCATCCTAGTTCGCGCGGGACCCCCCTCAACGTCTCCAGTTTGTGCAGTAATGGCTCGAGAGTCAATACGTACAAGAGGGACGAGAGGGGACATCCTTGGCGGACCGAGCGCATGATGTTGAACGGTTCCGACAGGTGACCGTTCACTCTCACCACAGAGCAGATGTCGCTGTGCATGGCAGCGATCCAGCCTCTGAAGACGGGCCCAAAGCCAGCCGCCCTCAGGACTGCCGCTAGGTAACGATGGTCGACCCTATCGAAAGCTTTCGACTGATCTAAATTGATCAAGGACCCACCCGTGCCAGGTTCCCTAGCTACCCTCTCTACGATGTATCGCATGAGGTGGAGGTTGTCGTGGATGGATCTGTCGGGAATGGCGCATGTCTGCGCCTCTCCCACCAGACCACCAACGACAAGCGCCAACCTCTTTGCTAGCACCTTGGCCAAAATCTTAAACTCTGTGTTTAGCAGAGTTATGGGCCGGAAATTTTCTATGTTATCCCCCTTGTTCGGATCCTTTCTCAGCAGTGCCACCGCTCCTCGGCTCACAGAACTGGGAATTATCCCGTTCTGTTGCCAGTTGCAGTAGACGTCCGCCAAGAGGCCTCCGAACAAGTCTGGCATCTGTACGTAAAGTTCATAGGGCAGACCATCCAAACCAGGCGATTTACCCCTTGTGCAGCCAGTCATTGCCTCCCGTACTTCAGCGGCTGTTATCGGCTTTTCGCAACACTTCGCCTCAGTGGCCGAGAGCCGCGGCAGTCCGTCGAGGTAGACACTAAAGTCCATCCCTCTACCCGGCCCCCCGCTGCCCCCGAACAGCTGAGTGAAGTGTCGCTGAAAAGCTTCACACATTTGCCCGGGATCGAGTAGCATGCGCCCGTCGTGGTCCACCAAAGACCGGATCGTGGCTTTGTTGCCACGACGCGCCTCCGCCACTCGGGCCCATTGAACGGCTTTCGTCCCCTCGTCTCTGAGAGCACGCACCCTAGCTCTGACAACGCAGCCTTCGTGCTTTGCATTGAAGAATTGGTCAAGGGCCAATTTCGCCGCAAGCACGTCGGTCGCAATGCCTTTGCTAAGCGCCTCGTCTAATTTTCTAACTAGTTCTCCCTCTGCTCTATTTTTCTCTATTGCTAAAGCCTTACTAAACCTAATCGATTCTATTCTAATCGCTCTTTTCAGAGCAAACCACCACTTGTTGTTGACGATGGCCCCCGTCAACGCCCGCTTAACTAGTTCGCTAATCCGGTCTCTGTAGGCCTTGCGCGCTGGTAAGGACGCGTTTAGCTTCCAGTAGCCGGGTCCTCGTCTATGAAGCCTATCTAAGTCAAGCACACAGATCACGAATTTGTGGTCCGTGTAGCTGACTATCTTGAATTGTGGACAGCCTATGCTAGACCTATCTATTTCCCTACAAAATAATCTATCTAGATATGATCTGGATGACCCTATGCGGTTTGTCCAAGTCCACATTGGCACATTCGGGAAATCCAATCGGTACCTGTCAGACAGTTCAAAACGCCTGAGCAGGTTGGTGAGGCTCTTGCACCCTCCACCCCTATCCGCTAATCCCACACAGTCCCAGCGTGCATCTAAGATCCCGTTCCAGTCGCCCACTAACACTAAAGAGCGCGACGTTCCAAGAAAGGTCTCCAGACGCCGGAAGAAATCAGGCCGCCCTGCTCCTGTCGGGGCATAGACGGCCACTAGCCTGAAAGCTTGCCCGTCTCCGCTGGTCACGTCCAGCACCACCAGCTTACCCTCTGGGTCCAGGAAGATGGCCCGTATGGCGAGATCCAAACCTCTCCGAAAAAGCACAGCAACTCCTCCACCGGATCCAGGACGGCTGGGAGATGCGTACACATCGTAGCCGCCGAAGATCGGTGCGAAGGCCCGTGCTTCGGAGATTCTGGTCTCGCTGATGGCCACTACATCTATGTTTAGTGACCTGAGGTCGTTGAGCAGGTGACCCTGCTTCCATGACGACCCCAAGCCACGCGCATTTATGCTGCCTATTCTGAGTGAGGTCATGTTTAAAATAGAGTGGAAAAGATGGGAAAGACCACTTACCGTACTTTTGGTAGAGGAGGGATGGTTTTTACATCCCTTTTCACTTGATCGTCTGGTGAAGGGACCGTTGAATCGTCCCTTCGGCTGGTCGTCGGCTCTTCTAAGAGAATGTCTGAGTATACTCTTCGATTGATGGTTCCTCCTAGGTCCCTGAAATCACCAACTGCGTTGGGGAATTTCGTTTTAATATTTGTGTATTGTTTCTGTGCTATTTTTAGCAGTCTTATGTTAGTTGGCGTTTTGATTGGTGCTGGTATTATGTAGTCCTGTTGTGAAATGTCTGTGTGTTCAATTATGTAAGTCATTAGTTTCTTGTTGTGTGTATTTATTGCCGTGCATTTGTTTTTCTGGGGGTGGGGTGTGGTTCTGCTATTTTCTTGTCGTTGTTGCTGGGTGTGTGTGTTTTGTTGTTGTGTTTGCGATGTTGGTGCTTGTGGTGGTGGTGTTGAAGGTGTTGTTGGCGGTGGGGTTGTCGCCGGTGGTGATGGTGGCGCTAGTGTGGGTGGTGATGGTGTTGGTGTTGTTGCTGCTGTGGGTCTCTTTGCAGTAGACTTTACCCTTTTCTCATTTCTTTCCTCCCTTTTCAAAGGCGACGATGCGCTGCTTCTGCGTTTGTGCCTTCTTACGACCTTTTGCCATCTCTCTCCCACCTCACACTCCATGTCTGGTTCTGTGAGGTCGGGGAGGGGTACCAACTCCACTCTTTCACTTGTTGTTGTTGGTGATGTTTGCACTGGAGTCTCTGTTGCAGCTGCATTTGGTATTGCTGTTGTTGTTGTTAGTATTTCCACTGCTGCTGCTGTTTTTGATTTCCGTGGAGTGGGTATGGGTGCCACGGGCCTATCGTTCCTGGTTGCCGCTTGTCCTGTTGCTGGTAGCCGTGGAGCCGGATTCGGAAGGAGGGGGGTTTTCTCCTTTCTCAGGGTCTTCTCGTTGCAGAAGGCCCTGAGGTGAGTCTTCGATCCACAGCGAAAGCATTTCGGGCGTTTGCCCTCAACACTTATGGGCAGTTGAGTGCCGTTATCGAAGTCTATCACATCCGGGATAGCTTCGATGCACTCCTGGTTGGTTTGGATTAGCATCTCAATGGAGGAGCCGACCCAATCTTCTCTTACTTTTTTCTGTACTTGCAGTACAGTTGTTTTGTCCTCGATTCCGACGAGGACAGACGCGGCCAGCCAAGAAGGGGTCATTCCGGGGGTGACGTGGGTCAGTTTGACCCTCACAATTTTTTGCCCGCAGTAGGAGGGCACCAACACCATTTCCTCGCTCCTTAGGGTCACTACTGATTGGGCCTTTGCCTCCTGGGGTGTGGCAAAAAGTACGTCTACGGTGGCGTATTTTTTGCCTCGGGTGATGTGCGTTTTCCGCTGCCACACAGACCCCAAGGCTTTTTGTATTTGGGCCTCTGTGGCTCTTTCCACCCTACGGGATTTTGTACTTACTGTACGGTACGTGACCGTACAGTGCTCTTGGGTTTCGAAAAAATTTTTCGCTGCCTTGCAGATTGCTCGGTGTCCGTTCTTTGTCACCATCTTCTTCGCTTCCTCTAATTCCTCATTTGTTATGAGGATTGTTTCCAAGTTTTTCGCAATACCTGCAAATGAGATTGGTTTTTCTCTGCTGTTGTTGTTGTCGTCAGAGCTGCTGGTACTTTTGTTGTTGCTGCAGGTACTACGACTACTGCCTCCGCCGCTGTTGCTGTGGTTGTTGTTGGTGTTGCTGCTGCTAATGCTGTTGTTGTTTATGCTGCTGGTGATGCTGTTGCGGCTGCTACTGTTGTTTTCATTGTCACTGTTGCTGTTGTTATTACGGCTGCTACTGCTATTATTCCTGACGTCAGACGAATGAACTGGGTTTTCGTATTTCCCGCACACCTGTTTCGTCGCTGTCGTCGTCGTCGTGGAGAAACCTTGCACGCTTTGCACGAGACTTTTCTTTTCTTTCGTCACTTGCGAAAGAGAAGGGAGGGAGAGAGACACATTTAAAGAAGGGAGGGAGAGAGACAATCTTCTCTCTGCTGTAGTGATGATTGAGGAAGAAGAAGACGGAATGAGTGGGAGTGACGTATGAAATTTCTTTTTCGTAGCCATGTTGTTTTTTTGTTTAAAATGAAATTTTGGGTACAAAACCCCAATAACTGGTTATTTAACCCCGAAGGGCCAAATAACGGACAGAAAGACCCCTCTCACGAGGAGGAGGGTGTCTTTATCAACAATTTGGTTCAAGTTTTAAACAATTTACAATTGTTTTAACGGTTAAAAATTACTATACCTTACAGAGCCGAGCCTCCGTCAACCATGGCATTCAATAATAATAATAATAATGATTTCATTTATTAGCCACAAGGGCCGACATGTAGGGGACAATACAAAGACAGGGACAGTGGGGGTTTACAATAAGGTCGAGTAAAAGTGCACAATGGCAAGACTAATTTAACAATGAAAATATAAAATATAAAATAAACTATGCAAAATACAACAAAATAAATTCCCCGATAGGGGGTGGACGACCCTGGGGTGATTCGGGTACCCCACCAATCCTGAACCACCCTGCGTTTCTAGGGCACCCAGGAGAGCACCCCTCTCCTCAAGTTAGCTAGCCTATAGGCGCATGGTCAGAGTAGGCCCATTCACACGAGCCATTCTCGCCACATTCACCCACCTTTTAGCAAATGTACTGGGGGGCAGCACTTCTCTCTCCACCCTCACCCTCCTTTCCAGGTGAAACTTGAAGAAGTTGATGAGGGATTGGCCGAAGAGAAAAGTGTCTGTCTTTAGTCCTTTCAACCTGGTCCACCATATAATCTCTTTCGCAACTGCCACCAGACAGAGGAAAATGTCCTGCTCTTCCTGACCTAAGGAAGGTGGCGGCTCGATCTTCACTATGGACTCGGCCGATAACTGGATTCGTTCCACACGCGACAGTAGCTGTTCGACATAACTCCACAAGTCAGTAATGCACGGACATTGGACAAGTGCGTGCAGAACGGTTTCGTCGTTCTGTGCGCATCTTGGGCAGGTCCGTCTGACAGCACTTCCGTGCCTGTAGAGTTTATCCCGAACCGGCAGTGCCCCCCGGTAGCACTGCCAAGCGAGGGATTTCTGGAAATTGTCCATCGTCCCCGGCTCAAAAGTCCTCCGGTACAGACTGGTCAGTTCGACTTCGTCGAGGCCCAAAGCTTCTCCGAGTGCGTCATCGCACTTGCCCACCACTAATCCTCTATAAAACTTGAGAGTGGAAGTTCCACTGATCGCATTGCCCGCTTGGTAGAGGGCAGTGAGTGCCTGGCAACATTCCAGGTGCCAGTCACCCAGTCTCGGTCTCTTCTTGACCCAGGACTGCAGCTCAGTCAAAGAAATGAGCTGCGGAAAGGCCCGTCTGATAAACGGCGACCACACCTGTTCACCATTGAGGCAGAATATCTGGAGATGTCGCAGCCTCAACGCATGTCTGCGCATCATTAGCCACGGCATGCCCAGCCCTCCGTGTAGAGGGTGCTGGCAGCAGATGGACCGCCTCACCAACGGAACTTGTCCCCTCCACAAGAATTTGAAGAGGAGCCGTTCCAACTTGACGAGGCGCGGACGGGGGCAAGGCACGACTGTTAGGCGGTAATAGATGACGGACGCGATGTACGCATTCGCCACCTCCGCGCGACCTTTCAGTGATAGCTTCCTCCCAGCCCATTTTTGGGTGAGACTGGCTACTCTGCTCGTTACCTCGTCCCAATTCTTTTCCACCTGGAGGTCTGGTCCGAACCAAACCCCGAGCAACTTTACTGGTCCGTCCGTCCAGCGCCCCACGACGCTGTTGGACGGCATTGGCTTGCCTCTCCAGGTTCCGAGCTGCAAGCCCACCGACTTTTCCGGGTTAAGTTTGGCTCCTGTCAACCTTTCATATTCTTTCAATAAGGTGCCGACCACCTCGATTTCTGAGGTGTTCGACACCATCACGGTGATGTCGTCCGCATAAGCCGACACCGCCTTTCCACGTCCCGGTTCGAGCGGGATGCCCTGCAACAGCTCCAGCTTCCGCAGTAAAGGCTCGAGAGTCAATATGTACAGAAGGGAAGAGAGAGGGCACCCTTGACGGACCGATCGGGAGAGCCGAAATGGTTCCGAGAGGTGGCCATTAACTTTGACCACCGAGCGTGTGCCGCTGTGCATTGCAACGATCCAGCTTCTAAAGACAGGGCCGAAGCCAGCTGCTTTGAGGACAAACTCCAGATACCGATGGTCGACCCTATCGAATGCTTTCGATTGATCTAAATTGATCAGTGCCCCACCGAAGCCAGGTTTACACCCTACCCTCTCTATGATGTATCGCATGAGGTGGAGATTGTCGTGTATGGACCTGGCTGGGATTGCGCAAGTTTGCGCCTCCCCAACCAAATCCTCGACGACAAGCGCCAATCTCTTTGCTAAAATCTTGGCCAAAATCTTAAACTCTGTGTTGAGCAGAGTTATGGGCCTGAAGTTGTCTAATGTATCCCTCTTGTTCTCGTCTTTCCTTATCAGCGTCACCACTCCCCTGCTCACAGAACTGGGAATACTCCCATTCTGCTGCCAGTTACAGTAGAGTGCTTCGAGGAGTTCGGAGAACAAGTCTGGCATATTTACGTAAAGCTCGTAGGGCAGGCCATCCAAGCCTGGTGACTTGCGCCTCATGCAGCCGACAAGGGCGTCCTGAATTTCGGCTGAAGTAATCGGCCTTTCGCAGCGCTCAGCGTCGACCGTCGAGATGCGCGGCAAGCCGTCAAGGTAGGGACTGAAATCCGCTACTCTCTCTGACCCGCCACTCTCCCCGAACAACCGAGCAAAGTGCTGGCGAAAGGCCTCACATATCCGCTTGGAATCGCTTATCTCGTGTCCGTCTCGGTCCGCCAAAGACCGAATTGTGGTTTTATTACCACGCTGCGCCTCCGCCACACGGGCCCATCGAACAGCTTTAGTTCCCTCGTTTCTCAGCGCACGCGCCTTAGCTCTGACAATGCAACCTTCGTGTTTGGCATTGAAGAAATGGTCTAATGCCATTCTCGCCGCTAGCACGTCAGTTGCGATGCCACTACAAATAGCCTCGTCTAACTTATCTACCAGCTCCCCCTCCTTTCTATTTTTCTCTAACGCTAGTTCTTTGCTGAACTCTATCGAAGTTACTCTAATCTCTCTTTTGAGAGCCCCCACCATCTGTTGTTGATGATCCCCCCTGTCAACTTTTGCTTAACTAACTTATTGACTCGGTCCCTGTAAGCCTTACGTGCCGGAAATGACATGTTCAGCTTCCAGTAACCCGGTCCTAACCTACGCGTTTTATTTAGGTCGACCGTACAGATCACAAATTTGTGATCTGAATAGGCGACCGTTTTAAAAAGTGGACAGCCCACACTATTTCTATCTATTTTTCTAATGAAGATTCTGTCTATATACGATCTAGATGACCCCATTCGGTTGGTCCATGTCCATACTGGCACATTGGGGAAATCTAGTCGATACCTGTCAGACAGTTGGAACTGGCTGAGTAGGTGCTTGAGGCTATTACACCCCCCGCTCCTATCGGCTACTCCCACACAATCCCAGCGTGCGTCTAAGATGCCATTCCAGTCCCCCGCTAACAGTAAAGTGCGAGACGTACCCAGAAAGGTCTCCAGGCGCCTAAAGAAGTCAGGTCGTCCGGCCCTTGTAGGGGCGTAGGCGGCCAGCAGTCTAAAGGCACCACCTTCGCTACTGCTCACATCCAAGACCACCAACTTACCGTCCGGGTCCCGGAAGATCGACCTTACCTCGAGATCCAGTCCTTTCCTAAACAGCACTGCCACCCCACCCCCCATTCGCGGCCTGCTAACAGATGCGAAGATCTGATAGTCATCGAAAATGGGGGCTAGTGCACGAGTGTCGGAAATTCTGGTCTCGCTTACGGCAATCACATCCATTTCCAGCGACCGGAGGTCGTTGAGCAGGCGACCCTGCTTCCAGGGTGACCCCAGACCGCGAACATTTAAACTTCCTACTCTTAATATGGCCATATTGGTAAGCTAAGAGAGAGAGAGGGAAGGTTTACTTACCTCCCGGGTCTTGTGAAGGTCGGGTGGTTCGACCTCCATGGTTGGTGGGGTTTCTTTTGGGAACCCCTTTAAAAGTCTTGATGTGGGTTTCACATTCGGGTTTCCCACGTCTTGAGGAAAGCTCTCTCGAATTTCTTTGAAAGAATTGAGTGACATTCGGACCAGAAGCAAATCTTCTGGCACGCAAAATGTGCTCATTTCAAAAATCTCCCCCTCTGTTTGAATGTCCTCGCTTCGCGCTAAGAGGGCCATCAGTTTATCGTTGGCCCTTCTGACAAGCACGAAGTTTTTAACATTTTGTTGGTGTGGTTTTATTTGTTTTCGTTTTGGTGAAGGTGGCGGCGATGGTTTTGGTGGTGTTGTTTCGGGTATGTCTATGTTTGTTGTAGGTGTGGTGTCTGCAATTTCAGGTATTTGTGTGTTTATTTGTACTTGTGTTTGTTTAGGTTGTTTGCGTTTCGGGGATTGTGGAGGTGGTGTCGATGTTGCTGATGGTGCTGATGTTATTGGGGAAGTGTCTGCGTTAGTGGTGTCTGTATTTTTTGTTGTGTGTGTTTTTGTGTTTTGTAGGGGCTTTTTTTTTGTGTGAGTTTTCTCTGTTCTTTTGCACTTTTGGGTTTTCCTTCATCTTCGCTGCTGGAAGACAAAGGGTCTGTGTCTGTGAGTGTCTCTGTGTCTGTGTGTGCGTTTATTTTTTTTTTTTCTATGTATATAGTTGGGGGGGGGGGGAGAGCTTTCCTCGTTTTCTCCTTGGATTGGTTTTGGTGTTGGTGGTGATCCGGCTGCTTTTGATGTTGGTGTCCGTGTTTTTGTTGATGTTGTTTTTGGTGGTGGTGGTGGTGCAGCTTTCCGTGCTGACACTGGCGTTGGCAACAAAGGAGGTTTGCGACCCCCTGCATTTTTGCGCTGAGGGCAGAAGGCTTGAAGATGCGTGGCTTCCCCGCAAACGAAGCAGCGTGGCCTTCTTCCGTCAATCATTAGTTGGATTGTTGTCCCGTCCTGCAGGCGGGCAAAATCTGGGATGTTATTTATATCCTCCGGTTTCATTTGGAGAAGAATCTCCAAATCCATTCCGGACCAGTCTTCTCTCTCTGTCCTTTTGATGTCCAGGAGGGTGGTGTCTGTCCCCTCCTCGATTACGCATCCCAGCAGCCACCATATGTTCATTCCTGGTGGGATGCTGGGAATGCGTACCTTCACTGTCCTTTTACCCATATAGGACGGATGCATGATAATGCGTTCCGTTCTGCAGGGATCACCGAGTGCTTAATAGCGAGGGCCTCGGATTTGAACAGTACCGAGATGGTACCGAACTGTTTGCCTCTTGCTTTGTACTCTATGTTACTTCCGATGTACTCCAACGCAGCCTCTACCTCTGCTTGGCTCGCAAGTTCCACTTTTCGTGTCTGCACCGAAATACATCGAAAGAGCACCGTCCTCCTTTGCATGGCCGCTATTGCCTCGTCCGGGATGGTTAGGTTTGCCCAGGACTTCTCCCGTTTAATTAGCCTCCACGCTTTGGCTAACTGTTCGTCTTAATCGCTAATATCAATATCGATATTCAATAAGCGCTTTGTTTTTGCTGCTGCTGCTGCAGCAAATGTGGTGTTTCTGATGCTCTTATTGTTGTTGTTGTCATTCTTGCTGTTGCCACCGCCATCCTTGTTTACATTGAAGCTGTCGGTGTTTTTGTCGTTATTGCTCTGAGTTGTTGTGGTGGTGGTGGTGGTGGTGGTGGTGGTGGTGGCGGTGGTGGTGATGTCGTTTTCAGATGATTCTGCTGCTATGCCAGAAGATTATGATGGTAGCTTTTTAGTTTTGCCTTCACATTCAGTAGAGTGGATGACAGGCATGACTGTAGCCGTCGTAGTCGTGGTGAAATCTGCAGTGGCTGCCTTTAAACTTTTGACCTGAACGTTGTTTACCGTTTCAAGGTCGAAAATTTCTATAATTTTCTTTTGGTGAATTTGAGGAGGAGAGGGTGCCTATTATTATATGGCCGCACATGTGTGAAGACAGACAAGTCTGCGGGGGAAACGGTTCGTAGCTTTAAGTTGTTTTAAAGTGTCTTTTTTTTGTATTTTCTTGTCATTAACGAAACTTAAGGTACACATCTTGATTTAAAGAGAGGGATACCTCTCAATATTCGGGTTTTAAGCCCGAATATTCAGATTTATTTTTAAAATCTTCGAAAAAAAAAAAAAAAATAAAATAAAATAATAATAATAATAATAATGGTTTCTTTATTGACCACAAGGGCTAATATGAAAAAAAAACATTACCGACGGCACAGAACGATACAAAGTGGGTTTGGCCATGTAAAAAAGGTTATAACAAGATAGAAATATCAAAAAAATTCAAACAACCGGACCAGATTCGCCACTTTCACCCACCTTTCAACAAACTTACTAGAAGACAGCACTTGCCTCTCCACCCTGATTTTCCCCTTCAAGTGAAATTTGAAAAAGTTAATAAGTGTCCGTCTTCAACCCTTTCAACCTTGTCCACCACACAATCTCTTTCACCATGGCCACCTATTTCACCATGGCCACCAATTGTCCCCTATATGTCGGCCCTTGTGGCCAATAAATGAAACCATTATTAAAGAGGAGGAAGGGCAGGCAGTTTTCATCTGCCTGCCCTTCCTCCTCTTTAATAATGGTTTCATTTATTGGCCACAAGGGCCGACATATAGGGGACAATTCAATAGACAGGGACAGTGTGGGTTTTACACAAAAATCGAGTAAAAAATAGGAAAACAAGAAAAATAAACAAGAAAAAAAAAAACAATGAAAATTCTTCAATAGGAAGGATAACTACCCAAGGTTGATTCAGGTACCCCACCAATCCCGAACCACCCGACGATTCGAGGGTACCCGGGAAAGGCACCCTCTCCTCCTCAAATTCACCAGCCTACAGGTGCATGATCAGAGTAGGCCCACTCACACGGGCCATTCTCGCCACATTCACCCACCTTTCAGCAAATGTACTGGGGAGGCAGCACTTCTCTCTCCACCCTCAGCTCCCTTTCCAAGTGAAATTTGAAAAAAAGTTGATGAGGGATTGGCCGAGAGAAAAGTGTCTGTCTTCAGTCCTTTCATCCTGGTCCACCATACAACCTCTTTCGCTACTGCCACGAGACAGAGGAAAATTGCCTTCCTGAGCATAAGCCAGGGTCAGTGAAAGAAAACCATCAGTTGAAAGTACTGTGATATTTCAGGATAAAACAGATAAAGAATTAGAACAGCATAGCTCTGACCTGGATTATAGATGTAGCTTACCTCTTTGACACAAATGTGCAAGAAAAGGAGAAGGTGAAAATTAATCGGTACCAGGATCTAAATAGGGAACTGAAAAGGATTTAGGACTGTCATGAGATCAAGGTTGTCCTGATTGTCATAGGAGCACTAGGCATTCTCTCGAAGAGTTTCCAAGGTTAACGAACATCAGGCCAGGTCCAGTTTTTGGAATACTTCAAAAGGCATGTCTACTGGGAACAGCAATGACCCTCCGGTACGTTCTGAATATCTGAGGCTGCAGGTAGCAGCTTGATGTCGATTTGGGCAAGTTTTCCGTTTAAGTAACAACAATGACTAATTTAAAGATTTAAATAGATTAAATAGGTGTGTTGAGAATTAAATAGAGATTGCTAAAATTGTAATGATAGGTGTGTTGAGAATTAAATAGAGATTGCTAAAATTGTAATGATAGGTGTGTTGAGAATTAAATAGAGATTGCTAAAATTGTAATGATAGGTGTGTTGAGAATTAAATAGAGATTGCTAAAATTGTAATGATAGGTGTGTTGAGAATTCAATAGAAATTGCTAAAATTGTAATGATAGGTGTGTTGAGAATTAAATAGAGATTGCTAAAATTGTAATGATAGGTGTGTTGAGAATTAAATAGAGATTGCTAAAATTGTAATGATAGGTGTGTTGAGAATTAAATAGAGATTGCTAAAATTGTAATGATAAGTGTGTTGAGAATTAAATAGAGATTGCTAAAATTGTAATGATAGGTGTGTTGAGAATTAAATAGAGATTGCTAAAATTGTAATGATAGGTGTGTTGAGAATTAAATAGAGATTGCTAAAATTGTAATGATAGGTGTGTTGAGAATT
>OZ024757.1:17860939-17883439 GCA_964016885.1 Eledone cirrhosa
TTTTTTTTTTTTTTTTTTTTTTTTTTTGAAAGTGTTCGTTGTAAGAAACGAGAAACATATATATATATATTGGTGAAATGCGACAGTTAATTGATGCGTGAGAGAAAAAGTCTGTCTGTGCGAATTCCACATGTGCGTGTGTGCGTGTCCTTGAGTATTTTCATAGTTTGTCGCTAAATTTGCTGTGTATTCGTAATGTTACTCACAAAACCAGATGTGCTATTTTTTTCTTTTTTTTTTTGGGGGGGGGGGGGGGTGACCACTTATAGCGATGAACGGCTGCGTGTTCGTATCACGTTAGGGTTACCAATATAGCGATGATACTAAGGTTGTATGAATGTAACAAAACGAGACATGGTTTGTGTATATAATATTTAATTAACGGTAGATAGAATACTTGACATGTCAAAGATAGATGTTAGAATGAAACAAAGTTAGTAGTTACCGTTTTGATTGCCAGGCAAACGCGGCTGGCAGAGGGCGCCTGGCTAAGGCCAGGCGCCAGTTGGCCAAATTAATGGCAGAGCCAAATGAGAGGCTCTTGTCCTGGTGCCGAAAAGGCAAAGAGAGAAAGGAAGCTTAAAGTTGTTAGTTTTATAGGGCTCTGACCGGAAGTTGCAGAAAGGGTTCCACTTCCCGTCTAGATCCCAATCAAAACAAGGGAGACAACCGCTACACCTCTATGATTTGTCTGGGCATTGTATCTTTTCTGTGTGTGGATATAATTTTTATCTCTATATTCTCTAATGTGCCCCTATATTCTATTTTGGCATGTTGGTGGCGTACTGATGAGTTTTTCCCATCCTGGAGTTCTCGCCAGTGTTCACTCATTCTTTCTCCTATGCTACGGGCTGTTTCACCTATGTATGTTATATTCTTATTCCTACACTGTCCCTGAGTACATCTCATGCTATACACAACGTTCCTAGTTATGCACGTTTTTAGAGAAGAAATCTTGCAGAAAACAAATTCAAAAACGAAATATACATATATATATATGGGTGTATATCTATATATACGTGTGTATATTTATGTGTGTGTATATAAGTAGATGTGAGGGTATGTATATATTTATGTATATTTCTTTATATGTCTTTATTTTTCCTTCTTATCTTGTGTGTATATAAGTAGATGTGAGGGTATGTATTTATTTATGTATATTTCTTTATATGTCTTTATTTTTCCTTCTTATCTTTTATAATATTTTTCATCAAGATTATATTTCTCTTTTTTTATGACCTACTTTGAGCTCAATAATCACAGGGTATTAATACGAGTTGTTAACTCCGGCTTTTCATATATATATATGTGTGTGTGTGTAGTAATTTTTTGTTTAGTGGGAAATTAAATTGGATCGACAGAAACAGAATTTCCTAAATGTTTTAACACAGTTAGCTTGGTCCCCATATAAGTTTGTTCGACTCATATCTCCCAAAATCATGAATTTCCCGCTTTTGCTATGATATCTGATTGTGCCTTCAAACAAACCATTACCTGGTCTCGTCCGTATAGTCAGTTGATAATCTTTGGTAATCGTATCAACACTTTTACCATATTGTACTCGGCGATTAATCACATAACGAAAATGCTTGACATATTTCAGTACTTCTCCCCTTGCCTTCACTACTGCTGCGTTTATAATGTTGTCCAGTTTTAGCTGGACACATAATTGGCGTAGATGAGATGTTTTAGTGTTAATGGCTTCAAGTAAATAACGAGCTCCTTTGATGACGACAGTGTCGTTAACATTTACAGCTTTTGATTGGTGACATGTACACCAATGGGGGAGAATAGTAGCTTCCTTACAGTTACGAGATAAGGGAACTTTTCTGAACAAACTAATTAGTTTTCTTTTTGTTGGTTCGATTTTTTCGTCGGGTTTCCTTTTCGATGCTTTATCGATATCAATTATGTCTAACAGAGTCTGGTGGATATCAAACGGTGTTGTTAAACGATGTGAATTTGTCTTCATGTTATTCCACATATGTGGGAATCGTTTTTTGAACCAGACAGGCGGAATAATGAACATAAATGGAAGTCTTTCTTCTAGTTTTCCAAGATATGTAGCTCTGTAACTTCCAAACCTAATACCATGATCCGAGAAAAATATCACAAATGAGTTGGTTAGAAGTTGATGCTTGAACAGTTTTTGAAAAAATCTCTTGTATTCGATGTCGGCTTTTCCAGCATTGTTCATATCCCTATGCGTCAGACCACTTATAAATGTTAAACAAAAATGTGGGCTGTCTTTATAGACCCTAGCAAAATCGTAAGTATATTGTAGTAACATGTTTGTTACAGTACGATCTCGCACACACCTATTATTTATTGTCCAAACTGATCGATCATGGCTCAATGCTAGACTCATTGGCCGATAATAATGGTCTGTGGGTTGTACTTTGAATCCGTACTTGGCACAATTAAATGTCGAGATAATTGGAGCATCTTCAGCATACATAGTTCGAAAACCACTTTTACGGTACGTTTTCCACAAAAAGTTATATCTATCAAAAGGTTTCACGCCCAAAGTTTCATTCCATGGTAAATCTTCCAAATATTTTCCAGTTAGTATTGGTACCAAGTTCACTAAGGTGTTATCACCAACTTTGTTATATCCGAGCATTTCAATAGCCTCATTTTCTAACAAATATTTACGTGTTTCTGGTAGCTGCCTCATAAAATTCAATCTCGATACAGAATCAATACCAACCAGCAGCACGCCTTTTAGAGAATTCCCCGAATATAAATATGTTTTGAATTTATCAAACATTGAATTGCTGGCGTTACGCTCTATTGCCGGTATTTTCTTCTGTATAAAAGCATGATAATTGGTATAAAATGCCTTATTTTTCGTATCATAACATATCACTTTGATGTAGTCGTCAGGTATTTCAATCTTGGTTTGAAATTTTAGAGATACCTTCTGAAAAGTAATATGCCCATCATCAATATTATTTCGTACAAAAGGAATAACGTGACAGATTTTAAATCTGTTTTTATACCACCTGTTAACAACACTTTGGTTGACATGTAAATAATTACCGTTTTGGTAGGTAAGAGAAATTTTACCAGGGCAAGGACTGAATTTGCGTATGTGGTAATGATATCTTAATGCCGGCTCAAATGGATTGAAATTTGGTATTCGGCACCATTTTGAATCAACAAGAAAGCCTAGGTTTTGCGTAAACTGATTTTCACTTTCTATAGTCCAGATCACATTGTATCTGATGTACATTAATAACAACATTGATATCAATATGCTAAAGAATACGAGATAAGCAAACAATGAACGCCCTGAGATGCACTGTGTTGAGATTTTCTGAAGGAGACTTCTGAAAAGGAAACAATAGGTAGGTACCATGAGAATTATAAAAAAATTAAATGCAAATTAAGAATTAAAATGTATTTAGTTAAATACATAACACACCAAAGCAGACGTTCGCAAGTTGGGCGCTAGTGACCCCAGGGGCCTAAGAGGCAGTTGGGGTGGTAGAAAAAAAGGAGGCGTTGGGAGGAACAGGAAGGATGTAAGTGTTATTCCACCCAGAAGTATTCTTGGTACAACTCAGCCTGAGATTGATAGACTACTTTCACTTCACAAAACTCATCCTTCTCACTGAGTCCCATCCCCCAAACCCTACCCGGGTGGACTGCTTTAGTGGTATACTACTGACTTCTCCAATATACCTGGTAAATTTGTGCATTATTTTATTGAGTAAGAATATATTTGCGTATGTAGAAAGTTCTCTTTATTGGCGGTGGACTGGGGGAGGCTATGAATTTATTATTTATAATATTATTATAGTAGTGTATATAGATGATATAATAATATATTAACTATCAAATGATACATATTATATATAAATATAGTAAAATAAAAAATATATGATATTTATACATAGTATATACGTACTATATTATTTATTAACGATTTTATTTATTATATATTATTTACAATTTGTGTGTAGGCAGGTCTCTGGAAATAGTGGTGGGGGTGCTGAGGGTATTATGTGGCCATGAAGGGGAGTGGTGGCCCAAAAAGCTTGAGAACCCCTGCTCTAAAGCAAGCACGACAACAACAGCAGTAGCAGCAACAACAACAATATATATATATATATATAATACTGAAACTATTGAATAAGCTATTGAATAAGACCGATATACCATCGATTGTTTTCCCACTCATTCAATAATTTAATTAAGTCAGCGTCATTATGGTAACAGCTAATACGTTAAGTAGTGAGAAAAACGACTTGGTGCGGATAGATAATTTGCATTCCAACAAGTTTGTTGAAAAATGGGTGAGGGTGGTGAGCATAGTTCTTGTGAATGGGTCTGCCTTGAGCATACGCTTGTACATTGGAGAAATAAAACTAAGAGGGGACACATTGTCCTAGCTAACAGGGCGACCATGGCTTTTGTTGGATTTTTACACGAGTGACCCTTAGAATCTCCTCACTTTTGGGGAAGTTGTTATGTTTGTTTTAAATGTTTATTTTCTTAGTCTCTTTTATATATTTTATTTTACACAAAGAAAAACCCACACTGTATCGTCCTGTACCGTCTTTAATGTTTCCTTAATGTAAGCCATTTTTCTGTGTATTTGGGTGTGCATTTGGGTGTGTCTATGTGGCGTAGACATACAAATACAACAGGAGGAAACAAGAGTACCACAAGGTTTATTATACTATGAACAGTTCAATAGCCGGGTTCAGTATGAACCCGGTGACATCATCAGGAATTCGAAATTTAACAAAGGAATATAATAGACACAATCCATGGGGTTGAAAAAGAACTTGAAGGCGGCCAACTGCACTGGCAACTGTTAATTGTTATTTCAGCGCTTGGATTGTATCGATTATATTCCTTTGATGATGTCACCGGATTCATACTGAACCCGGTCATTGAAATGTTCATAGTATAATAAACCTTTAAGGAATTACACCAGTCCAGCCTCCTGTTATTTTATAATATATATATACGAGATTTACAATGAAGAAATATATTAGTTTTACGCTTGATAGAAAAGGAAAAGAGTCTTATCTTAACGTATGGGACGTTGCACACACATACACATACCCGTCACACTGACACCCAGTCACACACACACACATACACATACCCGTCACACTGACACCCAGTCACACTGACACCCAGTCACACACACACACACACATACACATACCCGCCACACTGACACCCAGTCACACACACACACACACACACACACACACATACACACACACCTACCATACACATACACACACACCTACCATACACACAGACCTACCATACACATACACACACACCTACCATACACACACACCTACCATACACATACACACACACCTACCATACACACACACACACACACATCTACACACATCTACAGACACACTGCTAGAATAACAAATAAATGTGAAATTTAACAAACCTTTTTTCCATTTCCAGTTTAGATGTTCAAATGTGTAGCAAAGTTAATTTACCTGCAGCTGTAGCAGTGAATAAAATGTATTTTCCTTCTGCGGCGGAATGGTGTTACGGAGGTAAGTTGGCTGAAGTGTGAGCCAATCGAAACCTTTGGTGCACTAATTGGACTGTCCAGAACTACGTCACCAGGTGAGCGGAGGTAACCAAGAGAGACATTAGTCTACACGCACCTCTCTTATCGACAAGACCAGGCTACACTCCTCGCTGCTAACAACATCTCCATCTTGCAATGAAGCGGACCAAACTACATCCTACACATGTAGATACTACCTGTACCTAATGTATCCGTTCAACCTGTACAACTAATAAATAGAGTTGCAACATCGATAATGGATTTAGTCAATGTTCTAAATGCCTTCTGATTTCTATTATGTATACCAAGAATTGACCCAAAAACTCGTTATCAATGGTGACCCGGACGTGATTCAGCTACCTGCATCGATCACGACGACAAACTGCTAACTCAACTCAACATGCTTCATACTCTTCCTCTCCTCCCCCTTCTCATACGCAACCTCCCCTCCTCCCCCATCTCACCCCCCCTTCTCCTCTTCCTTTCCTCTCTCTATCTCATACGCAACGTCACACCTTCTCCTCCTTCACATAATGCGGTCCTTCAGGAAACTTGTAATTCAACTCGACATGTAAAATAATACAACACAAAATCGTACCAGGTTCATCCCAGCGGCGTGAATAGGATTATCGACAGCTAGAAAGCAGCCGAGTCCTTTCAACTGAGTTAGCTCCACAATTAAGAGGCCGCATAAAAAAGTGCAACACATCCTTCGGATCTATTCATTGGAATTATAACATAATTGTTTCTACTTTAGGCACAAGGCCAGCAATTATCCAGTGCATTACTGGTACTATATTTTATCGACCCCATAAGGATGAAAGGCAAAGTCAACCTCGGCGGGATTTGAACTCAGATCGTAAAGGGACGTAACTATGCTGGAAAGCATGGCGTCCGACCCTCTACCGATACTGCCAATCCACCAATAATACATATACACACATACATACACACATATACATATATACATAGACACATACATACACTCATACATATATACATACGTAAACACACATACACAGACATATACTCATATACATATATATACATGATCATCATCATCACCAGTCCCTTCACCTCTGAAGTCGTCGGGGCTCTCCCACTACAGAAGCAGCACACATTTAAACTAACCATTGGGGAGACCCTGTATATATTTTATATACACATATATATGTTAAAAGATGATTGATATATAAATATAAACATATATATATATATATATATATATATATATATATATATACGCACATATATTTATAAATATATACTCTTATGTATTCCATTAAATATTCTACACGTGTATATATATATATATTTATATGAATATATATATATACTCTTATGTGTATACGTCTGAAAATGTATATATGTATGTAAATATATTTTTATACATACATGTATACATATAGATGGACAGTTATGCACATAAAATATTTTATTATATATTTATATACATACAATGAATTATTAACTTATTAAAAACTACAATGTATGATTAAATTATGTTTGATTTTAATGTCTATGACAGAAAATTATCATAATTTATCTAAATTAATGTTAAAATAAATTTTTAAAAATCTAAATAAACAGTTTATTTGTCAACATAACCGTCGTGATAATATTGGTTCCTTATATAGGCATAAGACCAACAATTTTGGGGGAGGGGAAAGTAGATTAAATCAACACCAGTGGATTACTGGTACTTTATTTTATCGACCCCGTAAGGATGAAAGGCAAAGTCAACCTCGGCGGGATTTGAACTCAGATGGTAAAGGGACGTAACTATGCTGGAAAGCATGGCGTCCGACCCTCTACCGATACTGCCAAATACACAAAATCGTACCAGGTTCATCCCAGCGGCGTGAATAGGATTATCGACAGCTAGAAAGCAGCCGAGTCCTTTCAACTGAGTTAGCTCCACAATTAAGAGGCCGCATAAAAAAGTGCAACACATCCTTCGGATCTATTCATTGGAATTATAACATAATTGTTTCTACTTTAGGCACAAGGCCAGCAATTATCCAGTGCATTACTGGTACTATATTTTATCGACCCCATAAGGATGAAAGGCAAAGTCAACCTCGGCGGGATTTGAACTCAGATCGTAAAGGGACGTAACTATGCTGGAAAGCATGGCGTCCGACCCTCTACTGATACTGCCAATCCACCGCATAATATGAATATATTGTGTATGAATATAACAAGAGACGTGATTTGTGTGTATAATCTATATATATAAAGCTGTGGTTGTCTGTCTGTCTATCGATTTTTGGCACACATCTCTTAGAATCTCTGACGGAATTGCACCGAAATTGCTATACTTGTACATTGAGCCCTAGCGAAGACATCGGAAAAAAATATTTCAAATTGACCCACCCTATGTGACGAAATCGAATCTAATGTATTGATTTTTGAGCGTAAGTGACGAGTTATTTCCCTTTGTTCTGTTTACATTGAGCGTCTTACGTTGTTTTTCTCTGCGTTGCAGTGTTTACATTTTCGATCTTTGTTAATAAATAACCAGTGCAGTTTTTATCCCCAGCATCCTCTTTTGTTATAACATTCGGGTTATCGTTATGTTTTCTTAACTTCATAAGGCATATTGTTGGTTGAGGGAATATTAATCAAAAACACCACATGCAAGTCTGCACAGTAGACACTACAGTTTTTAAGCCAAAAAAGAAACTTAACATTGTAACTTTAACACAGCTACTGAGCGACCCCGAGCAACGCCGGGCTTTACTGCTAGTATTTAATAAACAATTTGTGGTTATATAGAATAGTATAGTTGACATGTCAATTAATAGAAGAAAGAATGAAGTAAAGTCATTTGTTACCGTTTTGAAGTTAACTCGCAAGACGCCATGTTAGGGTTGCCAGACGAACGCGTCTGGCCAAAGGGCCAGGAGCCGAAAGGCAAATGAGAGAGAGATCGCTCTGAGTATCACTTTTATAGGGTCCAAGACGGAAGTGACCAAAAAGGGTTCTGGCACCCCAACGGGAAGCAACTCCAGCTACTTCCTGTCTAGAGAGCGTTACTCTATTGGTGATGTGCTCGTCACACCAAGGGAGGCAACTCCTGCTACAGAATCTTTGAGCATATTCTACAGTGGATATGGCGCATGTCTCTCAGACATCACATCCTTAATTTAATTTTGGATATATATACATTCCTGAGATCCATGGACGAGTTCTCTCCAGCGGTCTCTGTCCCTCATTATCGCTGCCATGTCCCGCGTCTCCAACAGACCAGTGTCTGTCATTAGGGCATCAACATACGTTAACCTTGGTCTTCCTCTTCCAGTGTGTCCATGTAGGGGCTCCCACAAGAGAACTGAGTGCAATGTCGCTGTGCATGGCAGCAATCCAGCCTCTGAAGACAGGCCCAAAGCCAGCTGCTCTTAGGACTGCCGCCAGATAACGATGGTCGACCCTATCGAAAGCTTTCGACTGATCTAAATTGATCAGGACGCTACCCATGCCAGGTTCTCTAGCTACCCTCTCTACGATGTATCGCATGAGGTGGAAGTTGTCGTGGATGGATCTGTCTGGAATGGCGCATGTTTGTGCCTCTCCCACCAGACCACCAACGACAAGCGCCAACCTATTTGCGAGCACCTTAGCTAAAATCTTGAAGTATCTGTTTAGCAGAGTTATGGGCCTGAACTTATCTATGTTACCCCTCTTGTTCGGATCCTTTCTCAGCAGCGCCACCGCTCCTCGGCTCACAGAGCTGGCAATTCTCCCGTTCTGCTGCCAGTTGCAGTAGACGTCTGCCAAGAGGTCTTCGAACAAGTCTGGCATATGTACGTAAAGTTCGTAGGGCAGACCATCCAAACCAAGCGATTTACCCATTGTGCAGCTAGTCATTGCCTCCCGTACTTCAGCAGCTGTTATTGGCCTTTCGCAACACTCCGCCTTAGTGGCCGAAAGCCGCGGCAGTCCGTCTAGGTAGGCACTGAAGTCCATTCTTCGATGTGGCCCGCAACTACCCCCGAACAGCTGAGTAAAGTGCTGCTGAAAAGCTGCACCCATCTGCCAGGGATCGAGTATCATGCGCCCGTCGTGGTCCGCCAAAGACCGGATCGTGGCTTTGTTGCTACAACGCGCCTCCGCCACCTGGGCCCATTAAACGGCTTTCGTCCCCGCGTGTCTGAGAGCACGCACCCTAGCTCTGACAACGCAGCCTTCGTACTTAGCGTTGAAAAATTGGTCGAGAGCCAATTTCGCCGCAAGCACGTCGGTCGCGATGCCTTTACTAAGCGCCTCGTCTATTTTGCTAACTAGATTTCCTTCTGCTCTATTTTTCTCTGTTACTAACGCTTTACTAAAACTAATGGACTCTATTCTAATCGTTCTTTTCAGGGCAAACCACCATTTGTTGTTGACGATGGCCCCTGTCAACGCCCACTTAACTAATTCGCTAATCCGGTCCCTGTAAGCTTTGCGCGCTGTTAAACAACACGTTTAGTTTCCAGTAGCCCGGTCCCTGTCTATGAAGCCTATCTAAGTCAACCACACAGATCACGAATTTGTGGTCCGTGTAGCCGACTATCTTGAATTGTGGACAGCCTATGCTAGAGCTATCTATTTCCCTACAAAATACCCTATCTAGATATGATCTGGATGACCCGATACGGTTTGTCCAAGTCCACATTGGCACATTCGTGAAATCCAACCGGTACCTGTCAGACAGTTGAAAACGCCTGAGCAGGTTTGTGAGGCTTTTACACCCTCCTCCCCTATCCGCTTATCCCACACAGTCCCAGCGTGCATGTTATATCCCGTTCCAGTCGCCCACTAACACTAGAGAACGGGACGTTCCAAGAAAGGTCTCCAGACGCCGAAAGAATTTAGGCCGTCCTGCTCCTGTTGGGGCATAGACGGCCACTAGCCTGAAAGCTTGTCCTTCTCCGCTGGTCACGTCCAGCACCACCAACCTACCTTCTGGGTCGAGATCCAAACTTCTCCGGAACAACATG
The DNA here is from genome assembly GCA_964016885.1 of Eledone cirrhosa. NCBI lineage: Eukaryota > Metazoa > Mollusca > Cephalopoda > Octopoda > Eledonidae > Eledone > Eledone cirrhosa. Next base: position 17,871,485 of record OZ024757.1, read on the forward strand.
GCCACTCCACCCCCCCAGATCCGGGACGTCTTGGAGATGTGTACACCTCGTAGCCGCCGAAAATGGGTATGAATGCCCATGCCTCGGAGATTATATATATATATATATATATATATATATATATATGTGTGTGTGTGTGTCTTTATGTGTGTGTGTGTGTGTGTACAAAACGTAAAGAGAAACAATGAAACACACAACGCAGTGCAATGAAGAAATATAGTTTAATTCTTGATATAGCAGGAAAGTGTCTTTATGTTTCGGACAATAGTGTATCATATGCATATTAAATGTCTTTAATTAGGTCTGCCTTAAAATTTATGAATATTAATTTTTAACAATTGGCAGCAGATTTGATCTCAGCTTTTGTTTTCAGTTTCTACTTAGAATGTATTGATAAATAATTGTTTCTACTTTTGGCACAAGGTCAGCAATAAAGTACGGAGAGCTGAAATGAGTGCATGCAAGATTTCACAACATTAATATCACTCCTTCATAGTGATCCCATGACCCTTTCAGCCTATCCAGAGGTCATAGCATACTAGGGAGGGGGAGGGGAAGAAGTCGAAACAGTCCAGAATTAGCCGTCGAAACGGCTTGAGCTCAGCCGTCAGGGTCCTACTCGTTCCTATATATATATATATATATATATATATATATATATATATATATATATATATTCATGTAAAAACAACAAAAGACCGGACTGGAAAGAACCTTTAAAGTTTGAACTTTTCAAAAACACTATATGTATTTTAATGGCACAGTTTCAACATCCGATCATGATGTGATTTAATCGGCTATTGATTGCAAAATTAGTATATAAGATAACATGATTCGGTGGCGGTTTTTCGTTACAATAACACCGAATTGGCGAGCCATCCCGTAACCAAATCTATCCTCTATTCAATGTTTGTGTTCATTGAAATCCTGTTATCTTATATAACTAATCCTGCAAACAACACCTGATGAAATCGCCTAAACCTTGCATCATGATGAGATGATGAAACTGGTCCATTGAAATACGTGGTGTTTTCGCAAAATAAAAACTTTAAAGAATATTTCCAGTCCGGCCTTCTGTTGTTTTTAATGAATATTTAACTCCATTGCTGAACCAGCCACGGGTTTCCACATCTGCGATGGATGATTTGCTAAAAGACAAGTGTTTTATTGCATCATCGTTCACTAACCGGGATCACCAGTTCTACCCATTGGTAAACAATATAACATAAATGGTATATAAATATATATATATATATATGAACTTTTCAGCTGACCCTTGTATTAATTGTTTTTGGCACAGTAACAATAAGGCCGTAGTTTATGTAACTCAATGCAATTTGCGTCAGCGCCATATTTATTAGTCCGACTAATAACACCAACAATTACAAACGTTTCCTCTTCTATATAATGGCGAAAAGTTGCTTCAAACAGCCCTTTTCCTGGAGTTGTCTGAATGGTTAACTGATAATCAATATGACGTTTTTCTGCTAAATCACCATAGGCCACGTGCCTATCGATAACGTCGTTCTGACTGTATTTAAACCGCAGCACCTCATCGTTTGCTTTGATCATGGATGCAGCTATAATTTTCTCCAATTCAACCGTCGAACATAGGTTTCTATACTTTGATGTTAAACTGTTAATTTTTATTATCAATAGCCGACTAATATTAATAATTTTATTATCTGTAGCTTTTAGTGCTACAGATTGATGACAAGTACACCAGTGAGTTAAAATAGTTGCACTTTTACAAGTCCGTTCGTCTGGTACTTGCGAAAACAAGCTAATACTTTTCATGGATTTTGGAAAATGATTTCTCGCTTGAGAATATTTAATATTGGCTTCGTCTATATTGAGGGCATCAACCAATGTTTCATAGATGTCAAAGGGCGTTGTGAGGCGGTGGGAATTGATTTTCATGTTATTTAAAAGGTTTGGGAAGCGTTTTTTGAAGAATGCAGGTGGAATAAGAAACATAAAAGGCAATCTTTCTTCGAGTTTTCCTACGTACGTTTCGCGGTAGGAACCGAATCGGATGCCGTGATCAGAAAAGAATATAACAAAGGTGTTCTCCAGAAGTTGCTGATCGTTTAAATTTTTGAAAAACTGAAAATAATCTTCATCTCCGATCCCTGCTCTGTTGATGTCGTCGTGAGTGAGACGGGAAATAAAAGATAAGCTAAAATACGGTGTATCCTTATAGACCCTTGCAAAGTCATTTGTGTAATGGAGAACCATAGATGTTTCCGACCGATCACGAAAGCAGTGTTCCGACCAGAGGGATGTTTCTTTCTCCATTGCCAAGGCAAAGGGTCTATAATAATGGTCAGTTGGTTGCTGTTTGAAACCAAATTTTAAATAATTAAATGTTGCCACAGGAGGACAATCTTCTGCGAACAATGTTGTATATCCGCGATTCTTATACACCTTCCAGAGAAAATTGTATTTATCTAATGGTAAATCTTTCAGAGTTTCGTTCCATGGAAGCTCTTCTAGATACTTCCCAGTAAGTATAGGAACCAAGTTCACGAAAGTGTTATCCGCAACTTTATTGTAGCCGAGCATTTCAATGGCGCCCATTTTTAATATATAACGATATGTCTTTTGCATTTGCCGTAAAAAATTTAAGCGTGACATAGAATCAATACCAACCAGAATAATATTAAGGGGGTTCTTTACAAACAGTTTTGTCACATCCGGTTTCATGGTGGTCGGTGAAGTAGACCCAGTAGTTTTGTTGGCTTTCTTGTCAATATTTCTTTCAATTTTGGGGTCTGATTTGCCAAATTTCTTATGAACGAACGCATGAAAATTTGAATAGATCCGTTTATTTTTGTAGTCATAACATTCTACTTTCATAAATTCGTCTTTTATTTTTATGTCGTTGTTAAACTGTATACGAGGAGGAAGATATATAAACGAATCATCATTTTTATCCAATCGACGAATTGGAAACACTTTACAAATATTGAAGTTTCCTGCGTACGTATTATTTATCAAAGAATGATTTAGTCTCAAGGTTAAACCTTGTTGATAAGTGAGAGAATAGCGTTCAGTACACGGCTGCCATGTACTGACCGTGAAGAACTTTTTCACTGATGGTTCAAAAGGGTCTATGTCAGGCATATGGCAAAATTTGGTGTTTATTAGAAATCTGGTCAACTTTATATTTGATTTGATTGTTAGAGAAGGTGTAGTAAAAAAGTCTATTGAAGATCTCGTCCATTGAAATTGGCGCAACAGCAGTATAACACCACAAAGTAGAAGAAAGACGAATGCGGAATATCGAATACGGCAGCGGCATGACAAGTTGTTTGAGAAAACTCTGCAAATAAAATGGAAAACTATAAACAGATCGAATAAACAATACTTTAAATATTACACTTTACATATCTGTACAATTGTTTTAATGCATATAATACCTCGTGTATAGAAAATCTTATTTTAAGAGGTTTGGCAGAAACGTTCATAAGATGACCAAGATACTCTCATAAGGTTTTATTTTTCAACATAGTCCCTGGAAAGGAACAATGCAATTATTAATAAGAAGAGCTCAAATTAATGCATGCAAGATTTCACAGCTCTCGCATCACTCCTTCATAGTCAGCTTATGAACTTTTCTGCCTATCCTCGTATATATTTTGGAAACGAAACTTCGTTATAACGAGAACATCTCGGTCAAAAGGAAGCATCCTTGTTACGTGGCTGTCCAGCCATTCTAATATTTGAAGCTCTCCATAAGAAACAAACTCAGTACAGGAGATGGGAGTTAATTTATGCTAATGACTGTCCCCTAACCTATATGTGAAGGCCTTCATGATTCAACAGAACTGTAACTTCATACAGAGAAATGAAATACCAGTCCATTTATTCTCCCTTCTCTTTGTTTCTCGGAATCGGCTTCGTGAAAAGTCCGAGAAAGGAGCGTTTACACAATTTCCCCAACAGCCATTTTCTCCCAACATTTGTGAACTCGAAAAGAAATGTTTTAGAGCGAATTTCAGAAAACAAATGAATCGAAGCGCGAGATTTAAAGATTTTCAATGCTTCGTAAATTGAAAGTAAATTAGACAAAACTTGATACCATATATTTATTTATTTATAAAAATTAAATATAACAGACCCAGTTCACCTACATTTTCTCGCTGAAAGCCAACTAAACATGTGCATCGGCACTGCTTGGAATGTCTTGGATAAACTGAAGACAGTTTGGAAATCTAAGGTGACAAATGCGAATTTTTCCAAGTGACAATAGTGTCAGTCCTGTTTTACAGGTGTACGATGGTGATAGTCCTGTTGTACAGGTGTACACTGGTGGTAGTCCTGTTGTACAGGTGTACGATGGTGATATTCCTGTTGTACAGCTGTACAATAGAGTCAGTCCTGTTGTACAGCTGTACAATAGAGTCAGTACAGGTGTACAGGTGTACAAAGTGGATACACACTAATCGACTCGAGAAAACACTTGATGGAACCTACACAAGAATCTTCAGCGTTGCTTTAAGCATATCTTGGAAGCAGCAACTACCTGTAATATCTCATACCAACTACCTGTAATATTTATATATCTCATACCATTTACCTGTAATATCTTATACCATCTTTACAGCCATTTACCTGTAATATCCCATATCTTTACAACTCTCTACCTGTAATATCTCATATCTTTACAAGCACCTACCTGTAATCTGTAAGTGTACATCCTAATTTCTTAGGATTGTGTCTTAATAATACAGACTTAATTAAATTATTGAGTGAGAAAACAACTGAATCTGTGTTAGTTTTATTTGATAAGCTTAGTTTTATTATTATTTTAAACCCCAGGGTGGCGGATTGGCAGTATCGGTAGAAGGTCGGACGCCATGCTTTGCAGCACAGTTACGTCCCTTTACGGACTGAGTTCAAATCCCGCCGAGGTTAACTTTGCCTTTCATCCTTACGGGATCGATAAAATAAAGTACCAGTAATACACTGGGATAATTGCTGGCCTTGTACCAAAAGTAGAAACAATTATTATTTTAAACTCCCGGCGATGTTAACTTTGCCTTTCTTCCTTGCGGGGTAGATAAAATGAAGTACCAGTAATGCACTGGTGTAGTTGCTGGCCTTGTGCCAAAAGTAGATTAACCCGCATTACTATTGTAAGTTGAACATTTTTATTTTGTTTATTATAGTTCGATTTATTTATTTATTGTTTGCAACTGTGTCTGTGCTTTCCCTGTAGAAGCCCCTGGTTGAGTGCTTCAGGTCTGTTCATTTTCTCAATTTGAATAAGTGCCAACGTGTTCCATATGTCAAAACTGGCTTACCTCCTCTTTGATGTGAAGTCACTTGTAACTGAATGTCTAGATTACTTCTACACTAGCCGATGTCCATATATGTACATACATACATATACCAACTCACTTAGACCAAAGTATAACTGAACTCGGATTTGTGGACAAAGAGCGCAGCTCCCTAATTCATAGACTACAAGTGGCTGCGATAGCTGGCACCTTCAAAATTGTCCATGTGCATGTCTCTTCCACGTTTTCTGTTTGCTATAATAATTCTCCCAGGTGTTTTCTAAAATCTTACACACACACATATATGCACACACACACACACACACATACACACACACACACACACACACACACACACACACACACACACACACACACACACACACACACACACACACACACACATATAGTAATCATAATAATATTTATACTTAAATATGTTTAATATACAAATATAAATATGGAGGGTAGTACTAAGTACAAGCCGGTTACCTGTATGATAAAAGAGTCAATGCAAATTAGCAAGTGTATTACAGAGCTGAGATACAAAGGGTTAAAACAATCAAATCTTAGTTTAATACATTTATTTTCTGACTATTGTTTCTTCCAGGGGGATGTTTGGATTCATCGGAGCATTGGGAATGTCTAAACAGGTTATTAAAATGCTAGTCTTCAGAACATTTAGGTAGATACATAACTGTTGTCAGTGTCCTAGACATCATGTAGAGAATCTGGAGTTAAAAAAATGTTATGCTTTAGAGAACACAATTACAAGAAGCAATGGTGAAAAGTGCAAGAGGTACACGCAAAAAAAGTTACAAGCAAAGAAAAAATGTAAGATATCATAGCATTGGAGATCAGGTAACGTTAAGTGAATATAATGCAAGAGTCAATACAATCAATAAGGCATGTATGAGGTAAGGGTTATATTACAGCTGAAATAAGCATATTTCGTGTAGAATGTAAAAGCATGTTACAAGTGTTAGAAATGTTTAAATTTTTTAAAATAGCGTGCTATATGGTAGGGAGATATGTGATGATAAAATAGGTATATGTTTTGTGAGATGTAATGCAAAGCACGTGACTGAATTAGATAGGTAATTTTCATTCAAGAAATTTTTATATTGGAGTTCGTATATCGATGTATATGTTGGGTGTAACTCAGATGTATTAACATAAAAAAAAAATTACATCCCAAACTAAGAAAATTCCATGGTTAATACATCTGAGTTACACCCAACATATACATCGATATACGATATATATGTTGGGTGTAACTCAGATGTATATATGCTTATTTCAGCTGTAATATAACCCTTACCTCATACTTATTGATTGTATTGACTTTTGCATTATATACCCTTAACGTTACCTGATCTCCAATGCTATGATATCTTATGTCTATCCTATCTTACATTTTTTCTTGCTTGTAACTTTTTTGCTTGTACCTCTTGCACTTTTCACCATTGCTCCTTGTAATTGTGTTCTCTAAAGTATAACATTTTTTTAACTGCCGTTTCTCTACATGATGTCTAGGACACTGACAACAGTTATGTATCTACCTAAATGTTCTGAAGACTAGGATTTTAATCACCTGTTTAGACATTCCCAATGCTCCGTGCTCCGATGATTCCAGTCATCCCTCTGGAAGAAACAATTGTCAGCAAATAAATGTATTAAACTAAGATTTGATTGTTTTAACACTTTATATATATATATATATATATATATATATATATATATATATATATATATATATATAATATAGATGAGATTCTACAGGACTAGAACTGTTTCATTCTTTAGAAATCATCAGATTCCTGATGATTTCTAAAGACTGAAACAGTTCTAGTCCTGTAGAATCTCATCTATATTAAAACTTTTATACTCTGCAATGTATTGAGTACCTTACTTACTGTGGTTACCTCCGATTCAACCCGGAATAACGTATATATATATATATATATATATATATATATATATATATATATATATATATATATATATACATATATATATATATATATAAAATTCAGGACAAAAAGGCAAACGTAGAGAACAATTACATAAAATGTTGGAAAACAATATGCACCTGTGTGTGTGTGGTACCGAAATACGCATGTCGAATGTTTTGTGTTTTTATTTATATTATTTCTACTCTATGATAATTATCTGTCATCGATCAATCATGCAACTGCAGCACAGTAGTGTTTATTTTATTATTTTCATAGATTTTGAGGCTGATTATTTTCAAAGTTATCGTAATATATTGATCTTAAAGTATATTCTTTGTTCTTGAAAAGAGAAAATAGACAGAAAAATCGTTAGAAGAAAAGAAAGAAAACAGTTGTTAAAACATTGTCTTGAAGACATGTGGTTTAGTAGATTGAGGAAAGGTAACAGATGATAAAACATGTCTTGAAGACATGTGACTTAGTAGGAAAGGTAATAGATGATAAAACAGGTCTTGAAGACATGTGGCTTAGTAGGAAAGGTAATAGATGATAAAACAGGTCTTGAAGACATGTGGCTTAGTAGGAAAGGTAATAGATGATAAAACAGATCTTGAAGACATGTGGCTTAGTAGGAAAGGTAATAGATGATAAAACAGGTCTTGAAGACATGTGGCTTAGTAGGAAAGGTAATAGATGATAAAACAGGTCTTGAAGACATGTGGCTTAGTAGGAAAGGTAATAGATGATAAAACAGGTCTTGAAGACATGTGGCTTAGTAGGAAAGGTAATAGATGATAAAACAGGTCTTGAAGACATGTGGCTTAGTAGGAAAGGTAATAGATGATAAAACAGGTCTTGAAGACATGCGGCTTAGTAGGAAAGGTAATAGATGATAAAACATGTCTTGAAGACATGTGGCTTAGTAGGAAAGGTAATAGATGATAAAACAGCTCTTGAAGACATGTGGCTTAGTAGGAAAGGTAATAGATGATAAAACAGGTCTTGAAGACATGTGGCTTAGTAGGAAAGGTAATAGATGATAAAACAGGTCTTGAAGACATGTGGCTTAGTAGGAAAGGTAATAGATGATAAAACAGCTCTTGAAGACATGTGGCTTAGTAGGAAAGGTAATAGATGATAAAACAGGTCTTGAAGACATGTGGCTTAGTAGGAAAGGTAATAGATGATAAAACAGGTCTTGAAGACATGTGGCTTAGTAGGAAAGGTAATAGATGATAAAACAGGTCTTGAAGACATGCGGCTTAGTAGGAAAGGTAATAGATGATAAAACATGTCTTGAAGACATGTGGCTTAGTAGGAAAGGTAATAGATGATAAAACAGCTCTTGAAGACATGTGGCTTAGTAGGAAAGGTAATAGATGATAAAACATGTCTTGAAGACATGCGGCTTAGTAGGAAAGGTAATAGATGATAAAACATGTCTTGAAGACATGTGGCTTAGTAGGAAAGGTAATAGATGATAAAACAGGTCTTGAAGACATGCGGCTTAGTAGGAAAGGTAATAGATGATAAAACATGTCTCGAAGACATGTGGCTTAGTAGGAAAGGTAATAGATGATAAAACAGCTCTTGAAGACATGTGGCTTAGTAGGAAAGGTAATAGATGATAAAACAGGTCTTGAAGACATGCGGCTTAGTAGGAAAGGTAATAGATGATAAAACAGGTCTTGAAGACATGTGGCTTAGTAGGAAAGGTAATAGATGATAAAACAGCTCTTGAAGACATGTGGCTTAGTAGGAAAGGTAATAGATGATAAAACAGCTCTTGAAGACATGTGGCTTAGTAGGAAAGGTAATAGATGATAAAACAGGTCTTGAAGACATGTGGCTTAGTAGGAAAGGTAATAGATGATAAAACAGCTCTTGAAGACATGTGGCTTAGTAGGAAAGGTAATAGATGATAAAACAGCTCTTGAAGACATGTGGCTTAGTAGGAAAGGTAATAGATGATAAAACAGGTCTTGAAGACATGCGGCTTAGTAGGAAAGGTAATAGATGATAAAACATGTCTCGAAGACATGTGGCTTAGTAGGAAAGGTAATAGATGATAAAACAGCTCTTGAAGACATGTGGCTTAGTAGGAAAGGTAATAGATGATAAAACAGGTCTTGAAGACATGTGGCTTAGTAGGAAAGGTAATAGATGATAAAACAGGTCTTGAAGACATGCGGCTTAGTAGGAAAGGTAATAGATGATAAAACATGTCTTGAAGACATGTGGCTTAGTAGGAAAGGTAATAGATGATAAAACAGGTCTTGAAGACATGTGGCTTAGTAGGAAAGGTAATAGATGATAAAACAGCTCTTGAAGACATGTGGCTTAGTAGGAAAGGTAATAGATGATAAAACAGCTCTTGAAGACATGTGGCTTAGTAGGAAAGGTAATAGATGATAAAACAGGTCTTGAAGACATGTGGCTTAGTAGGAAAGGTAATAGATGATAAAACAGCTCTTGAAGACATGTGGCTTAGTAGGAAAGGTAATAGATGATAAAACAGGTCTTGAAGACATGCGGCTTAGTAGGAAAGGTAATAGATGATAAAACAGCTCTTGAAGACATGTGGCTTAGTAGGAAAGGTAATAGATGATAAAATACAAGAAAATCAACAGCAACACTAGATAATGTCAGCTTCAATTTGCTTCATTCCATTATTAGGGAAAAAATAAAGAAAGAAAGGAATAACAATAATAATGCTTTCTACTTTAGACACAAGGTCAACAATTTTGGGGAAAGGGGAAGTCAATTAAATCGACCCCAGTGCGTTACTGGTACTTTATTTTTTTTGACCCCGTAAGGATGAAAGGCAAAGCTAACATCAGCAAGATTTGAACTCAGAACGTAAAGGACCATAACTCCATGCTGCAATGCATGGTGTTTGACACTGTATCGATCCTGCCAATCCACCACCACCACCACCACCATACCACCACCACCACCACCACCACCACCACCATCACCACTACCACCACCACTACCACAACCACGACCATCACCACCACCACTACACCACCACTACACCACCACCACCACCACCACCACTACACCACCACCACCACCACTACCACCACCACTACCACCAGCACCACCAGCACCACCACTACCAACACCACTACCACTACACCCCCACAACCACTACCACCACCACATTAATGGAGTTAACGATAATTATAGTGGAGTCCAGCGCTGCAGAGCTCGCCCCAATCCTTTAGTGATGGTGTTACAAGAAAAATGCTGGTGGAAGTGCAACCTTAAACTCAATAATCCTCTTTATGAGTGCTTAAATGTCAAACCTAAATAGTTCAAATAATGGTATAAATGAGGCTAGAACTTCATGAAGGGCTCTCACCCGGCTAGTGATCCCTGGCCCAGCAGCAGGGACCCGGCTATTATCCAACTACTGCTGGTGTCGGAGGAAGAAGGAAAGAAACAAGAACCAACTGGTCGAAGGAATTGAATAAATATAATCTAATCTGGCCGAGTTTACACTTGCAAATAAGAAGAACCAGGGCCGCTCCTAGGAGTATTGGATTTGGCGTACTTCATACTTGTTTCGGTTGCTGAATACAAACAGGGGTCGCTGCTTCTCATGAAATTCAATAGTTCTCTTCTAACCCGAGCAGGAGCGCCTTTCCATTGTGAATTTGCATTGATCATCTGCAAAGCTACATTGTTCTCAGAACCTCTACACCAGTCTTTCGATGCGTGCAGCTGGAACTACTGCCACCCATTGATTTGGCAGGATCGCAACTCATTTCTACAGCTGAGTAAACTTGAGCAACGTGAAATAAAGTGTCTTCCTCAAGAACACAACACACCAAGCGGTCCGAGAATCGAACTCGCAACCTTTCGATTGCAAGCTCAATGCTCTGACCACTAAGCCATGCGCCTTCACAATTGAATAAAACTGTAATGAAATTTTATCCGAAAAGTGAAAGAAAGGCTATAGGAAACGAATGCATAAAACCTCGAACGCTATTGGTCTGTTTGAATTAGGTGAACAAACACTAGAGTGTCAGTCTCGTGTAATAATAAATAATGGATTGATAGTCGAGTTTGAATTAGAGAAACCGAGTAGAGAGATTAAGATGGAAATGGAAAGTGGAGTAGATCAGGCAAATGAGCCTGTAGAAAATGAGGGTAAGTGGGTGTGAGACCTGAGGCAGATAACAAGGGCAATAAAATGATGGAGATGATAATAACTGAATATATAAGGAGATTTAAAATAAAACTAAACTCACATCTGAATAGAACAATAAATTCCCGAACTGTGTCTATCATTAAATGGAATGTCAGAGAAATTAATGACTACCTATAGCTGGCATGTAAAACTGCGGGTCCCCCGAGGGCCACACGGGTCCCATTTGTGTTGTCTGGGGGCCACACACAGCAACTAATTTGCACACATTACAACTCATTTTTTAAATTTTATGTTACGAAGATAAAACATGCTCACGCTATAAAAACCTTTGTGTGAGCTACAGATGTGCTTATAAAGGGCCGCATGTTTGACATGCCTGGCCTACAGTTTGTTTCATAAAAGGGTGATGTTGATAGATCTAAAGAAAGCAGAAAGTGGGAGGAATCTTATCAACATGGTAAACTGTGTTCAAATAAAGAAGAGCTGTTTACATGTGTCTGAACGAGCCATTGCTGTATTGAAGGGGGAGATAATAGAGCAGGGGATGCCTAAGAAA
>OZ024757.1:17888439-17923439 GCA_964016885.1 Eledone cirrhosa
GCAGGCTTCCCTTCCCAGCTCGAGCCGGTGGTGCTGGATCGAGGTCGGCAAAAGGCCAGATCGCATGACCATCTTCCCGTTCCGCGGTGGCAAACCCCTCGTCTGGGATGCCACTTGCATCGACACTTTCTGCAGCCACAACCTGGTGCAGTCTGCGACTGACCCAGGTTCTGCTGAGGGGGCCAAACTCCTCAAATACCGGTCGCTCTCCGACAGGTTTGTGGTCGTTCCCCTGGCAGTGGAGACTTCTGGTGTCCTCGGCCCCAGGGCTACCTCCTTACTCACCACCATAGGCTCTGAGCTGGCCAGCCGCAGGTGTGAGCTCCGGGAGTTGGAGTGGCTTTTCCAGCGCGCCTCCCTTGCCATCCACCGGGGAAACGCCTTCTCCATTCTGTCCGCCGGTGCTGTGGGTGGGCCCCATCGCCTATCATTTTTGTAAATATGACAACAATCTATCCAACTAACATCATTAACTGTATTATTGTGTTTCAAATAATTGTTTCTACTTTTGGCATAAGGCCAGCAATTATCCAGTACATTACTGGTACTTTATTTTATCGACCCCGTAAGGATGAAAGGCAAAGTTAACCTCGACGGGTGTTTCTACTTTAGGCACAAAGCAACAACACAAAAGATATTTAAAACGGAAAGTGAAGAAAAAGGCAAGACCTCTAGGGTAACAGAAGAATGTAAGGGGCAAGAGGAGGATAATGGGGTCTAGACCTAAGGCGCGGTGGTGTTGGGCTGCACCCCGCGGACAAAACCGTAAAAGCATTTCCGTGGAAAATGGCCGCTACAACAGCCACACCACCTCACGGCTCCCCTTCTTCAGATCTTGCGGAGAAGCTCGGCAGTAGGGGGTCCAAGTTAGACTGAGCTCTCCACGGCGACAGTTGTGAAGAGAAAGCGGCCGGACAAGCCCCGGTATTTGTTTGTCTTCCTGTCCTCTGTGTTGCAGTACCAGGATTTGAGCCCGAAGTGACTAAGTTGGAGGCGGAGAACGTGTCGCAAAATGTGGTGTCCCAGATGAGAGAGTTACCTCCTTCGAATGGGATGAGGGTAATTCCGCCGAGGCAGTTGCCGTCTCCGTGATCTAGGCCTGTTGACTCCAGTTGTGATGGGAAGCCAGCTACGTCCAGTTTCTTTCTCAATATGTCGTTGGGAGTGGCATGTCCGGGGAACCGGCCTGCGCTCTTGCGACAAGACAGTGACTGTAGGCCGAACTTGTCACCGACAGTTCCTCAAGGGTATTTATGTGGCTCACATGCGAGGAGGTCGAGGCGTTTGGCCAACTCTGATGCGAGTCATCAAGAAGGTTACCGGCTGATGAGGGGGGGGGGGGGGTACCGAATTGAGTCATGCCTCGCTGTTTGGTTTTGAAGCGGTATTGGTCCAAGACAGTCTTGATCCGCCTGAAGGAAGACTTGCACTTGATGTCGTCCCAGTTATGTTGGACTTTTGTATAATGAGGGTACCTATTTCGAGCTCTGGGGCCATGTCAGGTTCAGCTATCTTGCTCAGTATCTCGCTAACAAGATCGCAAAAGGAGGAGGCTGAGGAGAGGTAGACCGGTAGAGCAAGATACGAAGCAGATCGAAGGGCGAGGTTACCAGACCTCGCTGGAAGTTTCGCCTGTTGCCAGCCGGCCCTGTCGAAGTTGACATTGCAGATGAGTTCTGCACAGCGTCGAATGATGGCGTCGAGTTCACTGAGAAAATCTGCTTGGGGGCGACAAGGTGTACTGCGCCGTGTGAAGAGAAATTTGAGGAGGGCGAAGAAGTTTCTCAAGAAGAAGAGCGCCGGGTGAGCAGCAATGAGACGCAGCCTCTCTGCTATTCGGAACAAGTTTGCATGCTTGGTCTCCAGGCACTCACTTATTCCTTTAGAGAGAATTGGGGAGCCGAGAATGCATGCAGCATCTTTGGGCGTAATCCAGGTACCGGACAGGACGGGATGGGTGCTGATTAGGGTGTCGTGGAGTTCGGCATCACCGTAGCTAACGTTTGTCACCTCGGACTTGGATGGATTAATCACAGGTCCGTGGAGCTTTAGAAATGGCTTGATTTACCGAAGGTGTTCAACTGTGGATTTGCGAGCTTATATGTGCAAAGACACACTTAAAGACATATTGAAACAATTGTAATATGCAAATAAAGTTGGTACATATGCTGCAACACTGGCTTCGATTCTTTTAAATCTATTTACACTCTGCACACCACAGCTGTTACACTGGAATACAACCCAAACAAAACAGACCTCGTACAGCATCGAGTGCTTCGACGGCGTGCCGCTTGTAACTGTTGTTACACACCTAACTAATATATATATATATATATATATTAATTCAAAATATTAACAAAATAGATATTCTTGTGATCAATTATATTTTATTATATATATTTCGGAGGTACTGAGTTAAGTTGAACAGTACGTCCTCATCAGATAAAATAAAATGATACATGACATACCCTGACAAAACCTTTTCTGTTGGAAAACCTTTTTCGTTGAGTGCTTCCAATCTATTGTAAAGGTAATCTAAATTTAATTAAATTAAAATAAAATAAAATAAAATAAAATAAAGTAAGTTAAATTAAATTATATTATATTAAGTAAATGAGTATATAAGTTCGACCTATCAGGGAATATCAAACACTTATAACAATATAAAGTCATATGAGTGTCTAAATTATTTATAAATGTAACTACGATTATGTTGTTACACTAGATAAATATATTTGTATAACTATAAAGAGATATTATTATAGGTATTAATGAAACGGTATACATTTAATAAAAATAATAATTATAATCATTATTATGGTGGATTGGCAGTATCGGTAGAGGGTCGGACGCCATGCTTTCCAGCATAGTTACGTCCCTTTACCATCTGAGTTCAAATCCCGCCGAGGTTGACTTTGCCTTTCATCCTTACGGGGTCGATAAATTAAAGTACCAGTAATGCACTGGTAATTGCTGGCCTTGTGCCTAAAGTAGAAACAATTATTATTAATGCTATAATTGTAGTTTTACCTCCAGTTCAGTGGAGAGATAGACAATATTTGTCGGCTATTATGGTTTGTTATATTTATACCTAGATATACATAGAAAAACAAATGCAAATCTAACTATCTGGGTCCCCCAAAACCCACTCAAAATGAGTAAAATATATAAAATAAAATAAAATAAAATAAAATATATAAAGTATATAAAATATGCAAACGCATGAATGGTCTAAAGTTCGATTATAATCAGTAAATTTACAAGTTAAATATCCAAACTAAATACTTAAAACAGCGACATAAAAATAAAGATCTGAATCAAAATGATAAATATCCAAAAAATCATAAGGTATGCATACTTATCAAAACCTTTTCTGTTGGAAAACCTTTTTCGTTGAGTGCTTCCAATCTATTGTAAAACTCATTCTTTGATGTATTCATTGAATCTTGTTTAACTTTTAAATATATATATATATATATATATATAACACAAACACTTATAATTTACCAGATTTCTGACTTTCAAGTTCCAATCTTAAATCTTGATTTCTCTTTATTAATTTGTTATTTGTTTTCTGCCCTCTTCACTGTATCACCTTATATTTATTTTAAGTTGAGATAGATTATAACACAAACACATTGAGTTTGAATATCTCATCTTAACATCTTGTCTCATACCAATCTATCCAACATATTCTGACCTTGAGATTGGTTATAGCACACACACACGCACTTCATCCTACATTATTTCTCACTTCTCCATATGCATTTTCATTACTTTTTCACCAATCTCTCATTTATTCTTTATTCTTTATTCTCTATTTATTTATTTATTTTCAAATTACACAAATTATATTAATTATTTTATTATATTATTTATTTATTTTCTGTTTTCTTCATTTATTGCCTTATATTTCTTCATATACATGGAAGAACCCCCCCCCCCCCCCCCACCACCACTACGATGGTGGCGGGCGGGATGAAGAAAAAAAAACACAAACTGGATACTGCTAAATTGTTAGCAGCAGCAAGATATAAGCTGACCACTACACCAACAACAGTACCAAAATAATGGTGGAGGTCAAATGTACTGAACAATAGCAGGCAAAAACACTACAGGGAGCCTCACCCCAGAAAGAATTCTATAGACTTCTGACTGAGGAATGCTTTCAGAACTGACCAATGGGAAGTTTGACACTTTTTTTGTTATTTTGTTCCTTTAACACCTTGTCCCTTCTACTATTTTATCAATTTTTAAGCTAACTCCAACAATAACAACACTTAGAATGAGGAATGTTCTAATAACTGACCAATGAGAGGAGAAGGGGACCTTTGACACTGAAATTCGTTTGTTTGAATTCATATGACTCCAGTTCCTCAGTGAATTAACAACCCAACAAGGAACTGGGCATATCAGAGTATTGACAATATTATACACCTAAACAACATATGTACTTGTCTATACCATACTAATTCAAACTGCCTGAAGAGGTCACAGCCAAAGATGGCTGTCACTGAAATATATATAGCAGTAATAAACGAAGCTAAATTTTAATCATTTGACTTTTATTTAACTTTATTTTATATATATATATATATATATATATATATATATATAGATAATTTAATATATCAACTAACATAGGCGCACAGATGCACGTCCATGCCAGCAAATACACAGGTTATGTCATAGTACCTAGGTGGTTCAATGCAGGAGGGTGCAGAACAATAATATAAAAGACGTAAAATAAGAAAATATTTTTTAAAAAATTTAAAAAATTTTTTTTACTTACTTACTTAAATTTTCACTCCAACTAATTAGTTTCTGCAATGGGATAAAGACAGTTACGTAATCCAACTGTCGAGAATTCATTGCGTCATCATATATATATATATATATATATATATATATATAGAGAGAGAGAGAGAGAGATTACAATAATAAAAGTTCAGTTTAAGTCATTTATTTGCTCTATAACATACTTGACCGTTCAACCCAAGAGACAGATAAAACACAAGAGACATATAAAACATATGCGCATATTGATCAACAGTGGGGTGACATTCATCAAATGATATAGCATGGCAATTTACATATAGAGGTTACAGGATGAAAATAAAAATAAAAATAAAAATAAAAACAAAAATGAAAATAAATATAAGCATGAAGCGTTGGCAGTCTATGAAGATAAAGCAAGAGGAAAGTTTAGAGTAGTCAGTGTAAGAAACAGTCTCACGTGTAGCATGCACGCGTGTCTTATTTATACATGATTAGAGTGCGTCAGAATGATATTTGCAGGGTCAGGCAGTTGAAGCAGGCAATCGATCTTATTATGTGGGCTGAATTATTAAGTCATTTATTCTCATACATCTGTATGATATACAGTCCCGGAAGCAGGGAAACACCAAAATATCAAAAACTCTCAATATATTATAAACCCTATTGTATCGTAGGCAAAGCCGTACCACTGTCTTCGCTCACACCACCACTCACATAATCCATGAGACGCAATATATAGAACACGTGTCTATCGTATATATATATATATATATATATATATATATATATATATATATATATATATATATATATATATATATGGGTAAATATCTTTAAGTCGTTTGGAAGCCTCGACAATGCAAATGGGTAAATCTCTGGGTAACAAGATCCGGTGGTGGAGAGAGAGATGTAAGTGGGTGTACGTTAAGATGCGTGGCGTGTATAAGACGTGTAGAGGAATTAAATCTCTCCCAAGGTAACTCTCTCTCGTGTTGTTATTTTAATTTTATCCTTTATACTCTTTCCTTCATTCCTCTACACGTCTTATACACGCCACGCATCTCAACGTACACCCACTTACATCTCTCTCTCCACCACCGGATCTTGTTACCCGGAGATTTACCCATTTGCATTGTCGAGGCTTCCAAACGACTTAAAGATATTTACCTATTATTCCACAATGCTTCAAGCAAACTTCAATACTCTCTTATATATATATATATATATATATATATATATATATATATATATATATATATATATATATATATATATATATATATATATAGTAATAATAATAAAATTGAAGACTAAGATCCAAAGAGGGCTCGATAAGGAAAATATATATCAAATATATAAGAACCGTAGAGCAAATATTTATTAAAATAACAGATTAAAGTTTAAGCAAAGAATCGCTGCTTTCACCCTTAACGGGATCTTCTGAAACTAACAAAGTCAATCAACGTCTCTATGCACCACCTAAGAGAACATTAGTGTACGACCTCTTTTATACCATAAACGTGGTTTTGTCTTTGCGCGTAATTGTTTTTCACCGCTCCTATTAATGACGTATTATATTCGGTGGATTGGCAGTATCGGTAGAGGGTCGGACACCATGCTTTCCAACATAGTTACGTCCCTTTACGATCTGAGTTCAAATCCCGCCGAGGTTGACTTTGCCTTTCATCCTTACGGGGTCGATAAAATAAAGTACCAGTAATACACTGGGTAATTGTTGGCCTTGTGCCAAAAGTAGAAACAATTATATTCGTTTTTTCCCGTTCTTTGCCAGCGAACGTCACCATGAACCAAAGTATCGTCTTCCTGTCTTCCTCCGGTTGCAACGTTTTTTGAAATATCCAGTTCTGCGTTTACAGATTGACTTTGTTAGTTTCAGAAGATCCCGTTAAGGGTGAAAGCAGCGATTCTTTGCTTAAACTTTAATCTGTTATTTTAATAAATATATATATATATATATATATATATATATATAGCGGCGATGAATTAGTTTTGCGAGGTTTTTTATATGAAATCGTGTGTCGAAACAGATATTGTTATATTTGGGGAGGGTCATATTTGCGTAATATTGCCAGAATTAATAACAGAACACACTCACTGTTTAGTTGGTTTTCGCTTCTCGCTGTCTTTTATATATATATATCTGCGATCTAACTTACTCGGTCCTCAATGTTGCCATTGACTGACCGGCGGTCAAAAATAATACAGATACAATATAGACAAACACATATATATATAGTTTACATAATTTACATAAATCTTTCGTTGCACATCTGCAACATCGTCAGTGGTGTTATATTCATTGTTCCTCCTGTTGTGTTGTATGTCTACGCCAAATATAACAATATATATATATATATATATATATATATATATATATATATATTAGTCACGAATGACCATGAGATTTGGGGATTTGCCCCTTGGAAAGTTCTCCTCCGCGGCACAAGTCCTGGCAAGGTTGTTTGTGGAAGACCAACAGTCACCCATACATACCAGTCTCCCCTCTCCACGCCACCAATGTTGTCCAAGGGAAAGGCAATGGCTGACACAGCTTGGCACCAGTGACGTCGCAACTGATTTCTGCAGCTGAGTAAACTGGAGCAACATGAAATAAAGTGTCTTTCTCAAGAAAACAACACAAAACCCGGTCCAAAAATCTTAATCACGGCTTCACTATTGTAAGCCCGACGCTCTAACCACTAAGCCATGTGCATACTAACAGTTTAATTGATACTTCGTGATCAATAATTCAGGTAAATATGGAGTCATATAAGCTTTTTTTATATATGTTCATTGTAATGAACATGAACATATATTTGTCAGGCCATCGATCAATGACCGTGTGAAGATGCTAAATGTTAGCGTTGTGTGATACACGTATAAACTGCGAAATTATTGGAGTGGGAGTGGAAGACGTAAATATATTCTGTTTATGTCATTGAAGTGGCGTCCGAACGAGTATCCTCCATTCCTAACTAACTTGCCTTGGGTCTCGGCCGACAGGATGGAAAATGGATTGCCTCGGAGGAGAGAGACACACGGAAATAGCCACCCCACGGGGCCAGCACATGTGGGCGGCCAATACTCACTTTGATAGCAGTGAGTAGGGATGTAGTCCGTGGACCAAGAACACATGAAGTCTCCACTGCTGAAGGCTCTACCACAAACCTATCAGTAGGGATGTGGTCTGGGGGCCAAGAATACTGGAAGTCCCCACTGCTGAAGGCTCTACCACAAACCTATCTGTAGGGATGTGGTCTGGGGGCCAAGAACACATGAAGTCTCCACTGCTGAAGGCTCTACCACAAACCTATCTGTAGGGATGTGGTCTGGGGGCCAAGAATACTGGAAGTCTCCACTGCTGAAGGCTCTACCACAAACCTATCTGTAGGGATGTGGTCTGGGGGCCAAGAATACTAGAAGTCTCCACTGCTGAAGGCTCTACCACAAACCTATCAGTAGGGATGTGGTCTGGGGGCCAAGAAT
Organism: Eledone cirrhosa; assembly: GCA_964016885.1. NCBI lineage: Eukaryota > Metazoa > Mollusca > Cephalopoda > Octopoda > Eledonidae > Eledone > Eledone cirrhosa. The sequence goes on from OZ024757.1 coordinate 17,896,726, forward strand.
ACTAGAAGTCTCCACTGCTGAAGGCTCTACCACAAACCTATCTGTAGGGATGTGGTCTGGGGGCCAAGAACACATGAAGTCTCCACTGCTGAAGGCTCTACCACAAACCTATCAGTAGGGATGTGGTCTGGGGGCCAAGAATACTGGAAGTCTCCACTGCTGAAGGCTCTACCACAAACCTATCAGTAGGGCTGTGGTCTGGGGGCCAAGAACACATGAAGTCTCCACTGCTGAAGGCTCTACCACAAACCTATCAGTAGGGATGTGGTCTGGGGGCCAAGAATACTGGAAGTCTCCACTGCTGAAGGCTCTACCACAAACCTATCTGTAGGGATGTGGTCTGGGGGCCAAGAATACTGGAAGTCTCCACTGCTGAAGGCTCTACCACAAACCTATCTGTAGGGATGTGGTCTGGGGGCCAAGAATACTGGAAGTCTCCACTGCTGAAGGCTCTACCACAAACCTATCAGTAGGGATGTGGTCTGGGGGCCAAGAATACTGGAAGTCTCCACTGCTGAAGGCTCTACCACAAACCTATCAGTAGGGATGTGGTCTGGGGGCCTAGAATACTGGAAGTCTCCACTGCTGAAGGCTCTACCACAAACCTATCAGTAGGGATGTGGTTTGGGGGCCAAGAATACTGGAAGTCTCCACTGCTGAAGGCTCTACCACAAACCTATCTGTAGGGATGTGGTCTGGGGGCCAAGAATACTGGAAGTCTCCACTGCTGAAGGCTCTACCACAAACCTATCAGTAGGGATGTGGTTTGGGGGCCAAGAATACTGGAAGTCTCCACTGCTGAAGGCTCTACCACAAACCTATCAGTAGGGATGTGGTCTGGGGGCCTAGAATACTGGAAGTCTCCACTGCTGAAGGCTCTACCACAAACCTATCAGTAGGGATGTGGTTTGGGGGCCAAGAATACTGGAAGTCTCCACTGCTGAAGGCTCTACCACAAACCTATCAGTAGGGATGTGGTCTGGGGGCCAAGAACACATGAAGTCCCCACTGCTGAAGGCTCTACCACAAACCTATCAGTAGGGATGTGGTCTGGGGGCCAAGAATACTGGAAGTCTCCACTGCTGAAGGCTCTACCACAAACCTATCTGTAGGGATGTGGTCTGGGGGCCAAGAATACTGGAAGTCTCCACTGCTGAAGGCTCTACCACAAACCTATCAGTAGGGATGTGGTCTGGGGGCCAAGAATACTGGAAGTCTCCACTGCTGAAGGCTCTACCACAAACCTATCAGTAGGGATGTGGTCTGGGGGCCAAGAATACTGGAAGTCTCCACTGCTGAAGGCTCTACCACAAACCTATCAGTAGGGATGTGGTTTGGGGGCCAAGAATACTGGAAGTCTCCACTGCTGAAGGCTCTACCACAAACCTATCAGTAGGGATGTGGTCTGGGGGCCAAGAACACATGAAGTCCCCACTGCTGAAGGCTCTACCACAAACCTATCTGTAGGGATGTGGTCTGGGGGCCAAGAACACATGAAGTCTCCACTGCTGAAGGCTCTACCACAAACCTATCAGTAGGGATGTGGTCTGGGGGCCTAGAATACTGGAAGTCTCCACTGCTGAAGGCTCTACCACAAACCTATCTGTAGGGATGTGGTCTGGGGGCCAAGAACACATGAAGTCTCCACTGCTGAAGGCTCTACCACAAACCTATCAGTAGGGATGTGGTCTGGGGGCCAAGAACACATGAAGTCTCCACTGCTGAAGGCTCTACCACAAACCTATCAGTAGGGATGTGGTCTGGGGGCCAAGAATACTGGAAGTCTCCACTGCTGAAGGCTCTACCACAAACCTATCAGTAGGGATGTGGTCTGGGGGCCAAGAACACATGAAGTCCCCACTGCTGAAGGCTCTACCACAAACCTATCAGTAGGGATGTGGTCTGGGGGCCAAGAACACATGAAGTCTCCACTGCTGAAGGCTCTACCACAAACCTATCAGTAGGGATGTGGTCTGGGGGCCAAGAATACTGGAAGTCTCCACTGCTGAAGGCTCTACCACAAACCTATCAGTAGGGATGTGGTCTGGGGGCCAAGAACACATGAAGTCCCCACTGCTGAAGGCTCTACCACAAACCTATCAGTAGGGATGTGGTCTGGGGGCCAAGAACACATGAAGTCTCCACTGCTGAAGGCTCTACCACAAACCTATCAGTAGGGATGTGGTCTGGGGGCCAAGAATACTGGAAGTCTCCACTGCTGAAGGCTCTACCACAAACCTATCTGTAGGGATGTGGTCTGGGGGCCAAGAATACTGGAAGTCTCCACTGCTGAAGGCTCTACCACAAACCTATCAGTAGGGATGTGGTCTGGGGGCCTAGAATACTGGAAGTCTCCACTGCTGAAGGCTCTACCACAAACCTATCAGTAGGGATGTGGTCTGGGGGCCAAGAACACATGAAGTCCCCACTGCTGAAGGCTCTACCACAAACCTATCAGTAGGGATGTGGTCTGGGGGCCAAGAACACATGAAGTCTCCACTGCTGAAGGCTCTACCACAAACCTATCTGTAGGGATGTGGTCTGGGGGCCAAGAATACTGGAAGTCCCCACTGCTGAAGGCTCTACCACAAACCTATCAGTAGGGATGTGGTCTGGGGGCCTAGAATACTGGAAGTCTCCACTGCTGAAGGCTCTACCACAAACCTATCAGTAGGGATGTGGTCTGGGGGCCAAGAACACATGAAGTCCCCACTGCTGAAGGCTCTACCACAAACCTATCAGTAGGGATGTGGTCTGGGGGCCAAGAACACATGAAGTCTCCACTGCTGAAGGCTCTACCACAAACCTATCTGTAGGGATGTGGTCTGGGGGCCAAGAACACATGAAGTCTCCACTGCTGAAGGCTCTACCACAAACCTATCTGTAGGGATGTGGTCTGGGGGCCAAGAACACATGAAGTCTCCACTGCTGAAGGCTCTACCACAAACCTATCTGTAGGGATGTGGTCTGGGGGCCAAGAATACTGGAAGTCTCCACTGCTGAAGGCTCTACCACAAACCTATCAGTAGGGATGTGGTCTGGGGGCCAAGAACACATGAAGTCTCCACTGCTGAAGGCTCTACCACAAACCTATCTGTAGGGATGTGGTCTGGGGGCCAAGAATACTGGAAGTCTCCACTGCTGAAGGCTCTACCACAAACCTATCAGTAGGGATGTGGTCTGGGGGCCAAGAATACTGGAAGTCTCCACTGCTGAAGGCTCTACCACAAACCTATCAGTAGGGATGTGGTCTGGGGGCCAAGAACACATGAAGTCTCCACTGCTGAAGGCTCTACCACAAACCTATCTGTAGGGATGTGGTCTGGGGGCCAAGAATACTGGAAGTCTCCACTGCTGAAGGCTCTACCACAAACCTATCTGTAGGGATGTGGTCTGGGGGCCAAGAATACTGGAAGTCTCCACTGCTGAAGGCTCTACCACAAACCTATCAGTAGGGATGTGGTCTGGGGGCCAAGAATACTGGAAGTCTCCACTGCTGAAGGCTCTACCACAAACCTATCAGTAGGGATGTGGTCTGGGGGCCAAGAATACTGGAAGTCTCCACTGCTGAAGGCTCTACCACAAACCTATCAGTAGGGATGTGGTCTGGGGGCCAAGAATACTGGAAGTCTCCACTGCTGAAGGCTCTACCACAAACCTATCAGTAGGGATGTGGTCTGGGGGCCAAGAATAGTGGAAGTCTCCACTGCTGAAGGCTCTACCACAAACCTATCAGTAGGGATGTGGTCTGGGGGCCAAGAACACATGAAGTCTCCACTGCTGAAGTCTCTACCACAAACCTATCAGTAGGGATGTGGTCTGGGGGCCAAGAACACATGAAGTCTCCACTGCTGAAGGCTCTACCACAAACCTATCAGTAGGGATGTGGTCTGGGGGCCAAGAACACATGAAGTCTCCACTGCTGAAGGCTCTACCACAAACCTATCAGTAGGGATGTGGTCTGGGGGCCAAGAACACATGAAGTCTCCACTGCTGAAGTCTCTACCACAAACCTATCAGTAGGGATGTGGTCTGGGGGCCAAGAACACATGAAGTCTCCACTGCTGAAGGCTCTACCACAAACCTATCAGTAGGGATGTGGTCTGGGGGCCAAGAACACATGAAGTCTCCACTGCTGAAGTCTCTACCACAAACCTATCAGTAGGGATGTGGTCTGGGGGCCAAGAACACATGAAGTCTCCACTGCTGAAGGCTCTACCACAAACCTATCAGTAGGGATGTGGTCTGGGGGCCAAGAATACTGGAAGTCCCCACTGCTGAAGGCTCTACCACAAACCTATCAGTAGGGATGTGGTCTGGGGGCCAAGAATACTGGAAGTCTCCACTGCTGAAGGCTCTACCACAAACCTATCAGTAGGGATGTGGTCTGGGGGCCAAGAACACATGAAGTCTCCACTGCTGAAGGCTCTACCACAAACCTATCAGTAGGGATGTGGTCTGGGGGCCAAGAATACTGGAAGTCCCCACTGCTGAAGGCTCTACCACAAACCTATCAGTAGGGATGTGGTCTGGGGGCCTAGAATACTGGAAGTCTCCACTGCTGAAGGCTCTACCACAAACCTATCAGTAGGGATGTGGTCTGGGGGCCAAGAATACTGGAAGTCTCCACTGCTGAAGGCTCTACCACAAACCTATCAGTAGGGATGTGGTCTGGGGGCCAAGAATACTGGAAGTCCCCACTGCTGAAGGCTCTACCACAAACCTATCAGTAGGGATGTGGTCTGGGGGCCAAGAATACTGGAAGTCCCCACTGCTGAAGGCTCTACCACAAACCTATCAGTAGGGATGTGGTCTGGGGGCCAAGAATACTGGAAGTCTCCACTGCTGAAGGCTCTACCACAAACCTATCTGTAGGGATGTGGTCTGGGGGCCTAGAATACTGGAAGTCTCCACTGCTGAAGGCTCTACCACAAACCTATCAGTAGGGATGTGGTCTGGGGGCCAAGAATACTGGAAGTCTCCACTGCTGAAGGCTCTACCACAAACCTATCTGTAGGGATGTGGTCTGGGGGCCTAGAATACTGGAAGTCTCCACTGCTGAAGGCTCTACCACAAACCTATCTGTAGGGATGTGGTCTGGGGGCCTAGAATACTGGAAGTCTCCACTGCTGAAGGCTCTACCACAAACCTATCAGTAGGGATGTGGTCTGGGGGCCAAGAATACTGGAAGTCTCCACTGCTGAAGGCTCTACCACAAACCTATCAGTAGGGATGTGGTCTGGGGGCCAAGAATACTGGAAGTCCCCACTGCTGAAGGCTCTACCACAAACCTATCAGTAGGGATGTGGTCTGGGGGCCTAGAATACTGGAAGTCTCCACTGCTGAAGGCTCTACCACAAACCTATCAGTAGGGATGTGGTCTGGGGGCCAAGAATACTGGAAGTCTCCACTGCTGAAGGCTCTACCACAAACCTATCAGTAGGGATGTGGTCTGGGGGCCAAGAATACTGGAAGTCCCCACTGCTGAAGGCTCTACCACAAACCTATCAGTAGGGATGTGGTCTGGGGGCCTAGAATACTGGAAGTCTCCACTGCTGAAGGCTCTACCACAAACCTATCTGTAGGGATGTGGTCTGGGGGCCAAGAATACTGGAAGTCCCCACTGCTGAAGGCTCTACCACAAACCTATCAGTAGGGATGTGGTTTGGGGGCCAAGAATACTGGAAGTCTCCACTGCTGAAGGCTCTACCACAAACCTATCAGTAGGGATGTGGTCTGGGGGCCTAGAATACTGGAAGTCTCCACTGCTGAAGGCTCTACCACAAACCTATCAGTAGGGATGTGGTCTGGGGGCCAAGAACACATGAAGTCCCCACTGCTGAAGGCTCTACCACAAACCTATCAGTAGGGATGTGGTCTGGGGGCCAAGAATACTGGAAGTCTCCACTGCTGAAGGCTCTACCACAAACCTATCAGTAGGGATGTGGTCTGGGGGCCAAGAACACATGAAGTCCCCACTGCTGAAGGCTCTACCACAAACCTATCAGTAGGGATGTGGTCTGGGGGCCAAGAATACTGGAAGTCTCCACTGCTGAAGGCTCTACCACAAACCTATCAGTAGGGATGTGGTCTGGGGGCCAAGAACACATGAAGTCCCCACTGCTGAAGGCTCTACCACAAACCTATCAGTAGGGATGTGGTCTGGGGGCCAAGAATACTGGAAGTCCCCACTGCTGAAGGCTCTACCACAAACCTATCAGTAGGGATGTGGTCTGGGGGCCAAGAATTCTGGAAGTCCCCACTGCTGAAGGCTCTACCACAAACCTATCAGTAGGGATGTGGTCTGGGGGCCAAGAATACTGGAAGTCCCCACTGCTGAAGGCTCTACCACAAACCTATCAGTAGGGATGTGGTCTGGGGGCCAAGAACACATGAAGTCTCCACTGCTGAAGGCTCTACCACAAACCTATCAGTAGGGATGTGGTCTGGGGGCCAAGAATACTGGAAGTCCCCACTGCTGAAGGCTCTACCACAAACCTATCAGTAGGGATGTGGTCTGGGGGCCAAGAACACATGAAGTCTCCACTGCTGAAGGCTCTACCACAAACCTATCAGTAGGGATGTGGTCTGGGGGCCAAGAATACTGGAAGTCTCCACTGCTGAAGGCTCTACCACAAACCTATCAGTAGGGATGTGGTCTGGGGGCCAAGAATACTGGAAGTCCCCACTGCTGAAGGCTCTACCACAAACCTATCAGTAGGGATGTGGTCTGGGGGCCAAGAACACATGAAGTCTCCACTGCTGAAGGCTCTACCACAAACCTATCAGTAGGGATGTGGTCTGGGGGCCAAGAATACTGGAAGTCTCCACTGCTGAAGGCTCTACCACAAACCTATCAGTAGGGATGTGGTCTGGGGGCCAAGAACACATGAAGTCCCCACTGCTGAAGGCTCTACCACAAACCTATCAGTAGGGATGTGGTCTGGGTCCAAGAATACTGGAAGTCCCCACTGCTGAAGGCTCTACCACAAACCTATCAGTAGGGATGTGGTCTGGGGGCCAAGAATACTGGAAGTCCCCACTGCTGAAGGCTCTACCACAAACCTATCAGTAGGGATGTGGTCTGGGGGCGTAGAATACTGGAAGTCTCCACTGCTGAAGGCTCTACCACAAACCTATCAGTAGGGATGTGGTCTGGGGGCCAAGAATACATGAAGTCTCCACTGCTGAAGGCTCTACCACAAATCTATCAGTAGGGATGTGGTCTGGGGGCCAAGAATACTGGAAGTCCCCACTGCTGAAGGCTCTACCACAAACCTATCAGTAGGGATGTGGTCTGGGGGCCAAGAACACATGAAGTCTCCACTGCTGAAGGCTCTACCACAAACCTATCTGTAGGGATGTGGTCTGGGGGCCAAGAATACTGGAAGTCCCCACTGCTGAAGGCTCTACCACAAACCTATCAGTAGGGATGTGGTCTGGGGGCCAAGAACACATGAAGTCTCCACTGCTGAAGGCTCTACCACAAACCTATCAGTAGGGATGTGGTCTGGGGGCCAAGAACACATGAAGTCTCCACTGCTGAAGGCTCTACCACAAACCTATCAGTAGGGATGTGGTCTGGGGGCCTAGAATACTGGAAGTCTCCACTGCTGAAGGCTCTACCACAAACCTATCTGTAGGGATGTGGTCTGGGGGCCAAGAATACATGAAGTCTCCACTGCTGAAGGCTCTACCACAAACCTATCTGTAGGGATGTGGTCTGGGGGCCTAGAATACTGGAAGTCTCCACTGCTGAAGGCTCTACCACAAACCTATCTGTAGGGATGTGGTCTGGGGGGCCAAGAATACTGGAAGTCTCCACTGCTGAAGGCTCTACCACAAACCTATCTGTAGGGATGTGGTCTGGGGGCCAAGAATACATGAAGTCTCCACTGCTGAAGGCTCTACCACAAACCTATCAGTAGGGATGTGGTCTGGGGGCCAAGAACACATGAAGTCTCCACTGCTGAAGGCTCTACCACAAACTTATCAGTAGGGATGTGGTCTGGGGGCCAAGAATACTGGACGTCTCCACTGCTGAAGGCTCTACCACAAACCTATCAGTAGGGATGTGGTCTGGGGGCCAAGAATACTGGAAGTCTCCACTGCTGAAGGCTCTACCACAAACCTATCAGTAGGGATGTGGTCTGGGGGCCAAGAATACATGAAGTCTCCACTGCTGAAGGCTCTACCACAAACCTATCAGTAGGGATGTGGTCTGGGGGCCAAGAACACATGAAGTCTCCACTGCTGAAGGCTCTACCACAAACCTATCAGTAGGGATGTGGTCTGGGGGCCAAGAATACTGGAAGTCTCCACTGCTGAAGGCTCTACCACAAACCTATCAGTAGGGATGTGGTCTGGGGGCCAAGAATACCGGAAGTCTCCACTGCTGAAGGCTCTACCACAAACCTATCTGTAGGGATGTGGTCTGGGGGCCTAGAATACTGGAAGTCTCCACTGCTGAAGGCTCTACCACAAACCTATCAGTAGGGATGTGGTCTGGGAACCAAGAACACATGAAGTCTCCACTGCTGAAGGCTCTACCACAAACCTATCAGTAGGGATGTGGTCTGGGGGCCAAGAATACATGAAGTCTCCACTGCTGAAGGCTCTACCACAAACCTATCAGTAGGGATGTGGTCTGGGGGCCAAGAACACATGAAGTCTCCACTGCTGAAGGCTCTACCACAAACCTATCAGTAGGGATGTGGTCTGGGGGCCAAGAACACATGAAGTCTCCACTGCTGAAGGCTCTACCACAAACCTATCTGTAGGGATGTGGTCTGGGGGCCAAGAACACTGGAAGTCTCCACTGCTGAAGGCTCTACCACAAACCTATCAGTAGGGATGTGGTCTGGGGACCAAGAACACATGAAGTCTCCACTGCTGAAGGCTCTACCACAAACCTATCAGTAGGGATGTGGTCTGGGGGCCAAGAACACATGAAGTCTCCACTGCTGAAGGCTCTACCACAAACCTATCTGTAGGGATGTGGTCTGGGGGCCAAGAACACTGGAAGTCTCCACTGCTGAAGGCTCTACCACAAACCTATCAGTAGGGATGTGGTCTGGGGGCCAAGAATACTGGAAGTCTCCACTGCTGAAGGCTCTACCACAAACCTATCAGTAGGGATGTGGTCTGGGGGCCAAGAATACTGGAAGTCTCCACTGCTGAAGGCTCTACCACAAACCTATCTGTAGGGATGTGGTCTGGGGGCCTAGAATACTGGAAGTCTCCACTGCTGAAGGCTCTACCACAAACCTATCAGTAGGGATGTGGTCTGGGGGCCAAGAACACATGAAGTCTCCACTGCTGAAGGCTCTACCACAAACCTATCAGTAGGGATGTGGTCTGGGGGCCAAGAACACATGAAGTCTCCACTGCTGAAGGCTCTACCACAAACCTATCAGTAGGGATGTGGTCTGGGGGCCAAGAATACTGGAAGTCTCCACTGCTGAAGGCTCTACCACAAACCTATCAGTAGGGATGTGGTCTGGGGGCCAAGAATACTGGAAGTCTCCACTGCTGAAGGCTCTACCACAAACCTATCAGTAGGGATGTGGTCTGGGGGCCAAGAACACATGAAGTCTCCACTGCTGAAGGCTCTACCACAAACCTATCAGTAGGGATGTGGTCTGGGGGCCAAGAATACTGGAAGTCTCCACTGCTGAAGGCTCTACCACAAACCTATCTGTAGGGATGTGGTCTGGGGGCCAAGAATACTGGAAGTCTCCACTGCTGAAGGCTCTACCACAAACCTATCAGTAGGGATGTGGTCTGGGGGCCAAGAATACTGGAAGTCTCCACTGCTGAAGGCTCTACCACAAACCTATCAGTAGGGATGTGGTCTGGGGGCCTAGAATACTGGAAGTCTCCACTGCTGAAGGCTCTACCACAAACCTATCAGTAGGGATGTGGTCTGGGGGCCAAGAACACATGAAGTCTCCACTGCTGAAGGCTCTACCACAAACCTATCAGTAGGGATGTGGTCTGGGGGCCAAGAATACTGGAAGTCTCCACTGCTGAAGGCTCTACCACAAACCTATCAGTAGGGATGTGGTCTGGGGGCCAAGAATACTGGAAGTCTCCACTGCTGAAGGCTCTACCACAAACCTATCTGTAGGGATGTGGTCTGGGGGCCAAGAACACATGAAGTCTCCACTGCTGAAGGCTCTACCACAAACCTATCTGTAGGGATGTGGTCTGGGGGCCAAGAATACTGGAAGTCTCCACTGCTGAAGGCTCTACCACAAACCTATCAGTAGGGATGTGGTCTGGGGGCCAAGAACACATGAAGTCTCCACTGCTGAAGGCTCTACCACAAACCTATCAGTAGGGATGTGGTCTGGGGGCCAAGAATACTGGAAGTCTCCACTGCTGAAGGCTCTACCACAAACCTATCAGTAGGGATGTGGTCTGGGGGCCAAGAATACTGGAAGTCTCCACTGCTGAAGGCTCTACCACAAACCTATCTGTAGGGATGTGGTCTGGGGGCCAAGAACACATGAAGTCTCCACTGCTGAAGGCTCTACCACAAACCTATCTGTAGGGATGTGGTCTGGGGGCCAAGAATACTGGAAGTCTCCACTGCTGAAGGCTCTACCACAAACCTATCAGTAGGGATGTGGTCTGGGGGCCAAGAATACTGGAAGTCTCCACTGCTGAAGGCTCTACCACAAACCTATCAGTAGGGATGTGGTCTGGGGGCCAAGAATACTGGAAGTCTCCACTGCTGAAGGCTCTACCACAAACCTATCAGTAGGGATGTGGTCTGGGGGCCAAGAATACTGGAAGTCTCCACTGCTGAAGGCTCTACCACAAACCTATCAGTAGGGATGTGGTCTGGGGGCCAAGAATACTGGAAGTCTCCACTGCTGAAGGCTCTACCACAAACCTATCAGTAGGGATGTGGTCTGGGGGCCAAGAACACATGAAGTCTCCACTGCTGAAGGCTCTACCACAAACCTATCAGTAGGGATGTGGTCTGGGGGCCAAGAATACTGGAAGTCTCCACTGCTGAAGGCTCTACCACAAACCTATCAGTAGGGATGTGGTCTGGGGGCCAAGAATACTGGAAGTCTCCACTGCTGAAGGCTCTACCACAAACCTATCTGTAGGGATGTGGTCTGGGGGCCAAGAACACATGAAGTCTCCACTGCTGAAGGCTCTACCACAAACCTATCAGTAGGGATGTGGTCTGGGGGCCAAGAACACATGAAGTCTCCACTGCTGAAGGCTCTACCACAAACCTATCAGTAGGGATGTGGTCTGGAGGCCAAGAATACTGGAAGTCTCCACTGCTGAAGGCTCTACCACAAACCTATCAGTAGGGATGTGGTCTGGGGGCCAAGAACACATGAAGTCTCCACTGCTGAAGGCTCTACCACAAACCTATCAGTAGGGATGTGGTCTGGGGGCCAAGAATACTGGAAGTCTCCACTGCTGAAGGCTCTACCACAAACCTATCAGTAGGGATGTGGTCTGGGGGCCAAGAATACTGGAAGTCTCCACTGCTGAAGGCTCTACCACAAACCTATCTGTAGGGATGTGGTCTGGGGGCCAAGAACACATGAAGTCTCCACTGCTGAAGGCTCTACCACAAACCTATCAGTAGGGATGTGGTCTGGGGGCCAAGAATACTGGAAGTCTCCACTGCTGAAGGCTCTACCACAAACCTATCAGTAGGGATGTGGTCTGGGGGCCAAGAATACTGGAAGTCTCCACTGCTGAAGGCTCTACCACAAACCTATCAGTAGGGATGTGGTCTGGGGGCCAAGAATACTGGAAGTCTCCACTGCTGAAGGCTCTACCACAAACCTATCAGTAGGGATGTGGTTTGGGGGCCAAGAATACTGGAAGTCTCCACTGCTGAAGGCTCTACCACAAACCTATCAGTAGGGATGTGGTCTGGGGGCCAAGAATACTGGAAGTCTCCACTGCTGAAGGCTCTACCACAAACCTATCTGTAGGGATGTGGTCTGGGGGCCAAGAATACTGGAAGTCTCCACTGCTGAAGCCTCTACCACAAACCTATCAGTAGGGATGTGGTCTGGGGGCCAAGAATACTGGAAGTCTCCACTGCTGAAGGCTCTACCACAAACCTATCAGTAGGGATGTGGTCTGGGGGCCTAGAATACTGGAAGTCTCCACTGCTGAAGGCTCTACCACAAACCTATCAGTAGGGATGTGGTCTGGGGGCCAAGAATACTGGAAGTCTCCACTGCTGAAGCCTCTACCACAAACCTATCTGTAGGGATGTGGTCTGGGGGCCAAGAATACTGGAAGTCTCCACTGCTGAAGGCTCTACCACAAACCTATCAGTAGGGATGTGGTCTGGGGGCCAAGAATACTGGAAGTCTCCACTGCTGAAGCCTCTACCACAAACCTATCAGTAGGGATGTGGTCTGGGTCCAAGAATACTGGAAGTCTCCACTGCTGAAGGCTCTACCACAAACCTATCAGTAGGGATGTGGTCTGGGGGCCAAGAATACTGGAAGTCTCCACTGCTGAAGGCTCTACCACAAACCTATCTGTAGGGATGTGGTCTGGGGGCCAAGAACACATGAAGTCTCCACTGCTGAAGGCTCTACCACAAACCTATCAGTAGGGATGTGGTCTGGGGGCCAAGAATACTGGAAGTCTCCACTGCTGAAGGCTCTACCACAAACCTATCTGTAGGGATGTGGTCTGGGGGCCAAGAACACATGAAGTCTCCACTGCTGAAGGCTCTACCACAAACCTATCAGTAGGGATGTGGTCTGGGGGCCAAGAACACATGAAGTCTCCACTGCTGAAGGCTCTACCACAAACCTATCAGTAGGGATGTGGTCTGGGGGCCAAGAATACTGGAAGTCTCCACTGCTGAAGGCTCTACCACAAACCTATCAGTAGGGATGTGGTCTGGGGGCCAAGAATACTGGAAGTCTCCACTGCTGAAGGCTCTACCACAAACCTATCAGTAGGGATGTGGTCTGGGGGCCAAGAATACTGGAAGTCTCCACTGCTGAAGGCTCTACCACAAACCTATCAGTAGGGATGTGGTCTGGGGGCCAAGAATACTGGAAGTCTCCACTGCTGAAGGCTCTACCACAAACCTATCAGTAGGGATGTGGTCTGGGGGCCAAGAATACTGGAAGTCTCCACTGCTGAAGGCTCTACCACAAACCTATCAGTAGGGATGTGGTCTGGGGGCCAAGAATACTGGAAGTCTCCACTGCTGAAGCCTCTACCACAAACCTATCAGTAGGGATGTGGTCTGGGGACCAAGAATACTGGAAGTCTCCACTGCTGAAGGCTCTACCACAAACCTATCAGTAGGGATGTGGTCTGGGGGCCTAGAATACTGGAAGTCTCCACTGCTGAAGGCTCTACCACAAACCTATCAGTAGGGATGTGGTCTGGGGGCCTAGAATACTGGAAGTCTCCACTGCTGAAGGCTCTACCACAAACCTATCTGTAGGGATGTGGTCTGGGGGCCAAGAACACATGAAGTCTCCACTGCTGAAGGCTCTACCACAAACCTATCAGTAGGGATGTGGTCTGGGGGCCAAGAACACATGAAGTCTCCACTGCTGAAGGCTCTACCACAAACCTATCAGTAGGGATGTGGTCTGGGGGCCAAGAATACTGGAAGTCTCCACTGCTGAAGGCTCTACCACAAACCTATCAGTAGGGATGTGGTCTGGGGGCCAAGAATACTGGAAGTCTCCACTGCTGAAGGCTCTACCACAAACCTATCAGTAGGGATGTGGTCTGGGGGCCAAGAATACTGGAAGTCTCCACTGCTGAAGGCTCTACCACAAACCTATCAGTAGGGATGTGGTCTGGGGGCCAAGAATACTGGAAGTCTCCACTGCTGAAGGCTCTACCACAAACCTATCAGTAGGGATGTGGTCTGGGGGCCAAGAACACATGAAGTCTCCACTGCTGAAGGCTCTACCACAAACCTATCAGTAGGGATGTGGTCTGGGGGCCAAGAATACTGGAAGTCTCCACTGCTGAAGGCTCTACCACAAACCTATCAGTAGGGATGTGGTCTGGGGGCCAAGAATACTGGAAGTCTCCACTGCTGAAGGCTCTACCACAAACCTATCAGTAGGGATGTGGTCTGGGGGCCTAGAATACTGGAAGTCTCCACTGCTGAAGGCTCTACCACAAACCTATCAGTAGGGATGTGGTCTGGGGGCCAAGAATACTGGAAGTCTCCACTGCTGAAGGCTCTACCACAAACCTATCAGTAGGGATGTGGTCTGGGGGCCAAGAATACTGGAAGTCTCCACTGCTGAAGGCTCTACCACAAACCTATCAGTAGGGATGTGGTCTGGGGGCCTAGAATACTGGAAGTCTCCACTGCTGAAGGCTCTACCACAAACCTATCAGTAGGGATGTGGTCTGGGGGCCAAGAATACTGGAAGTCTCCACTGCTGAAGCCTCTACCACAAACCTATCTGTAGGGATGTGGTCTGGGGGCCAAGAATACTGGAAGTCTCCACTGCTGAAGGCTCTACCACAAACCTATCAGTAGGGATGTGGTCTGGGGGCCAAGAATACTGGAAGTCTCCACTGCTGAAGGCTCTACCACAAACCTATCAGTAGGGATGTGGTCTGGGGGCCAAGAATAGTGGAAGTCTCCACTGCTGAAGGCTCTACCACAAACCTATCAGTAGGGATGTGGTCTGGGGGCCAAGAATAGTGGAAGTCTCCACTGCTGAAGGCTCTACCACAAACCTATCAGTAGGGATGTGGTCTGGGGGCCTAGAATACTGGAAGTCTCCACTGCTGAAGCCTCTACCACAAACCTATCAGTAGGGATGTGGTCTGGGGGCCAAGAATACTGGAAGTCTCCACTGCTGAAGGCTCTACCACAAACCTATCAGTAGGGATGTGGTCTGGGGGCCAAGAATACTGGAAGTCTCCACTGCTGAAGGCTCTACCACAAACCTATCAGTAGGGATGTGGTCTGGGGGCCTAGAATACTGGAAGTCTCCACTGCTGAAGGCTCTACCACAAACCTATCAGTAGGGATGTGGTCTGGGGGCCTAGAATACTGGAAGTCTCCACTGCTGAAGGCTCTACCACAAACCTATCTGTAGGGATGTGGTCTGGGGGCCAAGAACACATGAAGTCTCCACTGCTGAAGGCTCTACCACAAACCTATCAGTAGGGATGTGGTCTGGGGGCCAAGAACACATGAAGTCTCCACTGCTGAAGGCTCTACCACAAACCTATCAGTAGGGATGTGGTCTGGGGGCCAAGAATACTGGAAGTCTCCACTGCTGAAGGCTCTACCACAAACCTATCAGTAGGGATGTGGTCTGGGGGCCAAGAATACTGGAAGTCTCCACTGCTGAAGGCTCTACCACAAACCTATCAGTAGGGATGTGGTCTGGGGGCCAAGAATACTGGAAGTCTCCACTGCTGAAGGCTCTACCACAAACCTATCAGTAGGGATGTGGTCTGGGGGCCAAGAATACTGGAAGTCTCCACTGCTGAAGGCTCTACCACAAACCTATCAGTAGGGATGTGGTCTGGGGGCCAAGAACACATGAAGTCTCCACTGCTGAAGGCTCTACCACAAACCTATCAGTAGGGATGTGGTCTGGGGGCCAAGAATACTGGAAGTCTCCACTGCTGAAGGCTCTACCACAAACCTATCAGTAGGGATGTGGTCTGGGGGCCAAGAATACTGGAAGTCTCCACTGCTGAAGGCTCTACCACAAACCTATCAGTAGGGATGTGGTCTGGGGGCCTAGAATACTGGAAGTCTCCACTGCTGAAGGCTCTACCACAAACCTATCAGTAGGGATGTGGTCTGGGGGCCAAGAATACTGGAAGTCTCCACTGCTGAAGGCTCTACCACAAACCTATCAGTAGGGATGTGGTCTGGGGGCCAAGAATACTGGAAGTCTCCACTGCTGAAGGCTCTACCACAAACCTATCAGTAGGGATGTGGTCTGGGGGCCTAGAATACTGGAAGTCTCCACTGCTGAAGGCTCTACCACAAACCTATCAGTAGGGATGTGGTCTGGGGGCCAAGAATACTGGAAGTCTCCACTGCTGAAGCCTCTACCACAAACCTATCTGTAGGGATGTGGTCTGGGGGCCAAGAATACTGGAAGTCTCCACTGCTGAAGGCTCTACCACAAACCTATCAGTAGGGATGTGGTCTGGGGGCCAAGAATACTGGAAGTCTCCACTGCTGAAGGCTCTACCACAAACCTATCAGTAGGGATGTGGTCTGGGGGCCAAGAATAGTGGAAGTCTCCACTGCTGAAGGCTCTACCACAAACCTATCAGTAGGGATGTGGTCTGGGGGCCAAGAATAGTGGAAGTCTCCACTGCTGAAGGCTCTACCACAAACCTATCAGTAGGGATGTGGTCTGGGGGCCTAGAATACTGGAAGTCTCCACTGCTGAAGCCTCTACCACAAACCTATCAGTAGGGATGTGGTCTGGGGGCCAAGAATACTGGAAGTCTCCACTGCTGAAGGCTCTACCACAAACCTATCAG
This sequence comes from Eledone cirrhosa, assembly GCA_964016885.1. NCBI lineage: Eukaryota > Metazoa > Mollusca > Cephalopoda > Octopoda > Eledonidae > Eledone > Eledone cirrhosa. The sequence continues at coordinate 17,913,241 of OZ024757.1, forward strand.
TAGGGATGTGGTCTGGGGGCCAAGAATACTGGAAGTCTCCACTGCTGAAGGCTCTACCACAAACCTATCAGTAGGGATGTGGTCTGGGGGCCAAGAATACTGGAAGTCTCCACTGCTGAAGCCTCTACCACAAACCTATCTGTAGGGATGTGGTCTGGGGGCCAAGAATACCGGAAGTCTCCACTGCTGAAGGCTCTACCACAAACCTATCTGTAGGGATGTGGTCTGGGGGCCTAGAATACTGGAAGTCTCCACTGCTGAAGGCTCTACCACAAACCTATCAGTAGGGATGTGGTCTGGGGGCCAAGAATACTAGAAGTCTCCACTGCTGAAGGCTCTACCACAAACCTATCAGTAGGGATGTGGTCTGGGGGCCTAGAATACTGGAAGTCTCCACTGCTGAAGCCTCTACCACAAACCTATCTGTAGGGATGTGGTCTGGGGGCCAAGAATACTGGAAGTCTCCACTGCTGAAGCCTCTACCACAAACCTATCTGTAGGGATGTGGTCTGGGGGCCAAGAATACCGGAAGTCTCCACTGCTGAAGGCTCTACCACAAACCTATCTGTAGGGATGTGGTCTGGGGGCCTAGAATACTGGAAGTCTCCACTGCTGAAGGCTCTACCACAAACCTATCAGTAGGGATGTGGTCTGGGGGCCAAGAATACTAGAAGTCTCCACTGCTGAAGGCTCTACCACAAACCTATCTGTAGGGATGTGGTCTGGGGACCAAGAACACATGAAGTCTCCACTGCTGAAGGCTCTACCACAAACCTATCTGTAGGGATGTGGTCTGGGGGCCTAGAATACTGGAAGTCTCCACTGCTGAAGGCTCTACCACAAACCTATCTGTAGGGATGTGGTCTGGGGGCCAAGAACACATGAAGTCTCCACTGCTGAAGGCTCTACCACAAACCTATCAGTAGGGATGTGGTCTGGGGGCCAAGAACACATGAAGTCTCCACTGCTGAAGGCTCTACCACAAACCTATCAGTAGGGATGTGGTCTGGGGGCCAAGAACACATGAAGTCTCCACTGCTGAAGGCTCTACCACAAACCTATCAGTAGGGATGTGGTCTGGGGGCCAAGAATACTGGAAGTCTCCACTGCTGAAGGCTCTACAATAAACCTATCAGTAGGGATGTGGTCTGGGGGCCAAGAATACCGGAAGTCTCCACTGCTGAAGGCTCTACCACAAACCTATCAGTAGGGATGTGGTCTGGGGGCCAAGAATACTGGAACTCTCCACTGCTGAAGGCTCTACCACAAACCTATCAGTAGGGATGTGGTCTGGGGGCCAAGAACACATGAAGTCTCCACTGCTGAAGGCTCTACCACAAACCTATCAGTAGGGATGTGGTCTGGGGGCCAAGAACACATGAAGTCTCCACTGCTGAAGGCTCTACCACAAACCTATCAGTAGGGATGTGGTCTGGGGGCCAAGAATACTGGAAGTCTCCACTGCTGAAGGCTCTACAATAAACCTATCAGTAGGGATGTGGTCTGGGGGCCAAGAATACCGGAAGTCTCCACTGCTGAAGGCTCTACCACAAACCTATCAGTAGGGATGTGGTCTGGGGGCCAAGAATACTGGAACTCTCCACTGCTGAAGGCTCTACCACAAACCTATCAGTAGGGATGTGGTCTGCGGGCCAAGAACACATGAAGTCTCCACTGCTGAAGGCTCTACCACAAACCTATCAGTAGGGATGTGGTCTGGGGGCCAAGAACACATGAAGTCTCCACTGCTGAAGGCTCTACCACAAACCTATCAGTAGGGATGTGGTCTGGGGGCCAAGAACACATGAAGTCTCCACTGCTGAAGGCTCTACCACAAACCTATCAGTAGGGATGTGGTCTGGGGGCCAAGAATACTGGAAGTCTCCACTGCTGAAGGCTCTACCACAAACCTATCAGTAGGGATGTGGTCTGGGGGCCAAGAACACATGAAGTCTCCACTGCTGAAGGCTCTACCACAAACCTATCTGTAGGGATGTGGTCTGGGGGCCAAGAATACTGGAAGTCTCCACTGCTGAAGGCTCTACCACAAACCTATCAGTAGGGATGTGGTCTGGGGGCCAAGAACACATGAAGTCTCCACTGCTGAAGGCTCTACCACAAACCTATCAGTAGGGATGTGGTCTGGGGGCCAAGAATACTGGAAGTCTCCACTGCTGAAGGCTCTACCACAAACCTATCTGTAGGGATGTGGTCTGGGTGCCAAGAATACTGGAAGTCTCCACTGCTGAAGGCTCTACCACAAACCTATCAGTAGGGATGTGGTCTGGGGGCCAAGAACACATGAAGTCTCCACTGCTGAAGGCTCTACCACAAACCTATCAGTAGGGATGTGGTCTGGGGGCCAAGAACACATGAAGTCTCCACTGCTGAAGGCTCTACCACAAACCTATCAGTAGGGATGTGGTCTGGGGGCCAAGAACACATGAAGTCTCCACTGCTGAAGGCTCTACCACAAACCTATCTGTAGGGATGTGGTCTGGGGGCCAAGAACACATGAAGTCTCCACTGCTGAAGCCTCTACCACAAACCTATCTGTAGGGATGTGGTCTGGGGGCCAAGAATACTGGAAGTCTCCACTGCTGAAGGCTCTACCACAAACCTATCAGTAGGGATGTGGTCTGGGGGCCAAGAATACTGGAAGTCTCCACTGCTGAAGGCTCTACCACAAACCTATCAGTAGGGATGTGGTCTGGGGGCCTAGAATACTGGAAGTCTCCACTGCTGAAGGCTCTACCACAAACCTATCTGTAGGGATGTGGTCTGGGGGCCAAGAATACTGGAAGTCTCCACTGCTGAAGGCTCTACCACAAACCTATCTGTAGGGATGTGGTCTGGGGGCCAAGAATACTGGAAGTCTCCACTGCTGAAGGCTCTACCACAAACCTATCAGTAGGGATGTGGTCTGGGGGCCAAGAATACTGGAAGTCTCCACTGCTGAAGGCTCTACCACAAACCTATCAGTAGGGATGTGGTCTGGGGGCCAAGAATACATGAAGTCTCCACTGCTGAAGGCTCTACCACAAACCTATCTGTAGGGATGTGGTCTGGGGGCCAAGAACACATGAAGTCTCCACTGCTGAAGGCTCTACCACAAACCTATCTGTAGGGATGTTGTCTGGGGGCCAAGAATACATGAAGTCTCCACTGCTGAAGGCTCTACCACAAACCTATCAGTAGGGATGTGGTTTGGGGGCCAAGAATACTGGAAGTCTCCACTGCTGAAGGCTCTACCACAAACCTATCAGTAGGGATGTGGTCTGGGGGCCAAGAATAGTGGAAGTCTCCACTGCTGAAGGCTCTACCACAAACCTATCAGTAGGGATGTGGTCTGGGGGCCAAGAATAGTGGAAGTCTCCACTGCTGAAGGCTCTACCACAAACCTATCAGTAGGGATGTGGTCTGGGGGCCAAGAATACTGGAAGTCTCCACTGCTGAAGGCTCTACCACAAACCTATCTGTAGGGATGTGGTCTGGGGGCCAAGAACACATGAAGTCTCCACTGCTGAAGGCTCTACCACAAACCTATCAGTAGGGATGTGGTCTGGGGGCCAAGTATAGTGGAAGTCTCCACTGCTGAAGGCTCTACCACAAACCTATCAGTAGGGATGTGGTCTGGGGGCCAAGAATACTAGAAGTCTCCACTGCTGAAGGCTCTACCACAAACCTATCAGTAGGGATGTGGTCTGGGGGCCAAGAACACATGAAGTCTCCACTGCTGAAGGCTCTACCACAAACCTATCTGTAGGGATGTGGTCTGGGGGCCAAGAATACTGGAAGTCTCCACTGCTGAAGGCTCTACAATAAACCTATCAGTAGGGATGTGGTCTGGGGGCCAAGAATACTGGAAGTCTCCACTGCTGAAGGCTCTACCACAAACCTATCTGTAGGGATGTGGTCTGGGGTCCAAGAACACATGAAGTCTCCACTGCTGAAGGCTCTACCACAAACCTATCTGTAGGGATGTGGTCTGGGGGCCAAGAACACATGAAGTCTCCACTGCTGAAGGCTCTACCACAAACCTATCAGTAGGGATGTGGTCTGGGGGCCAAGAATAGTGGAAGTCTCCACTGCTGAAGGCTCTACCACAAACCTATCAGTAGGGATGTGGTCTGGGGGCCAAGAATACTGGAAGTCTCCACTGCTGAAGGCTCTACCACAAACCTATCTGTAGGGATGTGGTCTGGGGGCCAAGAACACATGAAGTCTCCACTGCTGAAGGCTCTACCACAAACCTATCAGTAGGGATGTGGTCTGGGGGCCAAGAATAGTGGAAGTCTCCACTGCTGAAGGCTCTACCACAAACCTATCAGTAGGGATGTGGTCTGGGGGCCAAGAATACTGGAAGTCTCCACTGCTGAAGGCTCTACCACAAACCTATCTGTAGGGATGTGGTCTGGGGGCCAAGAACACATGAAGTCTCCACTGCTGAAGGCTCTACCACAAACCTATCAGTAGGGATGTGGTCTGGGGGCCAAGAATACTGGAAGTCTCCACTGCTGAAGGCTCTACCACAAACCTATCTGTAGGGATGTGGTCTGGGGGCCTAGAATACTGTAAGTCTCCACTGCTGAAGGCTCTACCACAAACCTATCAGTAGGGATGTGGTCTGGGGGCCAAGAATACCGGAAGTCTCCACTGCTGAAGGCTCTACCACAAACCAATCTGTAGGGATGTGGTCTGGGGGCCAAGAATACCGGAAGTCTCCACTGCTGAAGGCTCTACCACAAACCTATCAGTAGGGATGTGGTCTGGGGGCCAAGAACACATGAAGTCTCCACTGCTGAAGGCTCTACCACAAACCTATCAGTAGGGATGTGGTCTGGGGGCCAAGAATACTGGAAGTCTCCACTGCTGAAGGCTCTACCACAAACCTATCTGTAGGGATGTGGTCTGGGGGCCAAGAATACCGGAAGTCTCCACTGCTGAAGGCTCTACCACAAACCTATCAGTAGGGATGTGGTCTGGGGGCCTAGAATACTGGAAGTTTCCACTGCTGAAGGCTCTACCACAAACCTATCTGTAGGGATGTGGTCTGGGGGCCAAGAATACTGGAAGTCTCCACTGCTGAAGGCTCTACCACAAACCTATCTGTAGGGATGTGGTCTGGGGGCCTAGAATACTGGAAGTTTCCACTGCTGAAGGCTCTACCACAAACCTATCTGTAGGGATGTGGTCTGGGGGCCAAGAACACTGGAAGTCTCCACTGCTGAAGGCTCTACCACAAACCTATCCGAAGTCTTCCCTACTTAAGTCTCTACCACAAGCCTATCCGAAAGCGGCCGATACTTGGAAAGTTTTCCCTCTTCGGTTTGGTGGGCAACAGAGCCTGGGTTGGTAGCCGAACACACCAGGTTGTCACATGTGTAGGGGTCACAGCATGTGGCATCCCAGATGAGGGGCCTAACTCCACAGAACGGGAAGATTGTCATACCGTCTCCCAATCCAGCCATACACGAGCTGGTTCGCGGATATTTGCTCACTCGACTCTGAAACAAAAATATGCTATAGCTTATATACTTTTGGTTTGTAAAATATCTGCTGGAGATGATTCTATGTAAGCATTTAATTAGCGTGTGTGTGTATGTGTGTGTCTGGCTGGCTGTTTGTCTGTCTGTCTGTCTGTCTCTCTCTCTCTCTCTACACACACACACACAGACACACACACACATATATATTTGTTTTACAAGATTGTTATACTTCATGAAGGTCATGTTGCCATTAAAAACACACGCACCTGTCAGTTTTCTCTTCAATTTATAACAAATTTCCCGTTGGTTTGTTTAATAACCAGATTATTAGATGAGAATTTTATGACCCTGACTATGTACTCCCGCTATGTAGATGACATAAATATCGTAGTAAAAACACCCCCACAGGAGAACAGTCAGGATTTAGAGAAGAACACCATGGAAAGCATCCAGCAAATAGCTAACTCCATCCACCAGAGTATTAAATTTACCATAGACTACCCAAATAAACACCCCAACCATAGATTATCTGTACTAGACACAGAACTCTGGTTGGAAACTATTAGTAATAGAACGCAAATCCTCCATTCGCATTATGCCAAACTAAAGACCTCCGAATACCTGATCCACTGAAACTCAGCTGTTTCGGACCACATAAAAAAATCAACATACTGATTGTGGACTTAGTAAGAGTGGTGAGGAACGTGTCCCGCATGTGGAACCCCAAAGAATTAAAGAGACAACACTTCATCTACCACATGCAGTTCTCTGGCTACAATCAGAGAGACAAGATCAGGGTATATAAAGGAGCTAGAACCAAATGGGCGAAAATTGTAGAAAATGATGCAAATGGAACTTGCCCCATGTATAGGAGCAAATTTTGGAATAAGAGAGAAAGAATTAAGATGAAGACTAATAAAGTTAACTCATGCTATGATAGCAATAAATACTAGAGTGTGATGTTCGTCAATACAACCCCTAGAGGCAAACTACAAATTTAGAAGAGCTCTAGATAAACAAATATTAAGATAGCTGAAAGACCAGGTATTCCAATAAAAGACCTTATTAGTTGAACATATCCTCTAAAAACCCTGTACTAACTTCAAAACTAGGAACGTAGTCTATAGCATGAGATGTAGGGAGGGACAGTGTAGGAATAAGAACACAACTTACATAGGTGAAACAGCCCGTAGCATAGGAGAAAGAATAAATGAACACTGGTGAAAAATCCAAAATGGGAAGAACTCATCAGTACTCCACCAACATGCTAAAAATCATATCCACACACAGGTTACAGAAACGACAAATATAAACGATCTCCAAACAAAATTAAACAGAAAATATGAACGGCATAACAACAACATCACAACTAGTAACTAAGGAGAAGATAAAGACATACAGAGACACACAAGACCCAAACTAATAAAATAAACCAGACACACACAGATAGATCAAACAATCAACTAGTGACTAATGAATAAACATAAATAAATGAATTAATGCAAACACTCACCTGGATATAAGGCATGCGCAAACCAAGTACACAGCACACAGCACACTTTTGATGTAGAGGAGAAGAAAGGGGGGACACAAAATATAAAAAAGTAGTTACTATGGAGATCGCAGAATATGTGAGGACACAGCCTTGACAACTAGCCGATTATAAACTAACACACACACATATATATGATCTTTAATATAGAAATGGCTTCTACAGGTCTAGAACTGTTTCATTCAAAATAAATCATCAAGATGATGATTTATTTTAAATGAAACAGTTCTAGTACTGTAGAAGCCATTTCTATATTAAATAAGATATTTAAACTTTACTAATGTATTGAGTACCTTACTAACTGTGGTTTACCCCCGAATGAACCCTATATATATATATATATGTATATATATATATATATATATATATATATATATATATATATATATATATATATATATATATATATGTATATATGTATATATTAATAAAAATATTCGATTCCGTTGCAATTATGCAAACAAGCCTCAATTTTATAGCCATGTCAGTAGAATGAACCCCTCATTCTTGCCCTTATATTGGCATATAAACAGAACTGCAGACACTACTGTTTCTCGGTATCACCCTTCATCAGCACAGCTCACTGTTCACGTGCCAACTGCCAGAGCCAGTCTGCTAATATGCTATTATGAAAATCAGGCCGATCAGTCACTGTATATTTTCGAAAATAGCATATATTTTCACTAGCTCTGACACAGGAACGATGTACTAGTTCCAAGCAAACAAACCGAGCATTATAATAAATGTTCGGTAAACCGATACGTGCATATATATATGTGTGCATGTGTATATATATATATATATATATATACACATACTACTGTACGTCTGTATACATATATATATGTACGTATACATACATACATACTTACATTTAAGTAAGTGCCGTACTAAGAGTGAGAAATGAAATTTCGTTTCATTCTATTCCATTTATCGTTTTCGGTGTGCCCGGCCGACTGAACTCACTCGATATGCAAATTAGGCTGCTCAGCCGTTAATATGCATAAGGAAAGTAAATACTTTCAGACGTTCAACCATCTGGCAGGAAGGTATACGATGCTGACGATAGCTAATAAGCTTGAAACTAGTACATCGTTCCTGTGTCAGTGTTGAACAAAAAGGTGACGTGGTTGCCTAAACACTGTACGGCGTAATTCGAGCTGTTTGTTTGTTTACAAACAAACAAAGCGAGCATTATAATAAATGTTCGGTAAACCGATACGTGCATATATATATGTGTGCATGTGTGTATATATATACATACTACTGTACGTCTGTATACATATATGTATGTACGTATACATACATACATACTTACATTTAAGTAAGTGCCGTACTAAGAGTGAGAAATGAAATTTCGTTTCATTCTATTCCATTTATATATATATATATATATATATATATATATATATATACGATATTAACAAATGGAAACTATATTTATAAAACCATATTTATTTCATTATACATATTTCAAGGACACCAAGTTAAATTATGGTGTGCTTTCATCAGATAAAATATAATATAGATCAGTTTTATAAATAAATATTGACATACTCTTAAAGAATGCAACCATTACTGTTGGAAGCTCCCGGAGAGTGGAGTTGTAGCTTTAATTATATTATTAGTATTGGATATTTTTAAAATAAGCCGTTGGGTTACGGAGAAAGAGAAAGATAGAGAAGGAAAGAGAGAGAAAGAGCAGAACAACAGAGAGAGAAAGATAGAGAGAGAGAAAGGAGACAGAGAAAAGGAGATAGAATGAAAAACTCTAAGTCATATCTTGTTGAGTTAACTTAACAATTGAGATGAAATGAATAAATAAAATTAGAAATGTTAATAATCATGAATGGAATATACATATATATAATATGAGAAATTTAACCATTGTTTAAATATGATGAGAGGTTTAGTTAATCAGTTAAATATTGAGATCAATATATTAAAAATTGGGATCTATATATTAAGAAATCCATACATTATTAAAGAGGGCGGTGGATTGACAGTATCGGTAGAGGGTCGGACGCCATGCTTTCCAGCATAGTTACGTCCCTTTACCATCTGAGTTCAAATCCCGCCGAGGTTGACTTTGCCTTTCATCCTTACGGGGTCGATAAAATAAAGTACCAGTAATGCACTGGTAATTGCTGGCCTTGTGCCTAAAGTAGAAACAATTATTAAAGATCTAAATATTATATAACACGTATACACACGCAAAAATACATACATATAAATATAAATATATATAAATATATATACACACTTATAAAATACATATATATATCTAACTACGTATATAATATATACATACAAAACATAAAGGATTCTTTAATTTAATTTAAGATATAGGAATCTTATAAACTGTTATAATTGTTAAGATATTAAAGGAAATTTTATGTTATACACACTTCATGTTATTAAACAAAATTATGTACATGTATGTCAATACACACAAATACATATATACACACATATAGAGAGAAGTATATATAAATACAGTACATAGTATAATTGAGTACATAAAATACAAAAGAATTATATTACGATTTGGAAATATAATTATAAGCAATATAACTTTAAAAACAATATAATTTAAAAATATTATAGAATATCTTAAGTTATAATTTCAAAATAATAGTATGTTTAATAGATTTAGTATAGAAATTTTCTACTTATATTTAACTTAATTTTATATCCATAAGAGAAATAAACAGAAACTTTGAAAGGATAAACTTTCGAAAATAGGAGAAGCTATCAGACAATAAAAAATAAAAAATATAAGAAATATTTTCTCCTTTCAAGAGCCCTCAGTATATTTCTCTAGAATAGTTTATTATATTTAGGAAGAAAAGTTATTTTTATTTGAGTGTATAATCAAATATTTGTTGAGTGCTTTATATCAGTTATAAAAATATTTGCTTGTTGTATCCCAACAATTTAAATAGAACTTTTACACACACACACACACATATATATATATAGAGTAATAATAATAAATTTGAAGACTAAAATCAATATATAAATACTATATATAAATCTATATATAAATACTATATATATATATATATATATAACGAAGGAGATGTGGTAAGGAACCAGATGGACCATAACGCACCAGAGTACTCAATACTTAGGGTAGTAGAGTGGGTAATATGAAA
>OZ024757.1:17928439-17935939 GCA_964016885.1 Eledone cirrhosa
CAACTGTGAACAATTTGTCAGCATTTTCTATTCCGTTTACCAATATATATATATATATATATATATATATATATATATATATATATATATATATATATATATATATATATATATATATATATACGATATTAATAAATGGAAACTATATTTATAAAACCATATTTATTTCATTATAAATATTTCAGGGATACCGCATTAAATTATGGTATGCCTTCATCAGACAAAATACAATATATAACAGTTTTACAAATAGGTTTGACGTACCCTTTAAAATACAACCATTACTTTTGGAGGCTGTCTGGATAGACTATCCAGACAGCCTCCAAAAGTAATGGTTGTATTTTAAAGGGTACGTCAAAGGTTATTTATAAAACTGTTATATATTGTATTTTGTCTGATGAAGGCATACCATAATTTAATGTGGTATCCCTGAAATATTTATAATGAAATAAATATGGTTTTATAAATATAGTTTCCATTTATTAATATCGTATATCTACTCCAAAAATTTGTCGAGTGCTTTATATCAGTTATAAAAATATTTACTTGTTGTATCCCAACAACTTTAAATAGAACCTTTGCATATATATATATATATATATATATATATATATATATATATATATATATATATATATATATATATATATATATACACATATATATATATTCATGTATGTATGTATATGCATGTGTGCATGTGTATGTATATGTGCGGGGACATAGAAATAGTAGGGCTGGACACCCGATCGCGCGGTTAAACCACTGGGATGAAGGACCCCTAACCTTTGTCAGGGCATTCTTCTAGGAGAAGGCAACTCAGGAAACTGGGATAACTCCGATATAAAACCTGCGGCTCTGTAGTTACCGATGATGTTGATCTTTTCTTCTTTTCGGGTTATAGCTACTGTCACTCAGAGAGTGGGATTGGCTCAGTGCACAGTCTTTCCTCACTTTAAAAAATATCTTCACGCACAGGCATTGCACGATAGAATTAATTGATAATGATTAATAATGGTATATCATGCAATGGCCATACTCGATAACGAGGGGGCAGCCATCATGTATGTATATATGTATGTATATATGTATATATGTATACGGCCGCCGTTGATGGGTTAGTTTAAATGTGTGCTGCTTCTGTAGTGGGAGAGCCCCGACGACTTCAGAGGTGAAGGGACTGGTGATGATGATGATCATGTATATATATGTATATGAGTATATGTCTGTGTATGTGTGTTTACGTATGTATATATGTATGAGTGTATGTATGTGTCTATGTATATATGTATATGTGTGTATGTATGTGTGTATATGTATTATTGGTGGATTGGCAGTATCGGTAGAGGGTCGCACGCCATCTTTCCATCATAGTTACGTCCCTTTACGATCTGAGTTCAAATCCCGCCGAGGTTGACTTTGCCTTTCATCCTTACGGGCTCGATAAAATAAAGTACCAGTAATGCACTGGTGAATTGCTGTCCTTGTGCCTAAAGTAGAAACAATTATTATTATTATTGTCGTTATTATGTTTTTTTTTCTTCTTTTTCGTGCAATGGCCATCCTCGATAACGAGGGCGCAGCCATTATGTATATGTATGTATATGTATATATGTATATATAGGTGGATGGAATTACTGATAAATAATTCCACATACACTTATGCACACATACATACATACATATACATACACTCATACATAAAAAGACATACCTACAGACACATACATCCACACACACATACATACACAGCCATACATACACACATACATTGGTATATCGTTGGTAAGCCATGGCTACGAAAAATACTTAATACCGCTTATAATTATGAAAGGAAACTAACAGAGAGAAAATACCCATACATACATGCACATACACACCCAAACACACACACACACACACACACACACACACACACACACACACATATATACATATATATGTATATATATATATATATATATATATATATATATATATATATACAACGAAGGAGGTGTGGTAAGGAACCAGATGGACCAGAACGCACCAGAGTATTCAATACTTAGGGTAGTAGATGGGTAATAGGAAAATGTTTAACCCCGACGGCAGAGCTCAAGCCGTTTCGACGGTTATTTCTGGACAGAAATAGCCGTCCAGAAATAACCATCGAAATGGCCTGAGCTCTGCCGTCGGGGTTAAACATTTTCCTTTATATATATATGTATATATATATATATATATATATATATATATATATATGTGTGTGTGTGTGTGTGTGTGTGTATATATATATATATATATATATAACGAAGGAAATGTGGTAAGGAACCAGGTGGACCATAACACACCAAAGTACTCAATACTTGAGGTAGTAGAGTGGGTAATAGGAACCAGTAAGACCCCGACAGCTGAGCTCAAGCCGTTTCGACGGCTAATTCTGAGTCCAGAATTAGCCGTCGAAACGGCTTGAGCTCAGCTGTCGGGGTCTTACTGGTTCCTATATATATATATATATATATATATACACACACACACACACATATATATAGATATAGGAAAAAGTATGACCCTGACGGCAGAGCTCAAGCCGTTTCGACGCCTATTTCTGGACTAAAAAGAGGGTAGTAGAGTCGGTAATATGAACAAGTGTTCTGTTATTAATTCTGGCAATATTATTACACAAATATGACCCTCCCCAAGTATAACAATATTTGTTTCGACACACGATTTCATATAAAAAACCTCGCAAAACTAATTCATCGCCGCCGAGGTTAACTTTGCCTTTCATCCTTACGGGGTCGATAAAATAAAGTACCAGTAATGCACTGGGTATTTGCTGGCCTTGTGCCAAACGTAGAAACAGTTATATATATATATATATATATATATATATATATATATATATATATAATGTGTGTGTGTGTGTGTGTGTGGAGGTAGGGGTGTTGTGTGGATGAGATGAGGATTATATCAGATGTCATCGTTTTACTGATCCCCAACTGAATCCTAATCTGACTCGCCGTATCACTAAATCTTATCTGCTAAACTCTGGCTTAGTTAGACGAGTGGTTAAAGCGTTAGCTCCGCAAACCGTGCGCTTCTCGCTTTCATGAGACTTTTCGTTTCATTTCTCTATTTCTTCCTGTCTCTTCCCTTTAATAGCGTGTTTTGCTTTTATAAGTTACCGTTCAATTACCTATACCAAAGGTTCTCAACGGGGGGCATATGCACCCCTGGGGGCGTTTCGGAACTCCAGGGGACGTTTGGGAGCAAGGTTGCGTTAGGGGGGGGGGGCATTTAGAGCTAGGGGAGGGGGGTCAGGCTGGGTGGGGGTGGGGTGGAAGGCTCTTTATTTTGGTAAGTTTTATAAGCCATATTTGTATGTATTTGAGACAACCAGTGTGAATGCATTTGAATGAGTTTGCATAACTATAGTCCAAGTTCACCAAGTGAAAAAACTTGGTACATCTACATATGTATACGTGTGTGTATTCATATACATACTAGTATTTCAGTATACATATATGGATGTACATCTTTAACTTAATTGTTTAAGCGTCAGTCATACAAAAGTGAGTTACAAACGAAACGAAATTTAATTTCGTTTCGTTATTTGTTTTTATCGTCTCCGTTGAACCGGTACTTACTCACACTCTATGCAAATTAGTCTGCCCACTACTAATTTTCATAGAAAAAGCATATAACGATATGTGCTTTTACGATTCTCTAGAGAGGCCGGAAGATAGGTAAATATTGCTGATGAGTTGTAACAACAACGAAACTAGTTCAATATTCCTTGTCTGGCTTTCTGGAGAATAGAGGAAAGGTGTTTCCTCAAAAACCAGTATGACTCTAAAAACCGGTTTGTCTGTGTGTTTACATACAGAATAGCTGGCCACTCACAGTAAAGTGACCAGTGAAAAAACTTGGTACATCTACATATGTATACGTGTGTGTATTCATATACATACTAGTATTTCAGTATACATATATGGATGTACATCTTTAACTTAATTGTTTAAGCGTCAGTCATACAAAAGTGAGTTACAAACGAAACGAAATTTAATTTCGTTTCGTTATTTGTTTTTATATATATATATATATATATATATATATATATATATATATATATATATATAAATGAAAGGTATAGGAAACATTGTAGCAAAAGCCAACAGTATTCCATTATATATATATATATATATATATATATATATATATATATATATATATATATATATATATATATATATATATATATATATATATATATATTATGGAATACTGTTGGCTTCAGAGAGGGTAGATCAACCACCAGTCACATCCTGATGCTGAGGAGGATATTAGAGGGAGCTAGAGCAAAGTGCCTTCCTGCGGTCATGGTTTTCATTGACTTTAGGAAGGCCTTTGATTCTGTGGACCGTTACTGCCTGATGAAGATCTTACAGGCTTATGGAATCCCCAAGAGGATAGTGGACCTGATATCACTGCTCTACACCAACACCAAAGCCCAAGTCATTACACCTGATGGGATGACAGAGTTCTTTGAGATACTGGCTGGAGTGCTCCAGGGAGATACATTGGCTCCCTACCTTTTTGTCATCGTAGTGGACTATTGTATGCGCCTTGCACTGGAGAAACACCAGGACTCTGGCTTTACTGTGGCACCGGCTCAGAGCAGGAGAGTTGGGGCGAAAAAGGTATCGGATGCTGAATTTGCCGACGACATAGTTTTGGTGACAGATACAGTGAAGGAGGCAGAGGATTTGATGCGGGAGGTTGAGACTGTGTCGATGAGTGTGGGGCTGAGAATGAATGAGACTAAAACAAAATATCTGGTGGAGAATGTTGAGAAGCCAGAGGGGATCACTAATGTAGGCGGGAAGCCGCTGGAATTGGTTGAGGACTTCCTGTATTTGGGAGCAAAGATTGGGAATACGGAGGATGATGTGGTTGAGAGGAAGAGCAAGGCCTGGGCGGCGTGCCACAGCTTGAGATCGGTGTGGAAGTCGGACCTTCGTAGAGACCTGAAAATCCGCCTCTTCATTGCTGTAGTGGAGTCTGTGCTGCTGTGTGGGTCTGAGACTTGGACACTGACCAAGAAACTCACTCAGATGGTGGATGGGTGCTACACGAGAATGCTGAGGATGGCTCTGAACATTAATCAGTATACACTGAGGATGAAAAACTCAGAGCTGTATGGGAGCATCCCAAAAGTCAGCTCAAAAGTGACACAGAGGAGACTGAGGTTGGCTGGACATGCTCACCGGCATCCAGAGTTGACATTGCACTCAGTGCTCCTTTGGGAGCCCCTACATGGACACACTGGAAGAGGAAGACCAAGGTTAACATATGTTGATGCCCTAAGGACAGACACTGGTCTGTTGGAGATGCAGGATATGGCAGCGATAATGAGGGACAGAGACCGCTGGAGAGAACTCGTCCATGGATCTCGGGAATTTTACCCGCCTTAGATAGATATATATATATATATATATATATATATATATATAGTATAAAAGAGAAAACACAGGTAAGCATCTACCCCTCCCTCCATCTCAGTTTGTCATTCTACTTCCTACCTCTTCCCCCTTCCTCTCTCTCTATACTATGCCGTCTGTCACCTCACCTCCTGATTCCTCTCTCTCTATACTAGTAAATACAATTCCAAATAAATGTTTTTCTCTATATATTAAGAATTATTTCAAGAGTAACTTACTATTTTGAAAATTTGGACTGTGAACAACAATTATAATTGAGTGGCTGCTATTTGCAGTATAGCAATATAAGGTTTCACTTACCAATGAAACGGTCGTAAATACCTGGATAAAATCCTTCTCTTAATGCTTACCTGTGTTTTCTCTTTTATACTTTATACTCCAAGATTGAACGGAATTCTTACAAACTTGTGGAGTTACCCCTAACCGTACGTTGAAACCATCCATGAAACTGGCTTTCTTAACCAAAAACTGGATCACAATAAGCAATTTTTTGCTTCTCTAACTATATATATATATATATATATATATATATATATATATATATATATATATATATATATATATATATATTATTAAAAATATTAATAAATGAAAAATATTCTTATAACAAAAATATATATTTTATTATACATATTTCAAAGGTACAATGGTGTTTAAGTATGTTTTCATCAGACAAAATATAATATTTGATATGCGACATATCGCTACGGTTTGGATTATTCTATTCCAGTATTGGAATTGAATAATCAAAACCGTAGCGGTATGTCACATATCAAATCTCTCATATATTTATGTGTGTATGTGACTTATAAGGCCTAACGTACGTAACGAACACGTAAACACACACACACACACACACACACACACACACACACACACACACACACACACACACACACACACACACACACACACACACACACACACACACACACACACACACACTCATATACAAAATGTGACATCGTCGTCGTCGAAGTGATGTAAAATGTCGGTTACTTATAGTTGACTATAAAAAGATTATTATAGATAAAATGTTATATTGTTTAAATCCAAATGAAAATAAGAATTACATGTTAATCCCGGGTTCTAATACTATTACCTTGTATAATTTGATTTGATTTGGTTGAGCCGTTTGAGACAGCATAGGAACAGAGAAAGAGACAGACAGAGAGACAAAGAATTTTACATAGAGAGAGTTTATCGAGGCAGTGGGACTCCGGTGTAACAAGACTCACTTTTTAGCCTTAATAAAATAATTCTTTCTACGTTAGGCACAAGGCCAGCAATTACCCAGTGTATTACTGGTACTTTATTTTATCGACCCCGTAAGGATGAAAGGCAAAGTTAACCTCGGCGGGATTTGAACTCAGAATGGCAAGGGCCGTAACTCTATACGTCAAAGCATGGCGTCCGACCCTCTACCGATAAAATAATGTATAAATTCTACTTCGGTAAAGTGTACATTTCTCTCTCTCTGGCGAGAACTACTTACGGATGTGCGTGTTTGTGTGTGTGTGTGTGTGTGTGTGTGTGTGTGTGTGTGTGTGTGTGTGTGTGTGTGTGTGTGTGTGTGTGTGTGTGTGTGTGTGTGTGTGTCTGTGTGTCTGTCTGTCTGTCTGTCTGTCTGTGTGCCTGTGTGTAAATAACTAGAAATTTACGTCCATAGAAATTTACAATAATATTTTGTTAAGCAAGGGAAATAAGTCTTACAAATATTCTCTTAATCACATAGTTATCTCCCTTTAATACATTGTTTTAGTGATTTGCTCACATCTGTTGGGTCGATGGTGCAGATATGGAAGGAGGAGTGGTGGAACGCAGAGTAAACGTATGGTGGTGGTAGTAGTGGTGGTGGTGGTGGTAGTGGTGGTGGCGGTGGTGATGGTGGTGGTGATGATGGTGGTTGTGGTAGTGGTAGTGATGGTGGTGGTGGTAGTGGTGGTGGTGCTGGTGGTAGTGGTGGTGTGCTGGTGGTAGTGGTGTTGGTGATGGTTGTGCTGGTTGTGGTGGTGGT
>OZ024757.1:17943439-17953439 GCA_964016885.1 Eledone cirrhosa
AAAGAGCTGACATTGTGCATATGTCAGAAACAATTATTAGAGTACTAGCTGACGTGCCCAGCTTCGCCCGGGTAAGCAGATGATAAGAGAAGAGAGGTAGGAGAGAAAATGACTATTGGATGTTTGACTGGTTTACAATATGATGCGAGACCATGGTTACTAAAAAAAAAAAAAAAAAAAGCAGTAAAGAGATCTTCCAGATACACCAGATTCTTCGTTTTACTGTTCGTGCATAGTATATGAAGATTTCTAGGTGTTTCCACTTGTAAACAACCTAGATATAACTGTCCTTGGGTAAAAAGTGTTTCTCTTGTATTCAATTCTACAACTTTGAAACTCTGAGCCTGAGCTTTATGTATGGTCATAACAAAACTGGTTCTAACTGGGAACTGAAGTCTTGAGAATTTGAATAGCAGTTCGTTTTCTCCTTGATGATTGCCTCCAAGAATAGTGACCTCTAGGAGATGGTTTATCATACTCCTGACTGTAAAGTGTGTACCATTGCATAGAACTAGCGGATACACGTTTCTCAAAAGGATGAGGGCAGTTCAAATATTTTATATCATATGTAGATATAGATATAGTTATATTTGGGGAGGGTCATGTTGTTATAATATTGCCAGAAATATATAATTGTTTCTACTTTTGGCACAAGGCCAGCAATTATCCCAGTGTATTACTGGTACTTTTAATAATTCATCGCTGATATAGATGTAGATATATAGATATAGATAATTGTATATAAATGTGTGTGTGATTGTGTGTGTGTATGCAATAAAACTTTGGGTAGAAAGCTTTGTTGTATTTCTCTCGGTTCCAATATCTCAGAGTTCAAATCCTGACGGGGTCCACTTTGCCTTTCAAACTTTCGGGGTCGATAAAAAAATAACAAGTACTGGGGTTGATATTTTCTCCGAAACTCTTTCGCGCTTTCCTCCCTCTTTCCTCTCTGTCTCCCTATCTGTTTGTCTCTCTCATTTGTTAGAAAGAATTGGATGTTTTCAGAGCTGAAAAAGGGAGGGAGGGACTCCGAAAGTTGTAATGGACCTAAGACAAAGAATGGCATGACAACGCCATTAGTTGTTACGACTTTATACATACATATAAATGTAGATACATATGTATATACTTATATACGTATATATGTATACGATGCATTGGAAAAAATGTCACATATCAAGCGATGCCTGTACTTAAAGCTTTTTTAAGTGAGGAAAGGCTTTGCACTGGGCCAATCCCACTCTCTAACATGCATTTACCCAAAAAGAAGAACTGGTCTACATCATTGGATGTAATTTTATTTTGAACCGTTTCTGTTTCACATTTGAAAATAGGATATTATCCCTGAAATATTATGTGGAAATATTCTGGGTAAAACATTATTTTATTTTGTTTTATTTGTCATCCTTACCCTTTATATATTTCTACCTCATTGTACCGGCTTCTGAAACTTATCAGTATTTTATTACATATCTCCCAATGCTTGTTATTAACAATATATATTTGTTTTTTTTCCTCCTCTCTCTTTCTCTAGACCGAATATGAAATAGGTATGTATGCACTTCTACTATTTATTTACTCTCCGGTCATTTGGTTCAATTCTTGGGCTGGGTTGTGTGTTTTGTTCTTGAGAAAACAATTTATTTTAAGCTGGTCAAGTATACTCAGCTGAAAATGAGTACTAGCAATAGCTGGGGGTTTAACCCTGCGAAGGATTGGCGTCATTTCCAGGGGTGTTTTGTATTCTCAGTCGCTTAACGCCAGGAAAACCAGGATAAGCATCGGACTGAAGAGCATCGTGACGTTTACTTTGCTAGAAATTTAGTGAATAGAAGCATAAACAGTATTTAAGTATTTGAATGGTCACAATAACTTATTTATTAAATATAATATATTTACAGTAACTGTTATTTATGATATAACTACATATTAAATCTAATGGTTAGAGTAACTGTTATTTATGATATAACTACATATTAAATCTAATAGTTAGAGTAACTGTTATTTATGATATAACTACATATTAGATATAATAGTTAGAGTAACTGTTATTTATGATATAACTACATATTAAATCTAATAGTTAGAGTAACTGTTATTTATGATATAACTACATATTAAATCTAATAGCTAGAGTAACTGTTATTTATGATATAACTACATATTAAATCTAATAGTTAGAGTAACTGTTATGATATAACTACATATTAGATATAATAGTTAGAGTAACTGTTATTTATGATATAACTACATATTAAATCTAATAGTTAGAGTAACTGTTATTTATGATATAACTACATATTAAATCTAATAGTTAGAGTAACTGTTATTTATGATATAACTACATATTAAATCTAATAGTTAGAGTAACTGTTATGATATAACTACATATTAGATATAATAGTTAGAGTAACTGTTATTTATGATATAACTACATATTAAATCTAATAGTTAGAGTAACTGTTATGATATAACTACATATTAGATATAATAGTTAGAGTAACTGTTATTTATGATATAACTACATATTAGATATAATAGTTAGAGTAACTGTTATTTATGATATAACTACATATTAAATCTAATAGTTAGAGTAACTGTTATTTATGATATAACTACATATTAAATCTAATAGTTAGAGTAACTGTTATGATATAACTACATATTAGATATAATAATTAGAATAACTGTTATTTATGATATAACTACATATTAGATATAATAGTTACAGTAACTGTTATGATGTAACTACATACTAAATATAATAGTTACAGTAACTGTTATGATGTAACTACATACTAAATATAATAATTACAGTAACTGTTATGATGTAACTACATACTAAATATAATAGTTACAGTAACTGTTATGATGTAACTACATACTAAATATAATAGTTACAGTAACTGTTATGATGTAACTACATACTAAATATAATAGTTACAGTAACTGTTATGATATAACTACATACTAAATATAATAGTTAGAGTAACTGTTATGATGTAACTACATACTAAATCTAATAGTTACAGTAACTGTTATGATGTAACTACATACTAAATATAATAGTTACAGTAATTGTTATGATGTAACTACATACTAAATCTAATAGTTACAGTAACTGTTATGATATAACTACATACTAAATATAATAATTACAGTAACTGTTATGATGTAACTACATACTAAATATAATAGTTACAGTAACTGTTATGATGTAACTACATACTAAATATAATAGTTACAGTAACTGTTATGATGTAACTACATACTAAATATAATAGTTACAGTAACTGTTATGATATAACTACATACTAAATATAATAGTTAGAGTAACTGTTATGATGTAACTACATACTAAATCTAATAGTTACAGTAACTGTTATGATGTAACTACATACTAAATATAATAGTTACAGTAATTGTTATGATGTAACTACATACTAAATATAATAGTTACAGTAACTGTTATGATGTAACTACATACTAAATATAATAGTTACAGTAATTGTTATGATGTAACTACATACTAAATATAATAGTTAGAGTAACTGTTATGATGTAACTACATACTAAATATAATAGTTACAGTAATTGTTATGATGTAACTACATACTAAATATAATAGTTACAGTAACTGTTATGATGTAACTACATACTAAATATAATAGTTACAGTAACTGTTATGATGTAACTACATATGAAACCTAAACGCCAGAATGATGTATGTTTATGATGACGTAAATACTTATTTAATCTAATTCTTCTTCCTTTCCCTCCATTGCAGATCCGTCCCTATTCATTAACAGTTCCTACATTGTTGCTGGTCAAGCGGCCCAAAGCTGTGAATTTAAATCGATTGTTTTTTTACAAATCAAAAAAGCTGGCAAAACGTTTCTCTGTGGAGGCACCATCATTGATTCCAACCATGTGATCACCGCTGCACATTGTGTGTACGTAACAATTTTTTCCGAATCATAATTAATTAGGTTTATGGCCGTGTGGTTAAGGAGCTCACTTCGCAATCATATGGTCCCTAGATCGATCCCACCGCATGGCATCTTGGGGGCAATTGACTTGGGTTCACCCGTGTCTTTTGTGTGAAACTGAGTCGAGGGGAAACTGTTTGGAAGCACGTTGGAAGGCCTTTATCTCTAATTTCAAAAGCCATCCTTGTCACGCAATCTATCACGCTGAATTTCCCGGAGAATTATGTGGGACACTGTTAATTTTATGAGCAACTGGATCATACATCGTCGAAATCGACGAAGGCTTATTTCCTAATTAAGCGCAGGTATGTCTATGTGGTTAAATAGTTTACATTGCACCCATGTGGGTCTAGATTTGAGTTCTGTCTAGGTGGTTATGGATGACTGAGGACTGCACACCCAAGGTACTGTTATACAGTTAGCTCCATAATGGTGGACGTAATGTAGGTAGATCATTACTCAGATGTAAAGACAAACTGAGGTAGAATCTTAAATCTGTGAATATAAGGCTCACTTCTTTTGAAGCTTAGCTGTTGACCGTAGAAAATGGAGAGCTGTTTGTTACGAAGGTATAAAGAACTATGCAAACATATGGCCGGGTCAATCTTCGTGATCTAAGATCTAACACTAGGATCATATCAAACGTCCAGTACGTTCAGCAGATGAAATATTTATAAATATTTCATCTTATGAGCGTACTGGACGTTTCTGTGAAGATCGTCTAGTTTCAGGAAACCGTTGGTAATGGAATAATTATAGTATTTTGTTTAAAATATATATATATATACATTCATACATACATACATATATATATATATATATTTATTTACGTATAGCACGGAGCATATGTGCATAAATACACATGCACCGTGTTGTATTATGACAGTATTTTGTTAGCTCAATGTACAGGAACAGAGCCGTTATATGCAAAAGAAACCAAAGAACGCTTACATACTCAAACAGTTTTTATTTTCTTACAATGTTTCATCCATACCGTTTGGTAGGGATCCTCAGAGCTTAATAAACACAATGCTGAGTATAACGAAACTGTGTCCGATGAAGGACAACTGATGACCAGATTCTCTTTGTTATTTCCTTGTTTTTATTATCGGTTCGCTCATGCCTCACAGTTTTTGTCTCATTATATATATATATATATATATATATATATATATATATATATGTAGGAGGTGAGTTTTATTGTAGTACAATAAAGCAATGCAGATATCGGATAAGAAGCACTCTACAGTTTGTAGGACTGGAGTATACATAATATAAGATCAAAAGATGGTTAAAGGAGTTCCATGTATTTTATTATGCGCATTTCAAAAACAAACATCATCATGCAATAATATTTGTGTTTTCATCAGATAAAACAGGAGAACATGATATGAAGGCTAAAAAACACTTGTGGATAGTGCAGTTTTAAATCAACATATGAAAAGTGGTTTTAGATTGATATCACACATCAATCTAAAACCACTTTTCATATGTTGATTTAAAACTGCACTATCCACAAGTGTTTTTTAGCCTTCATATCATGTTCTCCTGTTTTATCTGATGAAAACACAAATATTATTGCATGATGATGTTTGTTTTTGAAATGCGCATAATAAAATACATGGAACTCCTTTAACCATCTTTTGATCTTATATTATATATATATATATATATATATATATATATATATATATATATATATATATATATATATATATATATATATATATATATATATATATATATATATATATATATATATATATAGAGAGAGAGAGAGAGAGATAGATATATCCACTTTAAATAGAATTTCATTCTGATGAGCGATTTCAGACGTCTGTGTTGAGCTCGTCTGTCTTCGTGAGACCTTTGGTAAATGGAATAATTGTCTTATGTTGTTTATTACATAACTAAATAAATATATATATATATATATATACATATATATATATATATATGTATATATATATATATATATATATATATATATGTATATGTATATATATATATATATATATATATGTCTATATATATATATATATATATATATATATGTCTATATATATATATATGTATATGTATATATATATATATATATAAGTATATGTATATATATATATATATGTATATATATATATATGGATATATATATATATATATATATATGTATATATATATATATATGTATATATATATATGTATATATATATATATATATATATATATATATATATATATATATATATATATATATATATATATATATATATATATATATATATATGTATATATATATATATATATGTATATATATATATATATATGTATATATATATATATATATGTATATATATATATATATATGTATATATATATATATATATATATATATATATATATATGTATATATATATATATATATATATATGTATATATATATATATATATATATATGTATATATATATATATATGTATATATATATATATATATATATATATATATATATATATATATATATATATATATATATATATATATATATATATATATATGTATATATACATATATATATATATATATATATGTATATATACATATATATATATATATATATATATGTATATATACATATATATATATATATATATATATGTGTATATATATGTATATATATATATATATATATATATGTATATATATATGTATATATATATATATATGTATATATATATATATATATATATATATATGTATATATATATATATATATGTATATATATATATATATATATATATATGTATATATATATATATATATGTATATATATATATATATATATATATATATATGTATATATACATATATATATATATATATATATATGTATATATATATATATATATATATATGTATATATATATACAATGATATTAAATTAATGGAAACTATATTTATAAAACCATATTTATTCTATTATATATATTTCAAGGGTACCAATATTTCGGTACGCTATCATCAGATAAAATACGAAGTGTGTTTCATAAATTTTGACATAACCAAGAAACATACCTTAACGGTTCAAGTTTCCTTGGATAGTCGAGTGCTCTGAATCAGTTATAAACATTTATATTTGTTGAATTACCAACAAATTGAATATCCCTTCTGCTTAGGTATATATATATATATATATATATATAAATCTTGTCTTCCTTCTAGCGCTACTGGTGTAACTAGTGTTGCAGTGTTCTACGGTGCTACCTCACCAACATCCGCCAAAGTTACTTATGTCAATATAATCAGGCCCCATCCTGGATTCTACACGACCAGACGTGCTCTCCGTATGTACTAGTTCTACACTTTTTTAAACATGTACACACAAATAATTAGATTGAACTATTTTGAAGCGTTTCTAGTACATGGCACAAAACCTATACATTTGAAACCATCTACGCATTTATGAACAAAAAACCTTCATTCGCAATCTTCCATATATATATATTATTAACTTCTTTAGATCCGACGAGATCTCATATATGAAATAACTGTTTTTACTTTTGGCACAAGGCCAGCAATTATCCCAGTACATTACTGCTACTCTATTTTATTGACCCTGTAAGGATGAAAAGCAAAGTTAACCTCGGCGGGATTTGAACTCAGACCGTAAAGGGCCGTAACTCTATGCTGCAAAGCATGGCGTCCGACTCTCTACCGATACTGCGAATCCACCGCCCTCATATATGAAATAACGTTCAGCCATCTTGGTTTTACCCGATGATAACTAAACTAGTAGATATAGAATGATTATGTCTTATGCTGGTTGATCTTTGAAACCTTAGGTATCAGTGTTGAGATGTTATTCATATAATATAATTTGGCTCTCTACATTACATAGAACACCCTTTTTCCTTGTTCTACTTCGGAAACTCTTGTCACTATGTACACACACACACACACATGCACATACACACACATATACCCATACACACTTACACACATACATGGTGGCTGCCAACTCGTTTTCGAGTACGGCCACTACCTTATATGCATGTAGGAGAACCCCTACCGATGCGCTGAACGAGTGTGACTTTTTAGTCCAGCCAGCGACTTGAAAACTCTGGTACAAACACTACACTTGTGACAATTATTGACACATAGTGCTGGGCCCATGGTACCATGTGATGACAAGTGCAGAGAGATCTCCAGATAGAAAGCAATGCCTGTGCCGTATGTGTATGTATGTGTGGGGCATATTTTCTGTGAAGAGAGGGACCAGTTTGTTAGATACAGTTTATTATGTGCCTACGACACGTGACATCCTAAATGTGAAGCCTAACGTTTGGAGCGAATCAGTGGACCTCATAAGATATGTAATAAAAAATCTGATAATTTTCAACAAGCCAGGAAAATTGAACTAAATAACTGGAGGGTAAATAAATAGTAGAAGTGCATACATACTTATTTCATATTCGGTCTAGAGAAAGAGAGAGGGGGAAAATACAAATATATATTGTTAATAAGAAGCATTGAGATATGTAATAAAATACTGATAAGTTTCAGAAGCGGGAACAATGAGCTAGAAATATATAAAGAGCAATGGATGACAAATAAAACAAAAAGTAATATTTTACCCAGAACATTTCAACATGATATTTCAGGGTTATAACCCTCTTTTCAAATCTGGAGCTGAAACAGTTCAATCTATAAAGTATACGGCTACGGCCCTTTATATTCTCAGTTCAAATGCCGCCGAGGTTAGTTTTGCCTTTCATCCTTACGAGATCGATAAAATAAAGTACCAGTAACACACTGAGGTCGATTCAGTCGGCTTTCTCCTACCCCGTTCAAATTGCTAGCCGTATGACGAAACAATTATTTTTCCACCGAGTCATTTCTTAACCGTGCAACGTCGGGTACTTCTACTTATATATGAAATTGCTACACATTTCATATGTTCTTCCTAATTACGATAATTCTTTTTTCAATTTTCAGATAATGACGTAGCCCTTTTGAAACTTCACAAACCAATACAAATGTCACGATGTGTACAACCAATGAAATTAGCAGCGAAAGCCAGTAACTTCGGCGGTAAAACTTGTCTAACTGCAGGCTGGGGAAAAACCTCATGTAAGATGAATATATAATATATGATATAATGATATATAATGACATATAATATAATATAATATAATATAATATAATATAATATAATATAATATGATATAATATAATATAATATAATATAATATGATATAATATAATATAATATAATATAATATAATATAATATAATATAATATAATATGATATAATATAATATAATATAATATAATATAATATAATATAATATAATATGATATAATATAATATAATATAATATGATATAATATAATATAATATAATATAATATAATGTAATGTAAGTTGAATGTAGTGAGCTTCTATTTCAGTAGATTTAGAAATGGTCCCGTGTTCCCTGTTGAATATAGTGAGCTTCTATTTCAGTAGATTTAGTAGGTGTTCCATGTTGAATGTGGTGGTGAGCTAACACCACAGTTGCTATTATTCACTCAAAATATATTTGGTTAATCCATTAATTAATTGTCAAAGCCCTTTCGTTACGGTCTGAAACCTTATCGATCACATTTACTTTTTTCTCTTTTGTCAGTCTGCCTTTTATCGGGGCCGCAATTAACTAATTATCGAAGTAATTTCGTTACACTCTGTGATCTTATCGATGACTTTTCTCCTTCGTGTCTCCTATTTCATTCATTTTTACTCCATTATTATGCCATCTCATCAGTCAGAAGAGATAGGATAATAGTAAATTACGTGTGGATGAAAGATGAAGTATTGTAGACGAAAGGAGCGAAACGGAGGGCAAGAGTTTGCTTAAATCCTCAATGATTTATTTTGCAGGGACAACCCAACCAGTAAAGAATCTTCGTAAAGTCAACCTTCCAATAATGTCTTACACAGAATGTCACGGCAAATGGGATTACATCGGCCATGA
>OZ024757.1:17955939-17968439 GCA_964016885.1 Eledone cirrhosa
TCGTAAGAACGTCAGATAGAATGCCATAGTCGTAAGAACCTCAGAGAGAATGTCATAGTCGTAAGAACATCAGATAGAATGCCATAGTCGTAAGAACGTCAGATAGAATGTCATAGTCGTAAGAACGTCAGATAGAATGCCATAGTCGTAAGAACCTCAGATAGAATGCCATAGTCGTAAGAACCTCAGAGAGAATGCCATAGTCGTAAGAACCTCAGAGAGAATGCCATAGTCGTAAGAACCTCAGATAGAATGTCATAGTCGTAAGAACCTCAGATAGAATGTCATAGTCGTAAGAACGTCAGAGAGAATGTCATAGTCGTAAGAACGTCAGATAGAATGTCATAGTCGTAAGAACGTCAGATAGAATGTCACAGTCGTAAGTAAGAACGTAAGATAGAATGTCGTAGTCGTAAGAACGTCAGATAGAATATCATAGTCGTAAGTAAGAACGTCAGATAGAATGTCATAGTCGTAAGAACGTCAGATAGAATGCCATAGTCGTAAGAACGTCAGATAGAATGTCATAGTCGTAAGAACGTCAGATAGAATGTCACAGTCGTAAGTAAGAACGTCAGATAGAACATCATAGTCGTAAGTAAGAACGTCAGATAGAATGTCATAGTCGTAAGAACGTCAGATAGAATATCATAGTCGTAAGAACGTCAGATAGAATGTCATAGTCGTAAGAACGTCAGATAGAATGTCACAGTCGTAAGTAAGAACATCAGATAGAATATCATAGTCGTAAGTAAGAACATCAGATAGAATGTCGTAGTCGTAAGAACGTCAGATAGAATATCATAGTCGTAAGTAAGAACGTCAGATAGAATATCATAGTCGTAAGTAAGAACGTCAGATAGAATATCATAGTCGTAAGTAAGAACGTCAGATAGAATATCATAGTCGTAAGAACCTCAGAGAGAATGCCATAGTCGTAAGAACGTCAGATAGAATACCATAGTCGTAAGAACCTCAGAGAGAATGTCATAGTCGTAAGAACGTCAGATAGAATGCCATAGTCGTAAGAACGTCAGATAGAATGTCACAGTCGTAAGTAAGAACGTAAGATAGAATGTCGTAGTCGTAAGAACGTCAGATAGAATGTCATAGTCGTAAGTAAGAACGTCAGATAGAATGCCGTAGTCGTAAGAACGTCAGATAGAATATCATAGTCGTAAGTAAGAACGTCAGATAGAATGTCGTAGTCGTAAGAACGTCAGATAGAATGTCATAGTCGTAAGTAAGAACGTCAGATAGAATGTCATAGTCGTAAGAACGTCAGATAGAATGTCATAGTCGTAAGAACGTCAGATAGAATGTCATAGTCGTAAGAACGTCAGATAGAATGTCATAGTCGTAATAACGTCAGATAGAATATTATAGTCGTAAGAACGTCAGATAGAATGTCACAGTCGTAAGTAAGAACATCAGATAGAATATCATAGTCGTAAGTAAGAACATCAGATAGAATGTCGTAGTCGTAAGAACGTCAGATAGAATGTCATAGTCGTAAGAACGTCAGATAGAATGTCACAGTCGTAAGTAAGAACATCAGATAGAATATCATAGTCGTAAGTAAGAACATCAGATAGAATGTCGTAGTCGTAAGAACGTCAGATAGAATGTCATAGTCGTAAGAACGTCAGATAGAATGTCACAGTCGTAAGTAAGAACATCAGATAGAATATCATAGTCGTAAGTAAGAACATCAGATAGAATGTCGTAGTCGTAAGAACGTCAGATAGAATGTCATAGTCGTAAGAACGTCAGATAGAATGTCACAGTCGTAAGTAAGAACATCAGATAGAATATCATAGTCGTAAGTAAGAACATCAGATAGAATGTCGTAGTCGTAAGAACGTCAGATAGAATGTCATAGTCGTAAGAACGTCAGATAGAATGTCACAGTCGTAAGTAAGAACATCAGATAGAATATCATAGTCGTAAGTAAGAACATCAGATAGAATGTCGTAGTCGTAAGAACGTCAGATAGAATGTCATAGTCGTAAGTAAGAACATCAGATAGAATGTCGTAGTCGTAAGAACGTCAGATAGAATGTCATAGTCGTAAGAACGTCAGATAGAATGTCACAGTCGTAAGTAAGAACATCAGATAGAATATCATAGTCGTAAGTAAGAACGTCAGATAGAATGTCATAGTCGTAAGAACGTCAGATAGAATGCCATAGTCGTAAGAACCTCAGATAGAATGCCATAGTCGTAAGAACCTCAGAGAGAATGCCATAGTCGTAAGAACCTCAGAGAGAATGCCATAGTCGTAAGAACCTCAGATAGAATGTCATAGTCGTAAGAACCTCAGATAGAATGTCATAGTCGTAAGAACGTCAGAGAGAATGTCATAGTCGTAAGAACGTCAGATAGAATGTCATAGTCGTAAGAACGTCAGATAGAATGTCACAGTCGTAAGTAAGAACGTAAGATAGAATGTCGTAGTCGTAAGAACGTCAGATAGAATATCATAGTCGTAAGTAAGAACGTCAGATAGAATGTCATAGTCGTAAGAACGTCAGATAGAATGCCATAGTCGTAAGAACGTCAGATAGAATGTCATAGTCGTAAGAACGTCAGATAGAATGTCACAGTCGTAAGTAAGAACGTCAGATAGAATATCATAGTCGTAAGTAAGAACGTCAGATAGAATGTCATAGTCGTAAGAACGTCAGATAGAATATCATAGTCGTAAGAACGTCAGATAGAATGTCATAGTCGTAAGAACGTCAGATAGAATGTCACAGTCGTAAGTAAGAACATCAGATAGAATATCATAGTCGTAAGTAAGAACATCAGATAGAATGTCGTAGTCGTAAGAACGTCAGATAGAATATCATAGTCGTAAGTAAGAACGTCAGATAGAATATCATAGTCGTAAGTAAGAACGTCAGATAGAATATCATAGTCGTAAGTAAGAACGTCAGATAGAATATCATAGTCGTAAGAACCTCAGAGAGAATGCCATAGTCGTAAGAACGTCAGATAGAATACCATAGTCGTAAGAACCTCAGAGAGAATGTCATAGTCGTAAGAACGTCAGATAGAATGCTATAGTCGTAAGAACGTCAGATAGAATGTCACAGTCGTAAGTAAGAACGTAAGATAGAATGTCGTAGTCGTAAGAACGTCAGATAGAATGTCATAGTCGTAAGTAAGAACGTCAGATAGAATGCCGTAGTCGTAAGAACGTCAGATAGAATATCATAGTCGTAAGTAAGAACGTCAGATAGAATGTCGTAGTCGTAAGAACGTCAGATAGAATGTCATAGTCGTAAGTAAGAACGTCAGATAGAATGTCATAGTCGTAAGAACGTCAGATAGAATGTCATAGTCGTAAGAACGTCAGATAGAATGTCATAGTCGTAAGAACGTCAGATAGAATGTCATAGTCGTAATAACGTCAGATAGAATATTATAGTCGTAAGAACGTCAGATAGAATGTCACAGTCGTAAGTAAGAACATCAGATAGAATATCATAGTCGTAAGTAAGAACATCAGATAGAATGTCGTAGTCGTAAGAACGTCAGATAGAATGTCATAGTCGTAAGAACGTCAGATAGAATGTCACAGTCGTAAGTAAGAACATCAGATAGAATATCATAGTCGTAAGTAAGAACATCAGATAGAATGTCGTAGTCGTAAGAACGTCAGATAGAATGTCATAGTCGTAAGTAAGAACGTCAGATAGAATGTCACAGTCGTAAGTAAGAACATCAGATAGAATATCATAGTCGTAAGTAAGAACATCAGATAGAATGTCGTAGTCGTAAGAACGTCAGATAGAATGTCATAGTCGTAAGAACGTCAGATAGAATGTCACAGTCGTAAGTAAGAACATCAGATAGAATATCATAGTCGTAAGTAAGAACATCAGATAGAATGTCGTAGTCGTAAGAACGTCAGATAGAATGTCATAGTCGTAAGAACGTCAGATAGAATGTCACAGTCGTAAGTAAGAACATCAGATAGAATATCATAGTCGTAAGTAAGAACATCAGATAGAATGTCGTAGTCGTAAGAACGTCAGATAGAATGTCATAGTCGTAAGTAAGAACATCAGATAGAATGTCGTAGTCGTAAGAACGTCAGATAGAATGTCATAGTCGTAAGAACGTCAGATAGAATGTCACAGTCGTAAGTAAGAACATCAGATAGAATATCATAGTCGTAAGTAAGAACGTCAGATAGAATGTCATAGTCGTAAGAACGTCAGATAGAATGCTTTGTAGTTTTCATTTCTCCTCTCTGCTCTGTGTTCAAACGCCGCCGAGGTCAACGTTACCTTTCATCATTTCGAGGTCTATAAAAGAGGTACCAGTCATGTATTGGGGGTCACTTTTTCCTCTATGTCAACTTTCTCATTTCCCCTTTCTCACTTTCTATCCTTCTCTGGAAGAAATCTGTTATGTCCAGACCTGGAGAGGAGATGGGTTTCGCCAGGTTAAAAAAAATGTCCTAGAAACGATGTATATCAATACGGCGTCCCTACGACTCCACCATGAGTTACGGGGTTACATGAATGCATGCAAAGAGGATTTATATTAACATATTTACTTTATGAGAAAGTCCTATACGAGGACATCCTTTCCACATCCTATCTGAGATTTTGCCGTTCTTTCTAGCACGTTTAATCAGTAAGCTAGACTAGACACCTGGAAGGCTGGACATTTATTTCACGAGCAGGCAGTTCCGATGATCGAGTGTACATTTGGAAGACTCATCGTCGAAACCGATGGAGATCCTTCCCCATTCCAATCAGTAAAGCAGGCATTTGGAAGGCTGTAGATCTCATCCTAAAAAGATATTTAGCTTCGAAGAATCAAACGAGGAAATTAGAACGATTGTTAATATCATAAAATATCATGGAAGATGCAAAAATTAAAAAACGACAGCAACAACAACATCAATAATACACGTGAAAGAGTTCCATACTAAACAACATTGGTACTATGTCCTGTCAAATTCAAATGGTTTTTCTATCTCCCCAAGGGTCGATAAAATAACGAAGACTTATTGATTCTGTTATATAAGAATATACACCTCTGCATTCTCACAAAACTCATCACCCTGCCGCGTTTTTACTAATTCTTGTTACATATTACTATCAAAAGTTGCTAGCAAATCTGGCGCTATATATATATATATATATATATATATATATATATATATATATATATATATATATATATATATATATATATATATATATATATACGGATTAACAAATAATAGTTAAATGCAGTTCACTTAGGTGAAGTCCAGTTATGGTATTCCAGGTAGTGGATGATATTAACGCTTGGCTTGGTTTGACTCAACAAGGCGTTTTCATAGTGATGCTGCGGGTATGCTGTAATTCCTATGTTGTAAACACTTGGAGTAATAATAAATCAGGAAAGAAGGTTTACATGGTTTGCTATACAAAAAAGTTTTTAATCACATAGCTTACATTTGTTTCACTGAGCTGGTATGTCTAGAGATCGCTATCCGCCTAATTTTGCGTCACTCGATCGCCAATACAGAATTATAACCAGTCAGAATCTTCTCGCATGCTCCGAAGATCTGACTGGTTATAATTCTGTATTGGCGATCGAGTGACGCAAAATTAGGCGGATAGCGATCTCTAGACATACGAGCTCAGTGAAACAAATGTAAGCTATGTGATTAAAAACTTTTTGTATAGCAAACCATGTAAACCTTCTTTCCTGATTTATATATATATATATATATATATATATATATATATATATATATATATATGCATGTATATATATATATATATATATATATATCAACAAATCTAGATCGGATCTAGCTGTCGAAACGGCCTGAGCTCAGCCGTCGGGGTCCTGACTCTTTTCCTATTATCCACTCTAATACCCTAAGTATTGAGTGCTCTGGTGCGTTATGATCCACCTGGTATCTTACCACACCCTTTTTGTTTCTGATATGTTATATATATATATATGTGTATATATATAAGAGATGTCAACATAAATGGACTTGTTATTTTTATCTAAAGACATTTTTTCCAGTTCCTACCCGCCCGTCCATTCAATCGATCATATTTCTTATTCTTTCCTCTGTATAGTGGCTATGGTGAAAGAGGTTATATGGTGGATGAGATTGAGAGGACTGAGGACAGATGCCTTTCTCTCCGGACAACAACTCATTCCCTTCTTTAAGTATCACTTTAGAAGGAGAATCAGAGTGGGGAGAGAGGCACTGCACCCCAGTAAATTTACTGAAAGGTGGGTGAATGAAGCGAAAATGGCCCGAGTGATTGGGCCTTCTCTGTTTATAAACCTGTAGGTTAAAGAAGAGAGCAAAAGGAAGAAGGGAGCACTTGCACAACACGCTCCTGAAGTTGAGGGTTGTTCTATCGACGGGGTATGAAACAACCCGTTTGTGGCGCCTCCCCCCTATTGGGGATTTCGATTGTTATAATTGTTTGTTTCAATATTTTTACACGACTGTATGTAAAATCCCCGGCATGTCTTTGTATTGTCCTCTTTTCTTGTGCGCCCTTGTGGCAAATAAAGAAATCTATCTATCTCTTCATCTATCTATCTATCTGTCTATTTCTATCTATCTATCTATCTATCTATCTATCTATAAATCTGTCTGTCTATTTATCTATCCATCTATCTATCTATTTATGAATCTATCTATCTATTTACCTATCTATGTATCTATTTATCTGTCTATCTATCTATCTATCTATCTAACTTTTTAAATTGCATTTGTGATAACATTTTACACGTTTTTATTGTATGTAAACTTCCCCCTTTGTATTTGTCCCCTTCTTTTGTGCCCCTGTGGCTAATAAAGAAACATATCTATCTATCTATCTATCTATCTATCTATCTATCTATCTCTCTCCGGCCAACAACTGATTCTTTTTTTCAAATACCACTTTGGAAGAAGAATCAGGATGGAGAGAGAGGTGCTGTACCCCAGCAAGTTTTATGAAAGGTGGGTGAAAGTGGCGAGAATGGCCCGAGTGAATGGGCCTTCTCTCTATATCAGCCTGTAGATTGAGGAAAAGGAGGAGGAGAGGAAAGGAGTACAAGCTCTTCGTACTCCTGGAGATGAGGGTTGCACATTTTTTTCGGGGGTATGTGTTACCCATATAAACTGTCTCCCTCTATTGGGGAAAATCGACTAACTTTTAAATTCCATCTGTGATAACATTTTACACGTTTTTATTGTATGTAAACTTCCCCCTTTGTATTTGTCCCCTTCTTTTGTGCCCCTGTGGCTAATAAAGAAATATATCTATCTATCTATCTATCAATATCTCTCTATCCATCTCTCATTATATTTAACCTAAATATATTACATAGAGAATCTGTGATTATGTGACTCTGCCAATGAAAACCTGCCAATGTTTTTAATATTTCAGGGAGATTCAGGCGGACCCCTTTACTGTCCCTCAGGGAGCGGCTACGTTCTGGCTGGAATTGTCTCTTTTGGTATGAAATGTGAGTACGGTCCCGCACTTTACACGAATGTCGGCTACTTCAGAAGCTGGATTGATGTTAACAGAAGAAACTAAAGCAACTCATGTGAAATTGCAAGATGGATGAGTTCATTGTGAATGTAGATATCAAGATAGAAGAGTTCATTGTGAAAATAGGGGTGGAAAAGAAGGAAATAATAAAGTGAAAATATATTTAAAAAAATAAACACCTGCGGCTTTTTCTTTATGGGGTGGGGATAAGTGTGACCGTATGTATGTATATATGTGTGTATGTATGTATGGCTCAAACGACATGCAAAAGTACATGAACTCCAACCACTGCTGGCTATTCCCAGTGAATATTTTGGTTGCCAACTCTGTGCAAGACATTTTAGATCATTGGCTGGGCTAAAAAGCCACATTCGTTCGCAGTACTGTTAATTGTTATCGTATATATATGTGTGTGTGTGTGTGTGTGTGTTTATTATCATTCAAATCGGGGCGGTGAATTGGCAGTATCAGTAGAGGGTCAGACGCCATGCTTTGACGCATAGAGTTACGGCCCTTGCCATTCTGAGTTCAAATCCCGCCGAGGTTAACTTTACCTTTCATCCTTGCGGGGTCGATAAAATAAAGTACCAGTAAAGCACTGGGTAATTGCTGGCCTTGTGCCAAAAGAAGAAACAATTATTATTATTATTTTTCTTCTTTCTTTTTCGCCAAAAGATCGATATTATTATTATTATTATTGAGTCTGAACGGACGTCTTTTGTCTCGCTCCCGTAAGTTCACTTATTTACCTATCAAAACTGATTTTTTTGAATTTTTGTTGTTGTGTAAGGCATACAAGCCCTTGGACTTTGCCCTGTGAAGGGGAAAGAATAATATTTGGGCCTTTTGGCCCAAATATTTGAACTTTTTTACATTTAAAAAAATTTACGAAGAAAAAAAACAAAAACATGGCTGAGCCACGCCCCCCAGCGATATGTCTGCTGTCGTGCGACAACGACGTAGAAGCTGAGAGGAGCGCTACGGCGAAATTAACACAAATTGATAACACAAACACCACCACAAACAAGGTAAACAAAGACACCAATGATACCAATAAGAACTCTAATTTTGAAAAAATATGACAGTAAGAGCGACAACGAAAATACAGATAACAAAAAAAAAATGACAAATGCAACAACAATATCAACACCACTAACATGAAAACAAATAGCGACAACACCAACAGCAGCAATACCAACAGCACCGAGAACAACGGTGGCAACAAAGACAACAATGATAACAGCGACAGTGCTAACAACAACAACAACCCCCAACGAAAACAAGACCACTTTCGCTGCTTCAACATGGACCTCTCAAACAAAGATGAAAAGTTGGCCCAGGCATGGAAGCTCATCAAGCAAGAGCAAACCTGGGCTAACTTAACTGTCCCGGTAGAAGCTATTGAGGCAGTGGAGCGCAGAATGGTGCATTATAGATGCATCTCAGCACAAACCAAAAGGGCAGCCTTAATTACACAAGAAGATGTCGAAGTCGCGCTGAGGTGCATCAGAGAAGATACCGATTACATAGCGAGGGGCAGACAGTACGGCACCATTTCGGTGCTGTTCAAGTCAGAACCCCCTCACTATGAAACACGCTATGACTCCTTGCAAAGCCAGCAAGGTCATAATGTACCCCTCCCTCATGGGAAAAAGAACGGCCCGTCTCCGCATTCCCAGAATCCCACCAGGACTTGACATGTGGTGGCTTCTGGGATGGAAACCGTCCCGATAGAAGTGACAAGAACGGCCAGAGAGGACTGGTCCGGGGTTGACCTGGAGATACTTCTCCACATCAGGCCCGAGAATGTGAAGACAATCCCGGACCACATCCGCCTTTAGAAGGGGACGGTCATTCATATTATGACCGTGGGCAAAAGGCCGCATTATTTTTTTGTGGAGGAAAAACCCATTTGCGAGCCTTCTGCCCTCAACTGCTGAAAGATGCAAGGGGTCGAAGGGCTCTACTGCTGCCGACGTTGGGGCGAGGACCACAACCAATACCAGAACCGGCAAAACCACCAACAACAACACCAATAGAAAGACCACCACCAACTTTGACCACGCAGGGGGGAAACGAGGAAAGCGAGGAAAGCTGTCAAATTCCCCCCCCAAAAAAAATACACACACCAATAAAACCATAAACACACAGAGACACACTTACAGACACAGACCCCTCATCTACCAGTAGTGAAGATGAGGGAAAACCAAAATCACCCAAAATACAAAAAAGGAAACACAAAAAGGAAAAAAAACTCAAAGGACAAAATCACCCACAATAAAAAAATGCAGACACCACCCACGCAAACATCTCTCCAATAACACCAACATCAACACCACCATCACCCTCCAAACGCAAACAACCAAAACAGACGCAAGAACAAATACACACACAAACATCTGAAACCACAGACACCGCACTCACAACAAACACAGACACAACCGAAACACCACCAGCCAAACCATCACCACCACAGCCACGCAAACAAATAAAATCACACCAACAAAACATACTAAACTTCGTGCTCGTCTGGAGGGCCAACAAGGAACTGATGGCCTTCGTAGGACGAAGTGAAAATATACAAACAAAAGTGGGGGGATTTTTAAATCGAGCACATTTCGCGTGCCGGAAGATTTGTTTCTCGTGCGGATGTCGCTCGATTTATACAAAGAGATACGAGACAGCTTTCCTCGGGACGTGGGAATCCCGAACGTAAAACCCACTTCAAGACTTTTAAAGGGGTTCCCAAAAGAAACCCCACCAACTATGGAGGTCGAACCACCCGACCTTCACAAGAGATCGGAAGGTAAGTAAACCTTTCTTCTCTCTCTTTTAACCTGCCAACATGGCTGTATTAAGAGTAGGAAGTTTAAATGTTCGAGGCCTGGGATCGTCCTGGAAGCAGGGTCATCTGCTCAACAACCTCAGGTCTCTAGAAATGGATGTAATTGCCGCCAGCGAGACCAGGATTTCCGACACGCTCGCACTAGCCCCCATTTTCGACGACTATCAGATCTTTGCATCTGTTAGTCGGCCGGGAATGGGAGGTGGGGGTGGCAGTGGCAGTTTAGGAAAGGCCTGGATCTCGAGGTAAGGTCGATCTTCCGAGACCCGGACAGGAAGTTGGTGGTCCTGGACGTGAACAATAACGAAGGTGGTGCCTTTAGACTGGTGGCCGTCTACGCCCCTACTGGGGCAGGGCGGCCGGACTTCTTTAGACGCCTGGAAGCCTTTCTGGGTACGTCTCGCCCTTTACTGTTAGCGGGGGACTGGAACGGCATCTTAGACGCACGCTGGGACTGTGTGGGAGTAATTTGAGGGAGGGGGAAGTCGATTAAATCGGGTTTTGAACTCAGAAGGTAAAGGGGCGCAACTCTGTGTCTACTGAATTGTTTTGTTATTAATCGAAAAGTGGGGTTTACAACAACAGGACACGACCAACGGGGGACTCTGGACATATACATATAACTACAACAACTTTGGGGTAAGTCGATTAAATAGGGATCAGTGTATTCCTGGTACTTTATGATATACACATAAAGATGAATGGCAAAGCTAACCTCGGCAGGGACGTAACTTTGTGCTGCAAAGTAGTAGTAGTAGTAGTAGTGGTGGTGGTAGTGTTTGTAGTGGTAGTAGTAGTAGTAGTGGTGGTGGTAGTGTTTGTAGTGGTGGTGGTAGTGTTTGTAGTAGTAGTAGTGGTGGTAGTGTTTGTAGTAGTTGTAGTGGTGGTGGTGGTAGTGTTTGTAGTGGTAGTAGTGGTGGTGGTAGTGTTTGTAGTAGTAGTAGTAGTAGTGGTGGTAGTGGTGTTTGTAGTAGTAGTGGTGGTGGTGGTAGTGTTTGTAGTAGTGGTGGTGGTAGTGTTTGTAGTAGTAGTAGTTGTGGTGGTAGTGTTTGTAGTGGTAGTAGTGGTGGTTGTAGTATTTGTAGTAGTAGTGGTGGTGGTGGTAGTGTTTGTAGTAGTGGTGGTGGTAGTGTTTGTAGTAGTAGTAGAGGTGGTTGTAGTATTTGTAGTAGTAGTAGTGGTGGTTGTAGTATTTGTAGTAGTAGTAGTGGTGGTGGTAGTGTTTGTAGTAGTAGTAGAGGTGGTTGTAGTATTTGTAGTAGTAGTAGTTGTGGTGGTAGTGTTTGTAGTGGTAGTAGTGGTGGTTGTAGTATTTGTAGTAGTAGTGGTGGTGGTGGTAGTGTTTGTAGTAGTGGTGGTGGTAGTGTTTGTAGTAGTAGTAGAGGTGGTTGTAGTATTTGTAGTAGTAGTAGTGGTGGTGGTAGTGTTTGTAGTGGTAGTAGTGGTGGTTGTGTTATTTGTAGTAGTAGTAGTGGTGGTGGTAGTGTTTGTAGTGGTAGTAGTAGTGGTTGTAGTATTTGTAGTAGTAGTAGTGGTGGTGGTAGTGTTTGTAGTAGTAGTAGTGGTGGTGGTGGTAGTGTTTGTAGTAGTAGTGGTGGTGGTAGTGTTTGTAGTAGTAGTAGTAGTAGTGGTGGTGGTAGTGTTTGTGGTAGTAGTAGTGGTGGTGGTAGTGGTGGTGGTAGTGTTTGTAGTGGTGGTGGTAGTGTTTGTAGTAGTAGTGGTGGTGGTAGTGTTTGTAGTAGTAGTGGTGGTGGTGGTGGTAGTGTTTGTAGTAGTAGTAGTAGTGGTGGTGGTAGTGTTTGTAGTAGTAGTGGTGGTGGTAGTGTTTGTATTAGTAGTAGTAGTGGTGGTAGTGTTTGTAGTAGTAGTAGTGGTGGTGGTAGTGTTTGTAGTAGTGGTGGTGGTAGTGTTTGTAGTAGTAGTAGTGGTGGTGGTAGTGTTTGTAGTAGTAGTAGTAGTGGTGGTAGAGTTTGTAGTAGTAGTAGTGGTGGTGGTGGTGGTAGTGTTTGTAGTAGTGGTGGTGGTAGTGTTTGTAGTAGTAGTAGTGGTGTTTGTGTTTGTAGTAGTAGTAGTAGCGGTTGTGGTAGTGTTTTGGTGGTGGTGTTAGTGTTTTAGTAGTAGTAGTGGTG
>OZ024757.1:17976863-17979363 GCA_964016885.1 Eledone cirrhosa
ATTATTTTTAATAATTTTAGAGTCTGAAAGACACCATGACAACCTATTGCTTTTGTTGTTGTTTTTCATATATTTTAGTTTTTAATTTTATCTCAGGAAAAATAACATTAACAATGTTGTTATTTACGTATTGTTATTTTCAGAATATCACTAAAATATATCATTTATTGAAATAGTGATTTTAACTAATTGTAAGTACTTCGTTATATTTATTGAAATATTAAAAATAATATTCTATTTTATTATTTTAATTAGTATTTAGCTATTTAAATACAATTAATGAAATATTTGAGGTTGGTATTTTTATATAAATCTTGAATTAATTATTGCAGCGAATATATTTTTTCATTTTTCATTTGTTTCTTGTGAAACCCCAACTAAATATACGACAATACGAACATTGGTGATGAAAATGAAAACAAAATTCAACACACCTGGAAATTGACAGAATTAGAGACAATGCTCAGTGGAGCTTGGCCGGGGGCTGACTATCAACAAACTAATTAAGGAGACCTGAAAAGCTGTGGCTTTCTCAGATAGGAACGTAGAATATAGCATAAGACATTCGGAGGGAGAATTTAGGAATAGGAACACAACTTACATAGGTGAGCCCGTAGCATAGGTGAAGAGATAAATGAACACTGGCATGAAGTCTAAGTTAGGAAAAACTCATCAGCACTCCACCAAAATACCAAAATGGGACATGGGAGCACACTAGAAAACGTAGAGATAAAAATCATACCCATACACAGAAAAGACACAATGCTCTGACATATTACAGAAGCGACAAACAAAATCAAACTCTAATCAAAATTAAACAGAAAATATGAGTGCAATAACATTACAACTAGTAATTAAAGACAATATACAGTCATTACAACACAAACCAGACACCCACAGATAGCATAATACAATCAAGTAAATAAACACATAGATGAATAAAACAACCCCACACACACACCCCGATATAACGCATATGCAACCCAAATACACAGCACTCAAACACACAAAAACAAGATGGTGTAAGATAAAGCAAATACGACACACATAATAACAAATTAGTCACTGATGAGGTCATAGAATGTGTGAGAAAGCACTTTGGTAATAGACAAATAAACAACAATACCAACCATACGGTTATTAAACTGACCAACTGGAAATTTATAATAATTGAAGTGAAAACCAAAAGGTGCGTGTGTTTTTATTAACATGACCCTACCCAAAATATAGCAAAATCTGTTTCAACACACGTTTTCAGATAAGAAATCATGCAAACAAATTCAAAAACGATATGGTCGTCATCATGAGGGATGAGGGTATAGAGAGAGGTGATGTCTAGGGTGAAGATAGGGTGAGAGGGACCAGGAGGGAAGGTGAAGACAAGGTGAGAGGGACCAGGAGGGAAGGTGGAGGGAAGGTGAAGAGAAGGTGAGAGGGACCAGGAGGGAAGGTGAAGGGAAGGTGAGAGGGACCAGGAGGGAAGGTGAAGGGAAGGTGAGAGGGACCAGGAGGGAAGGTGAAGGGAAGGTGGAGGGTAGGTGAAGGGAAGGTGAAGAGAAGGTGAGAGGGACCAGGAGGGAAAGTGAAGGGAAGGTGAGAGGGACCATAAGGGAAGGTGGAGGGAAGGTGAAGGGAAGCTGAAGAGAAGGTGAGAGGGACCAGGAGGAAGGTGGAGGGAAGGTGAGAGGGACCAGGAGGGAAGGTGGAGGGAAGGTGAGAGGGACCAGGACGGAAGGTGAAGGGAAGGTGAAGGGAAGGTGGAGGGAAGGTGAAGGGAAGGTGAAGAGAAGGTGAGAGGGACCAGGAGGGAAAGTGAAGGGAAGGTGAGAGGGACCATAAGGGAAGGTGGAGGGAAGGTGAAGAGAAGGTGAGAGGGACCAGGAGGGAAGGTGGAGAGAAGGTGAGAGGGACCAGGAGGGAAGGTGAAGGGAAGGTGAGAGGGACCAGGAGGGAAGGTGAAGGGAAGGTGAGAGGGACCAGGAGAGAAGGTGAAGGGAAGGTGAAGAGAAGGTGAGAGGGACCAGGAGGGAAGGTGAAAGGAAGGTGAGAGGGACCAGGAGGGAAAGTGAAGGGAAGGTGAGAGGGACCAGGAGGGAAGGTGGAGAAAAGGTGAGAGGGACCAGGAGGGAAGGTGGAGAGAAGGTGAGAGGGACCAGGAGGGAAAGTGAAGGGAAGGTGAGAGGGACCAGGAGGGAAGGTGAGAGGGACCAGGAGGGAAGGTGAGAGGGACCAGGAGGGAAGGTGGAGAGAGTTAGATAGAGTTAGATAGAGTTAAATAGAGAGATAGAGATAGAGAGAGAGAGAGTGATAGAGATTGAGACATAGAGAGGTATAGAGAGAGATATAGAGAGAGATAGAGATTGAGACATGGAGAGGTATAGAGAGATATATAGAGAGAGATAGAGATTGAGAGATATATATATAGAGAGTGATAGAGATAGATATAGAGAGAGTGATAGAGATTGAGACAGAGATTGAGACAGAGATATAGAGAGAGGTA
>OZ024757.1:17984363-17986863 GCA_964016885.1 Eledone cirrhosa
TGTGTGTCAGTGTGTGTGTGTGTGTCAGTGTGTATCAGTGTGTGTGTCACTGTGTGTGTGTGTGTCAGTGTGTATCAGTGTGTGTGTGTGTGTGTATGTCACTGTGTGTGTCAGTGGGTGTGTGTGTGTATCAGTGTGTGTGTGTGTGTGTGTGTGTGTATATCAGTGGATGTGTGTGTGTGTCACTGTGTGTGTGTGCGCGCGCGGGCGTGCAGGGTATTAGACGCTATCCGTCTTTCGTTGTCACCCATTCCCTGTTGGTCCTGTGTCTGTGTGTTGGTCCTGTGAAAACATGGCAGTCATTTCATTCCTCAAACGTTTCTTCACTTTCTCAACTTTGTGTACGTGTGTACGTGTGGAGATAAAGCCATGGCCGTAGCCGTAAGACGCTCGTTTCGTAGTCGTAAGGTCCAGCGGTCAATTTTACTGCGTGACATGTTGGGTTAGGGTCTTTTACCGTAGCTTCGGAGGAAAATAACGGGGTTCTGGGTGAAGCGAGAGAGACGGCGATGGAGAAGTGGAGAGAGATGTGAGGGATGAGAGAGAGGGAGAGAGACAGAGATGAGAGAGGGAGATGGAGAAGTGGAGAGAGATGTGAGGGATGAGAGAGAGGGAGAGAGACAGAGATGAGAGAGGGAGAGAGAGAGGGCGCGAGGGAAAGAGATGAGATGTTAGCGAGTGAGAGAGAGAGTGAGAGAGAGAGTGAGAGAGAGAGAGTGAGAGTGAGAGTGTGAGAGAGAGTAATAGTAAGAGAGAGTAAGAGAGAGATTAAGATAGAGAGAGTAAGATAGAGAGAGTAAGATAGAGAGAGAGTTACATAGAGTGAGTAAGAGAGAGAGATAAGAAAGAGATGTGAGAGATGAGAGAGAGAGAGAGATAAGAACGAGATGTGAGAGATGAGAGAGAGAGAGAGAGATAAGAAAGAGATGTGAGAGATGAGAGAAAGAGATGAGAGAGAGAGAGATATGCGAGAGAGAGAGAGATGCGAGAGAGAGAGTGATGCGAGAGAGAGAGAGAGTGTTGAGAGAGAGAGAGAGTGATGAGAGAGAGAGAGTGATGAGAGAGAGAGTGATGAGAGAGAGAGAGAGATGCGAGAGAGAGAGAGTGATGCGAGAGAGAGAGAGAGAGTGATGAGAGAGAGAGAGTGATGAGAGAGAGAGTGATGAGAGAGAGAGATAGATGAGAGAGACATGAGAGAGAGATGAAGATAAAGGAACCAAATAAATATATATATTTTTTTAAAAATAAGACTCCAGTTGCATTTTCGATTTCATCTTTTCTATCTATATATATGTATATATATATATATATATATATATATATTCATGGAAATCTGGGACTTGACTCTTTCTTCACTCACTTTTCCTTGCTTTACCATCTTTGTTTGTTTACACTCTCGCTCGTTCCTCTTATTTACGTGTCCCAACGACTTTCTTTAGCCGTTGCTCGCACCAACCGGAGGTATATGGACTTTAAAGCGATGAAATACAATGATGGTTGGAAGATCACTGATGAAGGACTAACTTTATTCATATGTAACCAATTTGCAACCACGCAGCACGTTTGTTCTCATATATATATATACCAACAACCTTACCCAGATATATAGAGAGATGTATACCAACCTCCCTACCATAAATGGACTTGTTATTTTTATCTAAAGACATTTTTTCCAATTCCATCCCGCCTGTCCCCTCAATCTATTTTATTTCTCATTCTTTCTTCTGATGAAGGACTAGCGTCCGAAACGTTAAGGTTCTCTTCCTGGTATATCAAGCGT
This sequence comes from Eledone cirrhosa, assembly GCA_964016885.1. Classification (NCBI taxonomy): domain Eukaryota; kingdom Metazoa; phylum Mollusca; class Cephalopoda; order Octopoda; family Eledonidae; genus Eledone; species Eledone cirrhosa. The sequence goes on from OZ024757.1 coordinate 17,986,144, forward strand.
TAACCTAATATAAACCTTCATATACTATACCGATTGTGTTGTTATTTCTGTTTAGCTTTTACATACATACATACATACTTACATACAAACATGGTGGCTGCCAACTCGTTTTCGAGTACGGCCACTACTTTATATCCATGTAGGAGAACCCCTACCGATGCGCCTAAACAAGTGTGACTTTTTAGTCCAGCCAGCAACTTGAAAACTCTGGTACAAACACTGCACTTGTGACAATTATTGACACATAGTGCTGGGCCCATGGTACCATGTGACGACAAGTGCAGAGAGATCTCCAGATATAAAGCAATGCCTGTACTGTGAAGCTTTATAGTGAGCAAAGGCACTGCACAAAGCCAGTCCAACTCTCTTAACCAAGATGATATTTACCAAAAAGAACAAGTCAACATCATTGGATACTATCAGGGTTGCAGGTGTTATATCAGAGTTTTACTTCTCCTAGAATTTTGCCTTGGCAAAGGCTAAGGGGTCATCTCTCCCGGACATACATCCATAAATACATATATATATATATATACATATATAATATACATACATATTATATATATATATATATTTATTAAAATAAAAGATTAAAGTTTAAGCAAAGAATCGCTGCTTTCACCCTTAACGGCCCCGTAAGGATGAAAGGCAAAGTTAACCTCGGCGGGATTTGAACTCAGTATGGCAAGGGCCGTAACTCTATGCGTCAAATCATGGAAT
>OZ024757.1:17991863-17994363 GCA_964016885.1 Eledone cirrhosa
TATACATACATATGTGTACACACATAGAATTAAATATACGCATATACATACACGCCGTCTTTCTCAATTAGGAAGATGGAGAGACATTCTTCAAAACTTAATTTTCAATTTCTAATTATTTTTAATTGTAATATTCAACATTTGATAAGATGTATTACACTGATACATCGAAACCAGTTATATATTATTTATTTTATATGCATTATTTTGATAATTTCACTTTGACAGATCAAAGAAGAAGAAAAACGTCAACAGATTCTTCAAATATATTTTCCGTGCTATTTCTATTTCCTCTTTTTCTCTCTAACCGCAGTGTTGTATAGAACCTTATTCCCTTTTCATATATATATATATATATACATACATACATACATACATACATACATACATACATACATATATATATATATATATATACATACATATATACATATATATATACATACATATATACATATATATATACATACATATATACATATATATACATATATATACATATACATATACATACATATATATACATATATACATACATACATATACGTATATATATATATGTATATATATAGAGAGAGAGACAAATATATATATAGATATATGCACATATACATATTAGAAAATGTGTGAAATACTTGGTACAGTTAGGTATATTTGAAAAAAAGGAAAAGAATGACTTCACTCGTAGTTCTAAACAGTTTAACTTTATAATATTACAATTATACTATATATAGTTAAGAAAGTAGAATTGATATGGAGGGTTTGTGGTTTTCCTCGTATCTGAGATGCTAGAAAAACCACAACCCCTCCATCTCAATTCTGCTTTTGAAAACAATAAAAAGTGTGAAACCGGTAAAGGCAACAAATAAATATTCTTAAAAAGACTCCAATTGCATTTTCGATTTCTTTTGTTTATACTTTCATTAATTTTGGACATTTTCTTATGTATATATATATATATATATATATATATATATATATATATACATATATAAACTTATACATACATATATATATACACGTATACATACATACATATATGGTGGCTGCCAACTCGTTTTCGAGTACGGCCACTACTTTATATGCATGTAGGAGAACCCCTACCGATGCGCTGAACGAGTGTGACTTTTTAGTCCAGCCAGCGACTTGAAAACTCTGGTACAAATATTACACTTGTAACAATTATTGACACATAGTGCTGGGACCATGGTACCATGTGACGATAGGTGCAGAGAGATCTCCAGATATAAAGCAATGCCTGTGCCGTGAAGCTTTTATAGTGAGCAAAGGCACTGCACAAAGCCAGTCCCGCTCTCTTAACCAAGATGATATTTACCAAAAAGAAGAACAAGTCAACATCATTGGATACCATCAGGGTTGCAGGTGTTATATCAGAGTTTTCCTTCTCGTAGAATTCTGCCTTGACAAAGGCTAAGGGGTCATCTCTCCCGGTGATTTTGGATGGCCATTGACTCTTAAGAGCTCCTTTGCCCTTTGACAGGTTTTGTTTTTAGTCCTGCAGGATGTCCAAAGTCATCCTCCTCATCAAGAAACCTTGGTGGGCTTGCCAGTTTAGTCGCCAACGACTCGAACATGAGACTGGTTGTACTGGGATACATGTTACCAGTAGCACCAACTGGTGACTTGACACAAACATACATATATGTATACATACATACATATATATGTATGTATACGTATACATAGATACAAATATATACGTATGCATGCATATATATATATATATATATATATACGTATATATATACGTCTACATACACACACGCACATACATATATATATATATATATATAAGTTTTAATATAGATGAGATTCTACAGGACTAGAACTGTTTCATTTCTAAAGAATGTAACAGTTCTAGTCCTGTAGAATCTCATCTATATTAAAACTTTTATACTCTGCAATGTATTGAGTACCTTTCTTACTGTGGTTACCCCCGATTCAACCCGGAATAACGTATATATATATATATATATATATATATATATATATATATATATACATATATATATACGTCAACACACACACATACATACATATATATATATATATAGTTTAATAAATAAACAGCGAACAAAATACTGAAAAACGAAGAAGCAGTACAAACGGTATCAATATTTGTTTCTACTTTAGGCACAAGGCCAGCAATTACCCCAGTTCATTACTGGTACTTTATTTTATCGACCCCGTAAGGATGAAAGGGACAGTCAATGGTATTAATATTAGTTTCACACAGTTATATATACGTATATAGATATATATATATATATACAAATACACACAGACATATATATATATATATATGTAGGAGGTGAGTTTTATTGTAGTACAATAAAGCAATGCAGATATCGGATAAGAAGCACTCTACAGTTTGTGGGACTGGAGTATGCATAATATAAGATCAAAAGATGGTTAAAGGAGTTCAATATATTTTATTATGCGCATTTCAAAATGTTGATTTAAAACTGCACTATCAACA
>OZ024757.1:18019363-18024363 GCA_964016885.1 Eledone cirrhosa
ATATATATATATATACATATATATACATACATATACATATATACGTATATATATATATATATACATATATACATATATATACACATACATATATATACATATACATATATATACATATATACATATATACAATAAATATATATATATATATACATATATGATGGCTGCCCCCTCGTTATCGAGTATGGCCATTGCACGATATACGATTATGAATAATTATTAATTAATTCTATCGTACAATGGCTGTGTGTGAAGATATTTTTTAAAGTGAGGAAAGACTGTGCATAGAGCTAATCCCACTCTCTGAGCGACAGTAGCTATAACCCAAAAAGAAGAAAAGATCAACATCATCGGTTCCTACTGAGCCGCAAGTTTTATATCGGAATTATCCCAGTCTCCTGAGTTGCCTTCTCCTGGAAGAATGCCTTGACAAAGTCTAGGGGTCCTTCACTCTCAGTGTTATGTTTACACCGTATTTCTTCTCCTGGAAGAATGCCTTGACAAAGGCTAGGTGTCCTTCACTCCCAGTGTTATGTTTACACCGTATTTCTTCTCCTGGAAGAATGCCTTGACAAAGGCTAGGTGTCCTTCACTCCCAGTGTTATGTTTACACCGTATTTCTTCTCCTGGAAGAATGCCTTGACAAAGGCTAGGTGTCCTTCACTCTCAGTGTTATGTTTACACCGTATTTCTTCTCCTGGAAGAATGCCTTGACAAAGGCTAGGTGTCCTTCACTCTCAGTGTTATGTTTACACCGTATTTCTTCTCCTGGAAGAATGCCTTGACAAAGGCTAGGTGTCCTTCACTCTCAGTGTTATGTTTACACCGTATTTCTTCTCCTGGAAGAATGCCTTGACAAAGTCTAGGTGTCCTTCACTCCCAGTGTTATGTTTACACCGTATTTCTTCTCCTGGAAGAATGCCTTGACAAAGGCTAGGGGTCCTTCACTCCCAGTGTTATGTTTACACCGTATTTCTTCTCCTGGAAGAATGCCTTGACAAAGGCTAGGGGTCCTTCACTCCCAGTGTTATGTTTACACCGTATTTCTTCTCCTGGAAGAATGCCTTGACAAAGGCTAGGTGTCCTTCACTCTCAGTGTTATGTTTACACCGTATTTCTTCTCCTGGAAGAATGCCTTGACAAAGGCTAGGTGTCCTTCACTCTCAGTGTTATGTTTACACCGTATTTCTTCTCCTGGAAGAATGCCTTGACAAAGTCTAGGTGTCCTTCACTCCCAGTGTTATGTTTACACCGTATTTCTTCTCCTGGAAGAATGCCTTGACAAAGGCTAGGGGTCCTTCACTCCCAGTGTTATGTTTACATCGTATTTCTTCTCCTGGAAGAATGCCTTGACAAAGGCTAGGGGTCCTTCACTCCCAGTGTTATGTTTACAGCGTATTTCTTTGAAAATACGAAATTACGATAGCGTGTGAAGTTGGGTGATCAGAGAATGGCTCCAGTAGAGCCGCTACTTCTCTGAATTAAGACGTCACAGCTCTGATACTATAGGCACGTAGTTAGATTGTGTAAGGGAAAAAAAATCACTGGACAGATTTTAGCAGAAAAACTTATTAGCGGGAGACCCTGGTTAGACAGCGAGCAAGATGGTTGTATAACATCCATGAGCTTGGCTGGTCTCTGTTGGGGATCCAGCTGGACCGGATCAGTTGGAGACAGTTGCTTCTGACAGGCCCCACTGAAAGGTGTGTTTAAGGGCTCTGACCCCATTACCTTCTCAGGGATAAGTGGACGAAGAAGAAGTTTCGGTCACATTGTTTCAGGATCGATAAATATAGTATGAGGGGAGTGTGGTACGAGAGTTGAGTGGGGACGCCTGGAGGCATGGGATCTGACCCATCAGTTTAATTATTGTAGAGATATAGCGTCAGTATAAACATATTTAATTGTATTGTGAAGATGTGTTGTGTTAGTTGTTATGGTGTGGCTCAATATAGGCGTGTATATAATGGTTTCTTATATAGGCACAAGGCCAGCAATTTGGGGGGGGGGGGAAGTCGATTAAATCGACCCCGGTGCGTGACTGGTACTTTATTTTATCGACCCCGTAAGGATGAAAGGCAAAGTTTATCTCGACGGGATTTGAACTCAGATCATAAAGGGTCATAACTCTATGCTGCAAAGCATGGTGTCCGACGCTCTACCGATTCTGCCAATCCACCGCCCTGTAGGTGTGTATATAATGAAACATGTTGATGTCTAAACAATAGGATGGTAACACTGATTTAGCTAAGTCAGAGATAGAGAGGGAGAGAGGGGCAGAGAGAGGGAGAGAGGGGCAGAGTGAGGGAGAGAGGGGCAGAGAGAGGGAGAGAAGAATAGAGAGAGGGGGAGAGAAGAATGGAGATAGGGGGAGAGAAGAATGGAGAGAGGGGGGAGAGAAGAATGGAGAGAGAGAGAGAGATTTTATATAATTTTCAAATTAAATATATTTGCCAAAATGTACATACTCATTGGTCTAACGTTTCTATACAATTATAAACACATATATACATACACAGCTATATAAACCTATACACAGTTATATACAGTAAAAAAAACACATATACAGCTATGTACACCTATACACAGTTATATACAGCAAAAAACACATACAGCTATATACACCAATACACAGTTATATACAGCAAAAACACATATATATACACAGCTATACACACCTATACACAGTTATATACAGCAAAAAACACATATACATACACAGCTATATACACCTATACACAGTTATATACAGCAAAAAACACATACATATACAGCTATATACACCTATACACAGTTAAATACAGCAAAAAACACGTATATACATATACAGCAATAAACACACATATACAGCTATATACTGCAATGAACACATATATACAGCTATATACTGCAATGAACACATATATACAGCTATACAAAACACACACAGTTATATACGTCTATCTTAAGTTATATAGACCTATATACAATTATATATATATATAAATAAATATATATATATATATAATTATATATATATATATAAATATATATATATTACTTTATTTCACCTTTTCCACATAAACCGTGAAACTAATAAGACTTGTTGTACTTCTATTTGTCGTTTCCTTGAACTATACATATATATATATACACACACATATATATATATATATATATATATATATATATATTATATATACATACATACAGCTATGTAGTACAATAAACACTTATATACATTTGTTTAGAGTTCGATGCTGTTTTATATATCATTATACATCAATATGCAGCTCGTACGACATTATACATCCATACGTGTCTATACCACAATATACAGCTATATATATATCTATGTGCAGCAGCAGCACAACCAATATATATTATATACGATTATAGACAGCAATATACATGTACATACAGTAATATATAATAAAATTAAACCGCCATCATACACCTCTATCATCATCACCACCAACAGCGATTCCTATCATAATATATAATATTTGGAGAGAGCACGTAGTCATTTTCTTGCTATATAAAACTGACGCTTATATTTATTGAAACAACTTTACACAGTTCCTTTTTTTCATACAAGATATTTTATTATCGTCGCCTCCCTCTATATTTCCTCGCCATTTTTAATGAACATTTTCATTTCGAAAAATTATTTATATTATCCACATCCTTATTATTACTATTAATAGTGTTATTGTTGTTGTTGTTGTTGTTGCTGTTGTTAGTATTGTTGTTGTTGGTTGTTACTGTTGTTGTTGTTGTAGTAGCATACAATCTTTGCTTTGTTGTTATTTGCTCACAACATAGTCAATTGAAAATATATTTATTATTCAAGAATTCATATGAAACCCCATAAACTAGAGTTGTTTGTGTAGAGGGAGGGCGGTGGCGTGGTAAATTATAGATACATGTATTGTAGGGTAGATGGTGGGGGAGATCGATAGATAGAGTGATTGAGGGATAAAGTGTGATTGAGGGAGGGAGGGACAAAGAGAGAGAGAGAGAGAGAGTGATTATGGGAATGGGAGGGAGAAAGTGAGATAGAGAGAGAAAGTGATTGAGAGAGAGAGATAGTAATAGAGAGAGAGGAAGTGAATCAGAGATATATATACAGAGTGAGAGAGAGCGAGAGAGTGAGAGAGAGTGGGAGTGAGTGGGAGAGAGTGGGAGAGAGTGGGAGAGAGAAAGAGAGGGTGCGTAAAGTGGGAATGAGAGCAGCAAAGAGAAAGGGGGGGATAGAAAGAGAGGATATATATATATATATATATATATAGAGAGAGAGAGCGAGAGAGAGAGAGCGAGAGAGCGAGAGAACGAGACAGAAAATGTGAATAAATGCAGGAGAGAGTGAGGTGTGATAGAGTTAAAGAGACATATTGTGAGAAAGAAAGTAAAATCGAATAAGAACGCTTATGTCGGGGCGTAACCTAAACTAGGATTTCAAGATACAATATTTCCCAAACAGGAGGCAACGTTGACCAATGTCTCTTTGAAAGTAGAGTGAACAGATTTAAAACTTTATTTCAATACCCAACACCGTTATCTAATGTAGAATATAGAGTGAAGTGATCCGAATCCCAGATTTAACTTGATCCGGCTGACTATACCAATAATGGCAGCTTATACAGAGATAAGGGGTGACATTCTCATGGTTAATTTGAGGCCTGTGTTTGAACAGTGTGTAAGGAAGGGACGAGTAGCTAGCAGCATTACCACCATTAATCAAAGTTGCCAAGGAATCGATAAAGGAGCGCGCAATACTACAGAGAAGAAGAAAAAGAAGAAAAAGAAGAAGAAAAAGAAGAAGAAAAAGAAGAAAAAGAAGAAGAAAAAGAAGAAAAAAAAGAAGAAAAAGTAAAAGAAGTTTATTGCGCTTTCGATATCTCTCGATCGATCCAATCGATGTACAAGATCCCAGACATCATTCGATTACATAGTAGGGTAGAACTCGTCAAAGCCGACCGATAAAACAATGTTTCCATTGGTTTTTCCATTGCTAACTA
>OZ024757.1:18029363-18036863 GCA_964016885.1 Eledone cirrhosa
ACATCCATGTATATATCACTAATGTGAGGACAGCTAGAAATGTTCGTTAATATTGTTAATATATCATACAGTTAATTGCACTATAAAAATTATAGAAAGAGGTTCATATACATCCGACTGATAAAGTATTATAATACTGTGAGTGTTCACACCGATAAAACTGGTAATATATACCAAGTCTAGAGGAGTACCTACCATTAATTGCTACCTAATCCTGTGGTCAAATATTACAGGAAAACCGGATAGGTGAGTTATTTACGTCATCAACAACGCTGGTTTTAAAATCAACTTGGAACTTAATATACAGGACCTGACAGAACTCCCGGGAACTAATTCCTCTCATTTTACTCTGAAGGATCATAAACTAAATTCCGTAACATCTACTCGTATCCTTTACTCCACCAAGTTTGAATGTTAGATATGATCATACCCCAAATTAGAGATATGGCCTGCTAGCCATATAGTAATTCTTTTGTACATGCACACATATAACTCAAAACATCCACATCCACACATACAATAACATCCATATCTACACATGCATGCAGACATGCATACATATCTACCTAGTTGTTGTGTAAATTCCAATGATATAGTCTTGTAACTATGTTAGAAACCGGCTGTCTCTATTGGTAAATATTTGTGAAATTATAAAACCACACACACACACACACACAGACAGAGAGAGAAATTGTGGTGCAATGTGCCTTAGTTTGTTGGCGAACTGTTCGAATAAAGTACTTTATTGATTTCATCAGAAAAGATGTAAGTTTAATCACCACCACCGCCGCCCCTACCGCCATTATTACCACCTCTCCTACCACACTGACCACCACTGCTCCATTATCACAACCTCCCCTATCACCATTACCACGACTACCCCCACTATCTCCATTATCACCACCACCACCGCCACTATCACCATTATCACCACCACCACCGCCACTATCTCCATTATCACCACCACCACCACCACCACTATCTCCATTATCACCACCACCACCGCCACTATCACCATTATCACCACCACCACCGCCACTATCACCATGATCACCACCACCACCACCACTATCTCCATTATCACCACCACCACTATCTCCATTATCACCACCACCACCGCCACTATCTCCATTATCACCACCACCACCACTATCACCATTATCACCACCACCACCGCTACTATCTCCATTATCACCACCACCGCCGCCACTATCTCCATTATCAACACCCACCCTACCACCACTATCACCACCAGCGCCGCCACTATCTCCATTATCACCACCTCCACCGCCACTACCACCATTATCACCACCTCCCCTACCACCACTATCTCCATTATCACCACCACCACTATCTCCATTATCACCACCACCACTATCTCCATTATCACCACCGCCACCGCCACTACCACCACTATCACCACCAACACTATCTCCCTTGTCAAATATTTCCGAATAACATTGAGGCAACAGAACAATCTTGTTGGATTGAACGTTTCACGTTTGTCAAATATTCTTTTATGGTTTTCAAAACATTTCATATTTACACATATTAGCTTTTAATTATATTGCATTAGGGGTGAACGTGTAAACCTCTATGTACCTACTTATATACGAGGGTCGACTGAAATGTTCATAGGCTGACCAAGATACTCTCATGGAATGACCAATTGAGGTTTATTTTTCTACATAGTCCCTGGAAAGTAACAATGGGTTCTTAACCACAAGAGTTGAAATTAATAATGCAATATTTCACAACCCTAGCATCACTCTTTCATAGGCTGACCAAGATACTCTCATGGAACGACCAATTGAGGTTTATTTTTCTACATAGTCCCTGGAAAGTAACAATGGGTTCTTAACCACAAGAGTTGAAATTAATAATGCAATATTTCACAACCCTAGCATCACTCTTTCATAGGCTGACCAAGATACTCTCATGGAATGACCAATTGAGGTTTATTTTTTTACATAGTCCCTGGAAAGTAACAATAGGTTCTTAACCACAAGAGTTGAAATTAATAATGCAATATTTCACAACCCTAGCATCACTCTTTCATAGGTTGACCAAGATACTCTCATGGAATGACCAATTGAGGTTTATTTTTCAACATGGTCTCTGGAAAGAAACAATGCAGTTATTAATAAGGATAGTTGAAATAAATGCCGGCAAGATTTCACAGCTCTAGCATCACCCCTTCATAATCAGCCTATGAACCTTTCAGCTGACCCTTGTATTTTTCTTGTTTATTGTTATTGTCTCCTTATTTTTTACTCGATTCTTGTGTAAAACCCCCACTGTCTCCGTCTATTGTATTGTCCCCTATATGTCGGCCCTTGTGGCTAATAAATGAAACTGAAAAGTTATACCCATTCTTGCTCTTATGTTGGCATACGAACAGAAATGCAGACACTAATGTTTCTGGGTATCACCCTTCATCAGTACAGCTCACTGTTCACCAACCAAACTATCAGAGTTAGTGAAAATATAAGCTATTTTCAAAATACACAGTGACTGATAACATTTATTGTATTCAGTCAGCCATGTAGAGCGAAATTTCCTTTTATTTATATATATATAATTGTTTCTACTTTTGGCACAAGGCCAGCAATTATACCAGTGTATTACTGGTACTTTATTTTATCGACCCGTAAGGATGAAAGGCAAAGTTAACCTCGGCGGGATTTGAACTCAGATTGGCAGGGCCGTAACTCTATGCGTCAAAGCATGGCGCCCGACCCTCTACCAATACTGCTAATCCACCGCCTATATATATATATATATATATATATATATATATATATATATATATATATATATAATATCATATTGATCTTATACTTAGTTTGTTTCTGATTAAACCATGGAATTACGACGGGGTTAGCTAGTATCATGTTAATAATAATATAGTCTCATAGACAATGATAGCCATATGATAAACACCAAGATGATATCTCCACTACGACACTTAGTGCTTTGTTTGAACGTCTAATATCGCTTTTATTGTGGCATGGAACAACGATAATCTCAGTTGATTAGGAATACCTATTGATATATCATATAATGTATCGTATGATATCATATAATGTATCGTATGATATCATATCTAGTTGCCACCTTCTGCCACCATTTTAACCATCGTTTGTTATCCTAGAATATTATCTATCAGAGTATTAAGGAAGAAATCTCTCATAATAAATAAAACTTTATTCTCATTAAGAATTTGCCTGGAAATGAACGCTGTTATCTTTAGATATCAACACAGTGTGTGTGTGGTGTGTGTATATGTATGTGAGTGTGTGTGTGTATATATATGTGTGTGTGTGTATGTATATGTGTGTGTGTGTGTTTGTGTGCATCCGGAAGGTCAGCTGGACGATCACACTAGAGGTCACCTACGTGGTTTGAAGCGAAACCACCATCAAGCCCAAACTGCCCACAACATCTTGTACGACAAACACCACACGCAATACCATAAACACCACACGCAACACCACAGACATCACAAACGCCCTCAACACCACCACCACCACCATAAATATCACCACCATCATCATCATCATCATCACAACCAACTCCAACAACACCACCAGTACCGCCACCACCAGCAGAAACTCTACCAACGCCATCAGCAATAACACTACCAGTCACCACCACAACACCACCATCACCACTCCTACCACCACCAGTCACCACCACAACACCAGCAGCGCCACCACACCACCACCAACACAGCACAAATACCACCAAAACCATCATCACCACCACCAACATCAGAAACACCACCACCACCACTGCCAACATCACAACTAATAGCAGCTACACCACCACCAACAACAACAACACCAAGAACAGCACCACCAACAACAACAACACCAAGAACAGCACCTCCACCACCAACACCACCACCATCAACACCAAGAACTAGACCACCACCACCACCACCACTAAGAACAACGACAGTAGCACCACCACCACCAACAACACTACCACCAATACCACCACCGCCAACATCACCACCTCCAACAAAACCACCACCACCACCAACAAAACCACCACCACCAATAACAACACCACCACCAACAAAACCACCACCACCAACAACAACAAAACCACCACCACCAACAACAAAACCACCACCAACAAAACCACCACCACCATCACCACGAACACCACCACCAACAAAACCACCAATACCACCACCACCAACAAAACCACCACCACCAGCACTACCACGAACACCACCACGAACACCACCACCACCAACAAAACCACCACCACAACCACCACTACCAAAACCACCAACAAAACCACCATCACCAACAACAAAACCACCACCACCAACAAAACCACCACCACCACCAACAAAACCACTAACAAAACCACCACCACCAACAAAACCACCACCAACAAAACCACCAACAACAAAACCACCAAAACCACCACCACCAACAAAACCACCAACAACACCACCACCACCACCATCACCATCATTCCAAACAAGTTCCAGAAAGTAGTGTGTGCTGTTGCGATTAACGTGGAATCATTAAGGTAATGTAGAAGGTCAGAAGATCAAATCATCGAAGAAGAAAGCAATTAGACAGAATTTGTCCATCGTTTAGATGTGAAATGACCAGAGGCCATCGCTTCAACAAAAGTATCCTTTGTGAGAAGCAGAGTTATCCAATGCCATGATTTGTTGAACCACTAAAATACATTGATGTTTAGTTGCTGACATTAAACTTTACTCCTATCCTCTCCCTTCCTCTCTTATTCATGTAATAGTAAATATACTCACTCCCCTACCCGTCTGCCTCCTCCTTCTCCCCCTCCTCCTCTGTCTATTACAATCTCTCACTTCCCTTTCTGCTTCCTTTTATTCATGCCTAAAGCATAATCGAACTCACGTACGTAGCAACATGGATGCCATACAATGTTTCATGTTACTAATCTATGTTAATAAGGTCTTATACCCGCTCTTTCCGTGGCCAACACGTAGTTAACAAGTAAAACAACTTCTATATCACTCATACATTTTTACATTTACAAACCCGTCTTAATGTTTCCTACTGTGTAACAATTCCCAAGTCATGTACCATCTCGATGTACTAGCATGCTTCTGTTGCGAGGGACGTATCTCTTTACGGGGTTAAATGTCATCTCTCAATATATATATATTATAAATATAGTAGAATAATCGAGTATCGAAAAATCGGCGCACGAGTTCACGATAAACAAAATTCGATATGAGCGGCAGAGGGCTCAATAATTTAGATAAATCAGAGCTATAACTATCGTTAAAATACCGTCACACATAGAACAAGTCTATAATCAACCATACAACCGAAAAATTGCGATCTGGAAGATTCGGGACACTCAGATAATAAATCAATAAATCAAATGAATGTAAATATATATATATATTATATATATATATATATATATATATAACGAAGGAAATGTGGCAAGGAACCAGGTGGACCATAACGCACCAAAGTACTCAATACTTAGGGTAGTAGAGTGGGTATAGGAAGGAGTAGGACCCCGACGGCTGAGCTCAAGCCGTTTCTACGGCTAATTCTGGACTAAAAAAAATATTAGCCGTCGAAACGGCTTGAGCTCAGCCGTCGGGATCCTACTCGTTGCTATATATATATATATATATATATATACGATATTAACAAATGGAAACTATATTTATAAAACCATATTTATTTCATTATACATATTTCAAGGACACCAAGTTAAATTATGGTGTGCTTTCATCAGATAAAATATAATATAGAGCAGTTTTATGAATAAATATTGACATACCCTTAAAGAATGCAACCATTACTGTTGGAAGCTCCAGGATAGTGGAGTTATATCTTTAATTATATTATTAGGTAAGTTAGTATTGGATATTTTTAAATAAGCCGTTGGGCTACGGAGAAAGAGAAAAGAGAGAGAAAGAGCTGAACAACAGAGAGAAAAAAGATAGAGATAGAGGAGAAAGAGAATTATTTGTTGAGTGCTTTATATCAGTTATAAACATATTGGCTTGTTGTATCCCAACAATTTAAATAGAATCTTCGGTTTGCTTTTCCTTCTTGTTGTTTAGTTGTCTCACTCGCTTTCCGCGATTCACTTGTCCCAATAGCTTATTTTAGTTATTGCTCGCACCAACCTGAGGTATCTGATTTTTAATGCGATGAAATACCAATGATGGTTGGCAAATCACTGATGAGGGACTAATTTTATAATATGTAACCCATGTGCAACCACGCAGTATTCCTCTTCCCTTGTTTTTCATAGATATATATATATTTATATATATATATATATATATATCAATAAAGAAGAGTGACACGGTTTGCTATACAATAAGGGCTTTAATCACATTGCTGACAATTGTTTCTCTGAACAGGTAGGTCTAGAGATCGCTACCCGCCTGTTTCTGCGTCGATCGATCACCAATACATAGTTATAACCAGTCAATTCATCAGAGCTTGTGATCATTACTCCAATTGTATAAACTACATAGAAATCACCGCGTACTCGCAGCATCACTATGGAAACGCCTTGTTGAGTCAAACTTAGCCAAGCGTTGATACCATCCACTACACGGAGTACCCTAACTGGACTACCTATAACAATAATTTGTTATCCCGTATATATATATATATATATATATATATATATATATATATATATATATATATATATATAATATAAGATCAAAAGATGGTTAAAAGAGTTCCAAGTATTTTATTATGCGCATTTCAAAAACAAATATCATCATGGGATGATATTTGTATTCTCATCAGATAAAATAGAATTTTATGAGAACGCAAATATCATCCGTTACGGCTCCATACTCACTCTCTCTCTCCCCCCCCCTCTCTCTCATATATATATATATATATATTAATTCAAAATATTAACAAAATATATATTCTTGTGATCAAGTATATTTTATTATACATATTTCAGAGGTAATTAATATTAATAACTCTGGAAAACCATAACTGTTGAGTGCTTCCAATCTATTGTAAAACTCATTCTTTGATTTATTCATTGAACCTTGTTTAACTTTTAAATATATATATATATATATATATATATATATATATATATATATATATATATATATATATATAATGGAGGAGGTGTGGTAAGGAACCAGATGGACCATAACACACCAGAGTACTCAATACTTAGGGTAGTAGCATGGGTAATAGGAACAAGTTTAACCTCGACGGGAGAGCTCAAGCCGTTTCGACGGCTGTCTCCTTATTCAATGGGCCGTACTTTCCACGAATTCAATTTTGCCTTTCATCTATTTGAAGTCGATAAATACGTACCAGTCAAGTACTGGGGTCCGTTGTTCAAGTATATATACGCACATACATATGTATATATATATATTTATATACATACATATATACATACATGTATACATAGATACATATATACATACATGTATACATATGTATATATATACATATATATATATGTATG
>OZ024757.1:18044363-18051863 GCA_964016885.1 Eledone cirrhosa
GAAAGCGCACCATAATTTGCTTTGATGTCCTTGAAATATGTATAATGAAATAAATATGGTTTTATAAATATAGTTTCCATTTGTTAATATATTGTATTTTTACTCCAAAAATTTGTTGAGTGCTTTATATCAGTTATAAAAATATTTGCTTGTTGTATCCCAACAAATTAATTATAACTTCTACATATAATATATATATATATATATATATATATACATATATATATGCAGGTATACATAAGGTGTATAAGCACACACGCACATAAACATGCAGATGCACACATATAGACATGTAGGTACCAACATTGGTATAAGAACACACATAGAAACGAACAAGCAGACACGCATATGAAGAGTTGTCTAAACATTGAAGCAATGATATTGAGAGATAGATGACCTACATATAGATTGATCTGGACTTGGTCCTCTTCAGGGAGTTCGAAGAAACGAGGTTCAATCATTCGTAGCAACCGATGTTAACTTCTTTGTCCGTCTCTAAGTGTCTTCACCCTATTTTATTACTATTTTATCACATCTCCTCGCATGAGCCACTACTCTTTATATACCCATACGTATATTGTCTCTATACGCAAATATATACTTGACGGGCCTGTACGAAAATATATATATTGCATTCTCCCCCCAACTCTGCAAGAACTGGTGACGGGCCTGCGACCTGTCCTGGGAGGTGTGGGATGCAAGCACAAATATTACGTATCTCGGGACCCCAGAGATGGTTCGGAAGGGTGCAATTCTTGCCATTTAAAAACGAAAACATTACGACCCTTACAGGCAGGTAGCAGGAACTATTGCAGGAAGCCAGATGCTACCGGCTAGATATAGTCGAGGTTTCTAAACATAGATCTGTGGCTCTGCTACTGTAAATTTGGATGGAGGATAGAAACAACTCTATTCAGGTGTGGCACCAGTAATGACTGCACCAGTGAGAGTAGGGATTCTCACAAGCTCACGACCCCACGACCCTCACAGTAATAAATGGGTGAAGAAGAAGGCGCATGTTTTAGGGGGTTGGGTGCTCATTTCACGTTCGCAAGACCTTGCGTTCAAATCCCCACAATGACTTGTTTCCGTTAAGCCAAGATGGTGTGTTACACGTTGCTCCAGTAACACAACGTTAGATATCAGCCCTACCTTTAATACTGTGTCACGCCGAATGCCCTGGAGAATTACATTGAGGGTACATGTGTTTGTGGAATACTCAACCACGTGCAGGTTAATTTCTCGAGGAGTTTCTTCCTTTGATCGATTGAATAAGAACACTCAACGTCGAAATCGATGGAGCACCCTTCCTCCCAGATGGTGTAGGACAGAACCAAGGAGAGACACACACAAAATAAAAACCTAGTCACTGAGGAGGTCACAGAATGTGTGACGAAAGAGGTTTTACAGTATATACACAACCCTCCGGTTATGGAACTAATCAATCAACTGGAAATTTACGATACACTGAAGTGAAAACCAACATATCCGTGTGCTTTATTAGAAACATGACCCTCCCAAAGTACAACAATATCTTATTCAACACACGTTTTCAGGTAAGAAATCTCACAAAACAAATTAAAAAACGAAGTATATATATATATAGCGTTTGTAAGTAAACTGCCAATTTGTTTGTCTCAAACCTTACCCCATATATATATATGTTCTCTCTTCTATGTGTACTGATAAAGTTCTCACTTCATCCATAGAGTGGAGTACTCCTTCGCAGAGATACTATCAAATAGCTTATAAAATAAGGTGAACACCCTTTGAGACGGAAATAGGATGTGACATCGGCCGCTACGAGAATTTCGAACCTTGCGTCTCCCGCCAATATCGAGTTCGGTTCTTCAAAGCAACCGATGGCAGTTTCATTTTTTCGTGTTTAACCATTTAGCATAAACCGGCAATATCTGGTCAGAATTCTATCACCTCTTTCTGTTCAAACCGGCCATAACCGGCTGCTCATCATGATGTAAATGTATTGTTCTCCAAATAAATAAGTTCAAAATGTCATAGATTCGGTATCTCTATCTAAGGCGGGTAAAATTCCCGAGATCCGTGGACGAGTTCTCTCCAGCGGTCTCTGTCCCTCATTATCGCTGCCATGTCCTGCATCTCCAACAGACCAGTGTCTGTCCTTAGGGCATCAACATACGTTAACCTTGGTCTTCCTCTTCTAGTGTGTATTATGTGAGATAATATATATTAATTGTTTCTACTTTTGGCACCTGGCCAGCAATTACCCAGTGCATTACTGGTACTTTATTTTATCGACCCCGTATGGATGAAAGGCAAAGTTAACCTCGGCGGGATTTGAACTCAGAATGGCAAAGACCGTAACTCTATGCGTCAAAGCATGGCGTCCGACCCTCTACCGATACTGCCAATTCACCATATATAGATTAATGAAAATGATCAAGGATTAAAGGCGTTCAATTTATATTATAAGCTACTTTATAGTATCTCCGCGCACGAGCACACCACTCTTTATATCAACTGTATCCCCTCAGTGCTTTGTAAGATGCGAAATGTCGGCTATATATATTTTTGTAATGTTCTTCAACAACAATGCTACTCCGAAATTAGAAAATGTTACATCTTTGCTGTCTTCCAATATAAGAATTATTTTAAAGTTTTATCAGTTTATAAGCTTCTCAATATAAATGTCTTGAGATTGAAAACAGACCATATTCGTTAAGAGTCCATAAACATTGGGAAAAACAGCATAAATGTGGTATTGTAAGGTTAATAATTGTTTCTACTGTTGGCACAAGGCCAGCAATTACTCAATGCATTACTGGTACTTTATTTTATCGACCCCCGTAAGGATGAAAGGCAAAGTTAACCTCGGCGGGATTTGAACCCAGAACGGCAAGAGCCGTAACTCTATGCGTCAAAGCATGGTGTCCCCAACCCTCTACCCATACTGCCAATCCACCGCCCGTTAGGTTAATAATCTTTACGAACTTAGAAGAATATGTCTGTAAATGGTGAACATTAGAATGAAATGGAGATATGGTTACAGATACATGATACTATATGAATGAAGAACCATTAATATAAATACGAGAAGCCATATATGTTTGTG
Source organism: Eledone cirrhosa (assembly GCA_964016885.1). Classification (NCBI taxonomy): domain Eukaryota; kingdom Metazoa; phylum Mollusca; class Cephalopoda; order Octopoda; family Eledonidae; genus Eledone; species Eledone cirrhosa. Next base: position 18,047,455 of record OZ024757.1, read on the forward strand.
TGTGTATATATATATATATATATATATATATATATATATGGAAAGTTATATTTAAATTGTTGGGTTACAACTAGTAAATATTTATAACTGATATAAAAGCACTCAACAAGTATTTGGAGTATATTTACGATATTAAATAAATGGAAACTATATTTATAAAACCATATCTATTTCATTATATATATTTCAGGGATATCATATTAACAATATGTTATGCCTTCTTTTCAAATACAAGTCGATGTTGAACGGTATGTCAAATCTATTTATTTATAAAACTGTCTATATTGTATTTTGTCTGAAGAAGGCATAACATATTGTTAATATGATATCCCTGAAATATATATAATGAAATAGATATGGTTTTATAAATATAGTTTCCATTTATTTAATATCGTATATATATATATATATATATGACTCTTCCGCTTTCCCTACACACATGATATATCAACTTTTGTATATAATCATTGGCGTATCTAGTGCGGTGAAATGCTTAGCAAATACAGAAAATAAGTATCAATAGAGCATATTTAATGGAGTATATATCACAGTAGACGGAAAAATATGGTAACGTTCTCCCGTCCTATTGGTGTGTATATATATATATATATATATATTTTATATATATATATATATATAAATATTTTATATATATATATATATATAAATATTTTATATATATATATATATATATATATATATATATATATTATAAAGTGAAATGACAGGAGGCCAAATATCTTGAATTTCCTTAACTTTTTATTACTTTAAACACTATGCACATTTCAGTGGTTAGGTTGCACACATGCATACATCACACAAGTAGGGCTGTGATACATCGTGAGTGTGACACGTCTGTACTGTAGAGATACATAGTAATTCACGATATTTCAAGAAAACAGCAATATTAATATACATGGGAGAGTGTAATATTATATATTGAGAAGGGAAATACGAATGGGAATCTAAACATGGGTGATATCACATGTTAGAAATAGCAGTCAGATTTGCTTATATGGTCAAGAGTGTATTTGATAATAGAATCCTAAATATATTTAATAAAAGGTAGGTAGGGTGCCGGAGATGATTATTTGCGAAACAAGTTCCTTCTGTCCGTAGTTGACATTCATCTATCATATTTCCCAAGTGGATAAATAAATTGATAATCCATTACTGGGGCCCTCTCTTTCTCTCTCTCTCTAGGTGAGACTGCTAGGTTACACAAGGCCCAAGCACGACCTTATTATTTAAAACAAACATTCGTTATTTGAGAGCTATTTATCTTCTATTTCTAGCACCTCAACCTCCCCCTATGCATCGTTATTTTCCTATTATTATCGATGAATATATATTAATAAAGGTGATTAGTGGCTTAGCTTTATTCTTTGTATGTTGCTATTGAATTGGAGCCATTTTAATTACAATTACGGACACCTGCTCCTCTATAAGACCTGAAATACTGACGAACAAATTAATTGAACTTTTCGTTTCATTCTTTTGTGAGAATTTCATCACAACATGGATATATGAGAACGATAGATTTTTGTCCAGGGTTGAGAAGAAGAAGGAACAAGACAATAGAGAAGAGAACCAATTACCAAGTGCCAATATAAATGTCAAAATTATAGAGAAAACTAATAAAGAATTTATTTTAAAATTATTTATTAATTTAAAGCAAATATTTGTTCAGAGAAATACAGAGAGAAAAAATATTAATAAGCTCAAATAATTATAATATTTCTTTTATTATTTATTTTTAATAAGAGTTATTCCATCTATCAACAAATTAATTATCTCATGGATTGTTCTGTGTGTATAAAAGATATAAGTATGCAAATTTAATGTGTAAAATACATAAATAGTTGATGAATTGTTTGGCTCAGGAAATTAAGTTGATAATTTAAATTTGCTCTTAATAATGAGAAAAATAGAGAGAAAATATATACATTTGTGTCGTTTAGAAATCATTATTCGTAGCTTTCGTGGTGTTTTGCAAGAACCAATTACATTTGAAGGGGAATTACCATCTCCCATTGAAAACATACATCTGCGCCAAGATTCTTACAATAAATGAAGTGATAGAGTGAACCGTGTTCTATGAAAATTCATTTATTTTCCATTTATAATATATATATATGACAAGTAATAATATAATAAAATAATGAAATAATAAAAATAATAATAATCAAAATGGCAGTACGAATTTTAGACAAAAATGAATACCCACTAATTTTGTTACCATAAATTTACACACACAAATTTATACATACATACATACATACATACATACATACCTATATATTTATAAACATAAATACACATTTAGACGTATATATAGGTATATTTGTATGTATGTATGTATGTATGTATGTATGTATGTATGTATGTATGTATGTATGTATGTATGTATGTATGTATGTATGTATGTATGTATGTATATATGTATGTATGTATGTATGTATGTGTGTGTATAGCTATATATGTTTGAAGTTTGAAGTAAGAGGTTGAGAGAGTGAGAGAGAGAGAGAGCAAGTGAGTGAGTGCGAGAGACAGAGAGAAAGAGAATGCGAGGGAGAGAGAGAGAGCATTAAAGAAAACGCGAGAGTTAGAGAGAAGGAGAAGGAGAGATAGAAGAGTGTGGGGGAGTGCGAGAACGAGAGAAGGGGGAGAAAGTGAGAGAGAGAAAACTATTTATTTCAGAAATGTTTAGCATGGAACGATTGTCTTATCATCCAGCTATGCACTCTATCGAGAAACACTAAAGACACTGTGAAGGAACCCCATTTCGGTTGCTTGTATTCACAATGTACACATTATTTAAACGTGTATCTTTAATTTAATTCTTTAGTTGACTCAGTGTGAAGAGATACAGACAAAAGGTGGATATTTGACGGGATTCGAACCTGTCTCTGTCTACCGAATTTCAAGTGCAATTCTTTGTTCGAATAAATCAGGGGCTATGGTAAGACAATTGCTTGAGGTTCCCCCAGTAGGAACGAAAAGGGAAACTGATGAATGATCAAAATGGAGTTCATAATAGGACTTTGTTAATGAAGGATGTCTGTCTTGTTGAGGGATTCTTAAGTACTCATCATCAACATCTATATATAAAAATTCAAATATTAACAAAATAGATGTTCTTGTGATCAATTAAATTTTATTATACATAATTCAGAGGTACTTGAATCAAGTTCAACAGTACGTCCTCATTAGATAAAATAAAATGACATACCCTGACACGGTAGATGGTTAAGAATTAATCAAGGTAGTCAAGGTACTACCTTGATTAAATCTTAACCATCTAACATGTCAGGGTATGTCATGTATCATTTTATTTTATCTGATGAGGACGTACTGTTAAACTTGATTCAAACTACCTCTGAATGTATAATAAAATTTAATTGATCACAAAAACATCTATTTTGTTAATATTTGAATTTAATATTAATAGCTCTGGAAAATATTTCTTGTAGAGTGCTTCCAATCTACTGTAAAACTCATTCTTTGATGTACTCATTGAATCTTGTGTTAACTCTTTAAAAAATATATATATATATATATAGTATATAGATAGTATTAGCAATTGGAAAGACCAATGGAAACATTGTTTCCCCGGTCCGATTTGACGAAAGTCGATCGACAAAAAAAAAAAAATATATATATATGTTTCTACGTTAGGCACAAGGCCAGCAATTACCCAGTGCATTACTGGTACTTTATTTTATCTACCCCGTAAGGATGAAAGGCAAAGTCAACCTCGGCGGGATTTGAACTCAGATCGTAAAGGGACATAACTATGCTGGAAAGCATGGCGTCCGACCCTCTACCGATACTGCCAATCCACCGCCCTATATATATATATCAGTCCAGTATTAGCCGTCGAAACGGCTTGAGCTCAGCCGTCGGGGTCCTTACGTATGAATGTATGCCTGTGTGTGTGTGCTTGTGTATGTGTGCTTGAATGTATGCCTGTATGTGTATGTGTGTATGAATGTATGCTCGTGTGTGTGTGTGTGTGTGTGTGCGTGTGTATGAATGTATGCCTGTGTGTGTGTATGTGAATGTATGCCTGTGTGTGTGTGTGTGTGTGTGAATGTATGCCTGTGTGTGTGTGTGTGTGAATGTATGCCTGTGTGTGTGTGTGAATGTATGCCTGTGTGTGTGTGTGTATGAATGTATGCCTGTGTGTGTGTGTGTCTGTATGAATGTATGCCTGTGTGTGCGTGTGTGTGTGAATGTATACCTGTGAATGTATGCCTGTGTGTGTGTCTGAATGTTTGCCTATGTGTTTGTGAATGTATGCCTGTGTGTGTGTGAATGTATGCCTGTGTCTGTGTCTGAATGTATGCCTGTGTGTGTGTCTGTATGAATGTATGCCTGTGTGTGTGTGAATGTATGCCTGTGTATGT
>OZ024757.1:18059363-18061863 GCA_964016885.1 Eledone cirrhosa
CTATTGTATGCGCCTTTCCTGGAGAAACACCGGGACTCTGGCTTTATTGTAGCACTGGCTCAGAGCAGGAGAGTTAAGGCGAAAAAGATATCAGATGCTGAATTTACTGACGGCATAGTTCTGATGACAAACACAGTGAAGGAGGCAGAGGAGTTGATGCAGGAGGTGGAGGCTGTGTCGATGCGTGTGGGGCTGACAATGAATGAGATTAAGACGAAGTATCTGGTAGAGAATATTAAGAAGCCAGAGAAGATTACTAATGTAGGCGAGCAGCCGCTAGAATTGGTTGAAGACTTCCTGTATCTGGGGGCAAATATATATATATATATATATATATATAGAAGATGATGTAGTTGAGAGGAAGAGCAAAGCCTGAGCGGCATGCCACAGTTTGAGATCGGTGTGGAAGTCAGACCTTCGTAAATACCTGAAGATCCGTCTTTTCGTTGCTGTAGTGGAGTCTGTGCTGCTGCACGGCTCTGAGACTTGGACACTGGCCAATAAACTCACTCAGATGGTGGGCGGGGGTTACACGAGAATACTGAGGATGGCTCTGAATATTAATCAGTATACACTGAGGATGAAGAACTTAGAGCTGTACGGAAGCCCTCCAAAAGTCAGCTCGAAGTAGCACAGAGGAGATTGAGATCAGTTGGACATGCTCACCGACATTCAGAGTTGACATTGCACTCAGTGCTCCTGTGGGGGATCTCCTACACGGACACACTAGCTGAGGGAGAACGAGGTTGATATATGTTGATGCCATAAGGACTGACACAGGTTTCTTGTGTCAGATTAAAATGAAATAAACTTATCCAAGTAACCTGGGTAATGTAGTTTCAGAATATATATGGTTACGGGGGTCTATCTCCAAAATCATAGGAGCAGTTCGTGAACACTCAAACAAACAGACAGAAACTACAACTTTATATATATAGATATATACATACACCCATACATATATAAGTAAACATACACGCGCACACACACACATATATATATATATACATATATACAAACATGTATGCATGCACTCACACATTTATACAAACATTTTTACATACCCATACATATATATAAAACAAATCTGTATTGTATTTTATCTGATGAAAGCGCACCATAATTTGCCTTGAAGACCCTTGAAATATGTATAATAAAATAAATATGGTTTTATAAATATAGTTTCTGTGCGTGTGTTGTTGGCACACACACACACACAGAAACAAGATGGCGTAGGACAGAAAAAAGGAGAGGCACAAAAACAAAGAAAAGAATCCCCAGTCACTGAAGAGGTCACAGAATGTGTGACGAAAGAACTTTGACAATATATAAACAACCATCTGGTTGTGGAACCAACCAACCAACCGGAAATTTATAAATTCCGAAATTTATAAATTTATTATAATAAATTGAAGTGACACATCTGGTGCGTGTGATTCTTATTGGCAACATGACCCTCCCAAAGTATAACAATATCGGTTTCAACACACGTTTTCAGATAAAGAATCTTGCTAAACAAATTCAGAAACGAAATATATATATATAAATATATAAATATATATATAAATTTTAGTACAGCATTGACGAAGCTTTAGAATACGGCCAAGCTAGCGTATATGCATAATCGGTCTATGATCGTCAGATTCCAATATTATTATATATGTAGCTGTATATATATATATATATATATATATATATATTTTTTTTTTTTTTCCTCATGTGCTTTTTCATAATTACACATGAAGGCGAACTAGCCAGTTTTAGAATTCCCCTTTTCGGATTATATTACTCTGAGAGCCCTGGTTTTCTGTTGAGCTCTGCTGATGAATGAAATCCAACCGTGACCAGCTCCACTGAAAGTTTTCATGAAATAGTCTTTTAAGACTATACAGAGCATTTGATGTTATTCCAAATTGAAGGATAAGTGTTTCAAACTTTATTTTATCATGAGTTAAAGGTCTATAGATTTTTCCCTGGATTTCACTAAATTCTGTGGATGAATTTATATCCTGATTCTCTTTTGAGATGAGTTTGCGTTATTTTTCCTAAATCTTTCGTTAACTACTTTTCTCATCTTGACGTTATAGTCGCATATATGTTATAGAATGCCATTAGCTTCTTGCTAAAACAATCTCTATACCTCTCATTTATAAATATATATATATATATATATATATATATATATATATATTTATATATATATATATATATACAGCTACATATATAATCATATTGGAAGCTGACGATCTTACTCTCTGCTATTCTTAGTTTTATTGCTCCGATCAGTTTAGTGCTTGTGATAATACCAGAGAGTTGTGCTGGCTATGTCAGGGAATGGTGTTTTTTAAAGTATTTCTAAAAACATTTATCGATATTATTTCGTTTCCAAAATGTCACAATTTTCTCAACTATAAAAAAAATGGCCATATTTCAAAACATTCTATCTTTGATTTTCAAGTATTTTTTTGTTTTGTTTCAGTAGAAGGAGGTGAGACAATAA
>OZ024757.1:18066863-18071863 GCA_964016885.1 Eledone cirrhosa
TTGTTGTTGGGGAAATAATGTTTCTACAATAAATTCAGATGGAATCTTTCTATGTGAAATTATAACGTGCTTTTAACTTCAGAATTATTTCTTAATAAATATGTTAGATTCACAATAAACACAATATACCATGATATATGTTATACATATGTTAGATTCACAATAAACACAATATACCATGGTATATGTTATAAATATGTTAGATTCATAGTAAACACAGTATACTATGGTATATGTTATAAATATGTTAGATTCATAATAAACACAGTATACCACGGTTTATGTTATAAATACGATAGATTCACAATAAACACGATATACCATGGTTTATGTGATAAATACGATAGATTCATAATAAACACGATATACCATGGTATAAGTAATTTAGTGGGATACATTAAAAATGATTAGATAAACTGATATACTAGCAATTAGCTGAAAATGGGATTTTTAAAATAAAACATTAAGAGAACATATAAAAAAATAACAAAAACAATCAAGGGACATAACTCAAATAAGATGAAGTGATAACAGTTTTGAGAGAATAATATCCCTGTAAATTGTGGAACTGGACTTAAAGACGTGGGCTGAAAGCAACATGCACGTTTTGGTAGTATTTCATCTCATCAGCTAAGCATAATGTATGCACACTACATAATAAAATGTGATTATACAATATATATATAAGGAGAGGGGGAGCGAGAGACGGAGAGGAGAGAGGGAGCGAGAGAGAGAGAAGAGGGGGAGAAGACGGGGAGAGGTGGGAGAAAGAGGAGAGAGAAGGGTAGAATAAAGGACGGAAATGGAGAGAGAAGGGGAGAATAAAGGACGGAAATGGAGAGAGAAGAGGAGAATTAAAGGCGGAGAGGGAGAGAGAAAAAGAGAGAGGCGTGGTGTCTAGTGACGCTGATTCTGAATATTAAAGTACACGAGTCGATACTTCAAAGGATGAGAGTGCGAAAGGGAGACATCCGTTTCAGCATGTTTGACTAGTAGTTTATTTATCGACCTATAAGCGATGTAGGTTGGTACTGCACCTCAGAGCTGGATTTCAAAATAGAATTCAGAGGCTAGAACAAATCAAATGAAATCAAATCAAAGCATTATGTTATTGGCAGTATCGGTAGAGGGTCGGACGCCATGCTTTGAAGCATAGAGTTACCTCCCTTTATGATCTGAGTTCAAATCCCGCCGAGGTTAACTTTACCTTTCATCCTTACAGGATCGATAAAATAAAGTACCAGTAATGCACTGGGATAATTGCTGGCCTTGTGCCAAAAGTAGAAAAAATTATGTTCTATATTCTATCGACAACTCTTCTAAATCCACTGCCGCCTCTCCGCCCACACATTCCCTAGATTGTCGTGGGGTCAGAGTCCCCAAACACTCCTTCCAGCGAGTCCTGTCAGAACCAACCGTGTTCTAACTGATGCAACAGGATCCCCAACTGAGACCAGACCAGCCAAGCTCATGGATGGTATCCAAACATATTGCTCGAAGTCTACCCCCGGGTCTCGTGCCGGTCGGTTATGCTAGTAAAATCTGTCCAGCGATCCTTTCCTGAGACATTCTAAACACATGCTCATAGTACTGGATCTGTTATCTCTCAATTTGGAGATGTAGGGGCTCTACCTGGAGTGACACTCTGTCGATGGCGAATTGGGAGGATCAGTAGAGCGTCGGAGAGTACACTTTGCGGGGAAAATCCATCATTGTACTGCAGAAGTGTTTTTGTGTATATTTCACAAAACTTTAAATCCTTTAAGAAGAGATTATATTCTCTGAGCACCGGTACATAGTTAAATGTTAGCAGGGACATTTCAAATATATTTGCAAATATAGACAAAAAAATAATATTTAAATGGAATAAAAAAAGGAAAAGTAAAGAAAAGAAAAAAAGAGAATGACGGAGGAAAGGGAGAGAGGGTGGGAGGGACAGACCTCACCCCAGTCTCAGTAGTGATTTGATCGTGTACCACAGTCAGAATGGTGAAGCTATTACCTATGAGAATGGCCATCGAGACATGTTATAACAGCCACCAAGCGGAGTTACTTCCTCAGTCGAACTGCTGCATTTCTGATGTTGCGATGAAAATTGACAATGTGGGGTCCAAGGACTCCTGAGGTCTCGACGGATGTTCAAGCAATAACTATCAGTAAAACCATAATTGAGGAGCTAACCTCTTTATGCTTAATCCAAAAACACACAGTGGCCATGTCTATGCGAATATCAGCAAAAGGTTTTAAGAAGTCAAGCGAAACAAATAGAATTGAAGGATAGATGATAGATAGATAGATAGATAGATTTCTATTTATTGCCACTAGGGCGCAAAAGAAGGGGACACATACAAGGGGGAGTTTACACAAAAAGGCGAGTAAAGAAAACAATTAACAAATATAAAATGAACAATAAAGACCTCAATAGGGAGGGGGCGTTTGGGGGGTCGCACACCTCCCCGAAAAAAGTGTGCAACCCCTTCTCCTCAGGAGCACAGAGAGAGGGTGCTCCCTCGTTCCTTCCTCTTTTCCACCTATAGATAGATAGATAGATAGATAGATAGATGGATAGATAGATAGATAGATAGATAAAATCAATATATGGAAAAGACGAGTTTATGAAAAAAGAGAAGCAATGAGATTAGAAAGAACAAGACTAGCAATTTGAAAGGAAAATCGATAGTCGATTACATCTATCCCAGTGTGTTGCTGGTGCTTTATTTTATCGATCTCGTATGGATGAATGACAAAGCTAACTTCGGTGTGATTTGAACCCAGAACGTAAATGGCTGTAGCTAAATACCACACAACATTCTATCCGACAACCTCACAATCGGTAAAGACATAATTGTGGAGCGAACCTCTTAATACATAATCTCAAAAAACACAGTAGCCATGTCTATGCGAATGTCAGCAAAAAGTTTAAGAAACCAAGAATGGATAGGTAGATAAATAAATATATAACAGTCAAAAGAGAGAAAAGACAAGTTTATAAGAAAACAGGAGCAATGGAATTAGAAATAATAATGAAGCGTCTTTCAATATTTAACGACTTCATGTTTCTGCAGAATTGGCACTTTCCTCTGTGCTTCATTACTAATTCCATTGCTTGTCTTTTGAAAGCATAATTAAACTTTGTTAGTTAAAATTGCGTCACAAGAGAAAAGCTCATTTAAGTTTTAACTTTTAACAACAGCAATGAAAACCTCACCAATTCTCTGAGAGGAAAACAAACTTTCTTCTGTTTTATTCTTGCAAGAACAAAATGTTATACCATCCGCCATATTAGTTCTGTGATGTCATCTAATGTTTATTTCAACACCTCTCCTGTATTTTTATTGCCATCTTTTTTTGTTTAACGTGTGTGTGTGTGTCTATGTATATATGTGTGCGTGCGTGCGTATGTGTGTGTGTGTGCGCTCAGTGTATGTGTGTGTGTATGTGTGTATGTGTGTGTGTGTGTGTGTGTGTGTGTGTGTGTGTGTGGGGGGTGTGTGTGTGTGTGTGTGTGTGTGTGTGTGTGTGTATCACGTCAATGGAGGTTTTACTTCAAATAAAAAAGCCAAATTTAGAATTCTGTTTGTCTATCATTATTGTGATAATTAATTATTTTTCTATTACCTACAAGATCTTCTGTGTCTGAAAAATAACCATATGTATGTGTGTATATATATATATATATATATATATAGATATATGTATATATGTATGTGTATAGGTATATATGTTTGTATACAAGTATGAATGTGCATATATATATAGAGATATATATATGTATGTGTATAGGTATATATATTTGTATTTATCTTTGTACGTGCATATATATTTTCTTATTTTACGTCTTTTATATATATTTATATATATATATATTTATATATATATATATATATATTTATTAGTGGGAGAGGGAAAGCGAGATATAGAAAGGTATTTCAATACATGTAGTTATAAATATATTTATTGAAGTATGTATGTATTAGAGGCTATTCTATACACATGTGCTCTTGTGTCTAGATTTACCATTATATACATATATGAGTATATATAAATGTATGTATATATATACACATATATATATATATATATATATATATATATATATAAATATTTATGTGTGTATGTATGTATACAAGTATGTATGCATGTATTGACAGAAGGTAATTTATCATACCTATACCAGCATGTATATATCTATGTAATATGTATCAGGTATATGCGCAAGTATGTATGTATGTATGTATGTATGTATGTATGTAGGTAGGTGTAGATATAGATGTATATATGTCTGTATGCAGCTATGTGTATGTATGTAAGTATATATGTCTGTATGTAGGTAGGTATATGTATGTATGTGTGTATGTATGTAAGTATATATGTCTGTATGTAGGTAGGTATATGTATGTATGTATGTATGAAATTATATATGTCTGTATGTCTGTATGTAGGTAGGTAAATATGTATAAATGTATGTAGGTATATATATATATATATATATATATATATGTTTGTGTATATATATGTATGTATGTATGTAGGTAAAGTTGTGTATAGGCAATCTACCATTATATACATATACAATTGTCTCTTTATGATGTTCATTACTTAAAAAACCACCTTGATCTTCCACTCATGTCAAAATATTGTTGCAACACACACACACACACACAACCACACAGACAGACACACACACACACACATAACCACACAGACAGACACACACGCAGACACACACACAGATACAGACACACACACTCGCAGACGCACACATCCATACATAAACGCTAGTGTAGTGTATCAATGAGAGAATGAAATAGTATATTTTTAATTTAAACTGAATTCTTCATATCGTATCAGTATAGAATGTGATCGTCAAGTGAAGAAGAAGAAGATCATCATCATCATCATCCTCCTCATCCTCCTCCTCCTCCGGCCGCCTCAGCCGGAATGGACTCAACAATTGATCTCCACGTGGGTCTGTCGTTCATTGCCAAGTCCATTTCAAT
>OZ024757.1:18084363-18089363 GCA_964016885.1 Eledone cirrhosa
CTAAGTAAAGCTGTACGTGAAGCTTTTATAGTGAGCTAAGTAAAGCTGTACGTAAAGCTTTTATAGTGAGCTAGTAAAGCTGTACGTGAAGCTTTTATAGTGAGCTAGTAAAGCTGTACGTGAAGCTTTTATAGTGAGCTAAGTAAAGATGTACGTGAAGCTTTTATAGTGAGCTAAGTAAAGCTGTATGTGAAGCTTTTATAGTGAGCTAAGTAAAGCTGTACGTGAAGCTTTTATAGTGATCTAGTAAAGCTGTACGTGAAGCTTTTATAGTAAGCTAGTAAAGCTGTACGTGAAGCTTTTATAGTAAGCTAGTAAAGCTGTACGTGAAGCTTTTATAGTCAGCTAAGTAAAGCTGTACGTGAAGCTTTTATAGTGAGCTAAGTAAAGCTGTACGTGAAGCTTTTATAGTAAGCTAGTAAAGCTGTACGTGAAGCTTTTATAGTGAGCTAAGTAAAGCTGTACGTGAAGCTTTTATAGTGAGCTAAGTAAAGATGCACGTGAAGCTTTTATAGTGAGCTAAGTAAAGCTGTACGTGAAGCTTTTATAGTGAGCTAAGTAAAGCTGTACGTGAAGCTTTTATAGTGAGCTAAGTAAAGCTGTACGTGAAGCTTTTATAGTAAGCTAAGTAAAGCTGTACGTGCAGCTTTTATAGTGAGCTAGTAAAGCTGTATGTGAAGCTTTTATAGTGAGCTAAGTAAAGATGTACGTGAAGCTTTTATAGTGAACTAAGTAAAGATGTACGTGAAGCTTTTATAGTGAGCTAGTAAAGCCCTACGTGAAGCTTTTATAGTCTTCTAAGAAATTTAGTAGTGAAGGGTTTATTGGTTTGAACATCCATTGATAAGCACCGAACCAATAAATCTCATCACTGAATTGTGAAACAATTCCACCCTAAAGCTGTCTGGATGTTGATAGTTATCATAGTCGGTTTCTATATCTTCATTTATCCTTTTAATTGAGTTCTCTGAACCACACTATCTTTAGTTAATACATTATTCACCTTGGCGGTTTGTGTCCCTTATGATTTGAACATGTATGTATGTATGTATGTATGTATGTATGTATGTATGTATGTATGTGTGTGTGTATGTGTGTGTATGTATGTATGTATGTATGTATGTGTTTATGTGTATGTGTGTGTGTGTGTGTGTATGTATGTGTGTGTGTGTGTGTGTGTATATGTGTGTGTATATGTGTGTGTATATGTGTGTATGTATGTATGTGTGTATGTGTGTATGTGTGTATGTGTGTATGTATGTGTGTATGTATGTATGTGTGTGTGTATGTGTGTGTCCATGTATGCATGTGTGTGCGTGTGCGTGTGCGTGTGCGTGTGCGTGTGCGTGTGCGTGTGCGTCTGCATGTATGTATGTATGTATGTGTGTATGTATGTATGTGTATGTATGTATGTGTGTATATGTGTGTGTATGTGTGTATATGTGTGTGTATGTGTGTGTATGTGTGTATGTGTGTGTATGTGTGTATGTGTGTATGTATGTGTGTATGTATGCATCCGGGAGAGATGACCCCTCAGTCTTTGTCAAGGCAGAATTCTAGGAGAAGGAAAACTCTGATATAACACCTGCAACCCTGATATCCAATGATGTTGACTTGTTCTTTTTGGTAAATATCATCTTGGTTAAGAGAGTGGGACTGGCTTTGTGCAGTGCCTTTGCTCACTATAAAAGCTTCACGGCACAGGCATTGCTTTATATCTGGAGATCTCTCTGCACTTGTCACATGGTACCATCGGCCCAGCACTATGTGTCAGTAATTGTCACAAGTGCAGTGTTTGTACCAGAGTTTTCAAGTTGCTGGCTGGACTAAAAAGTCACACTCGTTCAGCGCATCGATAGGGGTTCTCCTACATGGATATAAAGTAGTGGCCGTACTCGAAAACGAGTTGGCAGCCACCACCATGTATGTATGTATGTATGTGTGTATGTGTGTATGTGTGTATGTGTGTATGTGTGTATGTGTGTATGTGTGTGTGTGTGTATATATATATATATATGTGTGTGTGTGTGTGTGTGTGTGTGTGTATGTGTGTATGTTTGCGTGTGTGTATGTGTGTGTGTATGTATTACTGGTACTTTATCGACCCCGTAAGGGTGAAAGGCAAAGTTAACCTCGGTGGTATTTGAAATCAGAACGTAAAGGGTCGTAACTCTATATCGTAAAACATGTCTGACGTTCTACCGAAGATTTTACACCGATAACCAATGATTTCGATCTCGTTGTTTAAAATTTGCTCAACAATTCAGTTGGAGCACACGCATAGGATTAATTGTACGACAGCATTCTCAGCCAGAGGCCTAAAGTGAGGAAAGCTAACTATGTTATTACCTCATACAAACACACACACACATATATATATATACATATACATGCATACACAGACAGACCCACGCACACTCACAAACACATATATATATAATATAGTGTAGCAACAATTTGGTAAAGACATCCAAGATGTAGAGTTTTAGCACAATTGGCAGTATCGGTAGAGGGTTGGACGCCATGTTTTCTAGCATAGTTACGTCCCTATACAGTCTGAGTTCAAATCCCGCCAAGGTTGACTTCGCCTTTCATCCTTACGGGGTCGATAAAATAAAGTACCAGTAATGTACTGGGTAATTGCTGGCCTTGTGCCTAAAGTAGAAACAATTATATATATATTAGTTGAATAAGTTGGTTTTGTGCAACGAAACGTGCGTCCTGGGTTTCTCCGCGTTATGTCTTCGTTTTAGTATTGAATTAATTATATTCATAGATATATACATATATAGATATATAAGTGTGCACATTTTATATATATATATGCACACTATTTTATGTGTATATATGTATATTATTTACAACCATTTTGAATGAGAGCGAAAAGACTGTCGGAGGGAGGGAGGAATAGATAGAGTGAAGTTGAGTACAGAGAAAGAAAGAGAGGGAGAGATGGGGTGTCACAGTGACATAGCGTTCAACACTGCTCCTCTCCCATCCCTAACTATTAAGGGAACTGAATAACACACTGCATGTGTAAATCTCAAGATTTATAGAAATACTTAAACCCATTTACGATGAAATCATATTATATCGGTGACGGATTAATTGAGGTAAAATTAAAAACCGCAAACTCAAAAGCTGAAATTAATAAAATTAATTAAATAATAAAATGCAAGAAAACAACGAAGAAAAATAAATCATAAGAAAAAAAAATTATTTTTAGTCTCAGCTGAGAGAAAATAATTCTTTTCGTGTTACCTTCTATAAATTCCGTAACTGCGGGATTGCTTTTTTTTTAACCTGATCACTTTTGTTTTAAATCGTGTTAACAGATTTACAGATTTAGCTGTAAGAATATTTGGATAATTAGAGAGGAACATTCTCTATTGGTCTTATAGCTGGATTGTGATTAGTCGCTGATTGGTAATGGCGGTGTTTAAGTGTTGTGTAACTAATAAACTTCATGGAGAGGTGGATAGAGGCAAGGAGTGGAGAGGCAGGGGGTGGTAGGAGAGAGGCAGGGGGTGGTAGGAGAGAGGCAGGGGGTGGTAGGAGAGAGGCAGGGGGTGGTAGGAGAGAGGCAGGGGGTGGTAGGAGAGAGGCCGGGGAGGGAGGAGAGAGGCCGGGGAGGGAGGAGAGAGAAGCAGGGAGGTAGGAGAGAGAAGCAGGGAGGTAGGAGAGATGCAGGGAGGGAGGGAGGAAGTGTAGAGATGCAAGGAAGGTGGATAGAGGCAAGGGGAGGTGGAGCGATACAAGGAGGGGGGAAGATGAATAGATGCAAGGAGGGGAAAGGTGAAGAGATGCAATGAGGGATGAGGGGAGAGAGGCAAGGGGGTGGGGGTGAGGCAAGTAAAGACAAGGAGGGTGAAGAGAGGAGAAGCAAGTAGAAAAGACATGTAGAGAGAGAGAAGAGTAGAGAGAGAGACTAGAGGAGGGGGAGAGACACTGGAGGAGAGGGGGAGAGAGACTAGAGGAGAGGGGAAGAGAGAGGAGAGGTGTTAATGGTGAAACTATCAATAGTAAGGCGATAAATTATGGTAAATCCTCTTGGAAGAACTTTACTGGAGATAATCGTTAAGTATTTCCAGTAATCCTTTTGATGGCATGGTAATTTGTTGCAGGCCTAGCAGCAACATAGTTAATTACAGCTTTGACAATGGCAGACCAGGTCAAAGAAGATAAGGCTTAATGGTCTTTCTTCACACATTTAATCAGACGGTATTTGACAGAGGGGGAGTGAGGGGTAGAGAGGAGTAGAGAGAGAAAGAGAGAGGGAGAGGTAGAGGGAGAGAGAGAAGGAGAGTAAGAGAGAGGGAGAGGGAGAGAAAGAGATAGGGAGACAGGGAGAGGTAGAGAAAGAGATAGGGAGAGGTAGAGAGAGAAGGAGAGTAAGAGAGAAAATGATAGGGAGAGAGGTAGAGAAAGAGATAGGGGGAGAGGTAGAGGGAGAGAGATAAGGAGAGTAAGAGAGAGGGAGAGGTAGAGGTAGAGGGAGAAGGAGGGGAATAGAGAGGGAGAGTTAGGGAGAGATGGATATATATATATAATATACACAAACACCCAATTATATATATATATATATATATATATATATATATATATATATATACGTAGGAGGAATTGGTAGTTTACTTGAATCATTGTATAGTGAGGTATGTATATATATATATATATATATATATATATATATATATATATATTTATTCACGTTTGAGGGCGACCGGCAAAGGTGGAAGATGCTGGATGGCGGTCGTCCTCCGGTCTTTGATTTTCAGTCCCATGGATTTTATCTATTACATTCATTTATTATATTTCGAATACCTGATGATATCACCGGATTCATACGGAACCCTGTCATTGAAATGATCATAGTATAATAAACCTTTCAAGGATTTGCACAAGTCCAGCCTCCTGTCATTTCATTATAATATTATATATATATATATATATATATATATATATATATATATATATATATATATAAGAATTAGTAAATT
>OZ024757.1:18105518-18125518 GCA_964016885.1 Eledone cirrhosa
TCTGTATCTGTACAAATGTATTTATCTACATGTGTGTGTGTTTGTATCTTTGTATGAATGTGATGTGTGTGTGCGTGCGTGTGTGCGCGCCTCTTGAGAATTTGGTAAAAGTCATTGGTTCCTGAGAGACATATATTCACATATCTCCTATCTCTCATTATTTCTGCTGCTGGTCATGTTGTTATTGTTGTTGTTGTTGTCTAAGTGGGTGCGCATGTGTGTGTATATATGTATCCACGGTGTTTATACAACCCATCTCCATCTTCTAACAGCTCCTACATCCTACGTATGGGAACTACGTATGACCAATAAACAATGGATTATATCTACTAATGCCTACTCCACATTAATATGCATGAAATGTTTCTAATCCCTTGTTTTTAAACAATTCATTAGAAGATTACATCCCTACGTCACAGTTTTTCCCTTCTATATTTTCCCTGACTTTTTATGTTTTCTCCGTGTCCTATTATTTATGTTTGTCTATCATTTCATACGGTAAAGGATTGGTAGGCAGCAAGACATATAATAATAATTGTTTCTACTTTTGGCACAAGGCCAGCAATTACCCAGTACATTACTGGTACTTTATTCTATCGACCCCGTAAGGATGAAAGTCAAAGTCAACCTCGGCGGGATTTGAACTCAGATCGTAAAGGGACGTAACTCTATGCTGTTACGCCGATGTTGTTTAAGCCAACTATAACTATCCAGGTCACAGCTAATCTAATAATTGTTTCTACTTTTTGGCACAAGGCCAGCAATTATCCCAGTGTATTACTGGTACTTTATTTTATCGGCCCCGTAAGGATGAAAGGCAAAGTTAACCTCGGCGAGATTTGAACTCAGAATGGCAAGGGAAGTAACTCTTTGCTTGTTTCTACTTTTGGCACAAGGCCAGCAATTATTCCAGTGTATTACTGGTACTTTATTTCATCGACCCCGTAACGATGAAAGGCAAAGTTAACCTCGGCGGGATTTGAACTCAGACCATAAGGGGCCGTAACTCTGTGCTGCAAAGCAAGGCGTCCGACCCTCTACCGATACTGCCAATCCACCGCCTGATAATAATAATAATAATAATAATAATAATAATAATGATTTCATTTATTAGCCTCAAGGACCGACATATAGGGGACAATATAAAGACAGGGACAGTGGGGGGTTTACAATAAGGTCGAGTAAAAGTGCACAATGGCAAGACTAATTTAACAATGAAGATATAAAAATATAAAATAAACTATGCATAAATATAACAAAATAAATTCCCCTATAGGGGGTGGACGACTCAGGGGTGACTCAGGTACCCCACTAATCCTGAACCACCCTGCGCTTCTAGGGCACCCAGGGAGAGCACCCCTCTCCTCAAGTTAGCTAACCTATAGGCGCATGTTTAGAGTAGGCCCATTCACACGGGCCATTCTCGCCACATTCATCCACCTTTTAGCAAATGTAAATAATAATGATAATATTGGTGTCTTTCAATTTATAGTCTTTTCCTATATTATCACCCCGCCATCACCACCGTCAACGTCACCATCTACACTGTCAACATCATCACCACCTCCACCATCAACATCACCACCACCTCCGCCCTCAACATCACCACTACCTCCGCCCTCAACATCACCACCTCCACCACCGAAATTACCGCCATCTACACCGTCAACATCACCACCATCTCCACCATCACCACCACTACCAACATCACCGCCATCTCAATCACCATCACGACCACCACCGTCAACATCACCGCCATCACCACCAACATCACCACCATCTCCAACATCTACACCACCATCTCCAACATCTACACCACCTTCACCACCATCTACACCTCCAACATCACCACCGCCATCTCCACCACCACCACCATCTCCACCACCAACATCTCCATCACCATCTCTACCACCATCTACATCACCACCTTCTACACAGTCAACATCGCCCACTCTCGCCATAACAGATTATTATAATCAACCATGGGAATTGTTCAGCAATGTAGAAATATGCAATTAAGCTTATTTATTTATATATTTATTTAGTTTTATTGGACTTATTATTACCATTGTTGTTTTTGTTGTTAGTACTATGCTTTTTGATCTTGTTAATAACATCCTTAATATGTTAACGTATTAATGTTTAATAATGCTATTTTCATATTAATGTTTTATTTTATTATTATTATTATTATTATTACTATCATTATTATTATTATTATATATCCCTGGATTGATTTCTGGATTAAGGATTGTGTTGTATTCTTGTGAAAAATACCTCATTTCACGTTGTTCCTGCGAATAGAGTTTCCATTTGTCTTTTCCCCAGTGACACTATTTCCTTGGTCTGATCCGATGATCAAAGATTGTTTCCTTGGACTGATCTGATGATCAGCTCCTTTCTTCTGCCAGGAGTTATGATTGACAGACAGTATCAACAATGGAAAGACCAATGGAAACATTGCTTCTCTAGTCTGATCTGATGATCAGCTCCTTTCTTATACCATGATATACAATAGCCCGAGAGTATCAGTAATGAAAGGACCAATGGAAACATTGTCTCACCGCTCCGATCTTCGAAGAGATCCTTTCCTTTTTTTTTTTTTTCATAATTTTTATCATTCCTTAACGAGACCACAGGAAACCCCGACACAGCTCCTGAATTTATTAGAAATACCAGCAAAAAAAAAACTTTCAAAATTCCACTGTATTCTATATATATTTTTAGTCAGAATTTTATTTAATACTATAGATATATATTTAATAAGTACCTTATTTAATGCCATAGATATATCATTAGTGCGTACCTCATTTAATGTCATAGATATATTTTACTAAGTACCTCATTTAATGTCAGATATATTGTGTACCCTATTTATGTACCAAATATATATTGTAGTGTGTACCTTATTACATTAGATATATTGTAGTGTGTACTTTATTTAATGTCATAGATATATTGTAGTGTGTACCTCATTTAATACCATAGATATATTGTAGTGTGTACCTTATTACATTAGATATATTGTAGTGTGTACCTCATTTAATACCATAGATATATTGTAGTGTGTACCTCATATAATGCCATAGATATATTGTAGTAAGTACCTCATTTAATACAATATCAGGGAAAAAGCGGACGTAAAATGATGAAGATGATGAAGATGATGATATTGTAGTGTGTACCTTATTTAATTTCATAGATATATTGTAGTATGTACTTCATTTAATACCATAGATATATTGTAGTAAGTACCTCATTTAATACCATAGATATATTGTAGTGTGTACCTTATTTAATTTCATAGATATATTGTAGTATGTACCTCATTTAATACCATAGATATATTGTAGTGTGTACCTCCTATAATGCCATAGATATATTGTAGTAAGTACCTCATTTAATACCATATCAGGGAAAAAGCGGACGTAAAATGATGAAGATGATGAAGATGATGATATTGTAGTGAGTACCTTATTTAATTTCATAGATATATTGTAGTATGTACTTCATTTAATACCATAGATATATTGTAGTAAGTACCTCATTTAATACCATAGATATATTGTAGTGTGTACCTTATTTAATTTCATAGATATATTGTAGTATGTACCTCATTTAATACCATAGATATATTGTAGTGTGTACCTCATATAATGCCATAGATATATTGTAGTAAGTACCTCATTTAATACCATATCAGGGAAAAAGCGGACGTAAAATGATGAAGATGATGAAGATGATGATATTGTAGTGAGTACCTTATTTAATTTCATAGATATATTGTAGTATGTACTTCATTTAATACCATAGATATATTGTAGTAAGTACCTCATTTAATACCATAGATATATTGTAGTGTGTACCTTATTTAATTTCATAGATATATTGTAGTATGTACCTCATTTAATACCATAGATATATTGTAGTGTGTACCTCATATAATGTCATAGATATATTGTTGTAAGTACCTCATTTAATACCATGTCAGGGAAAAGCGGACGTAAAATGATGATGATGAAGATGATATTGTAGTGAGTACCTTATTTAATTTCATAGATATATTGTAGTAAGTACCTCATTTAATACCATAGATATATTGTAGTAAGTACCTCATTTAATACCATAGATATATTGTAGTGTGTACCTCATATAATGTCATATATATATTGTAGTAAGTACCTCATTTAATGCCATAGATATATTGCAGTGAGTACCTTATTTAATGTTGTAGATACATTTTGAATAAACAATATTTATTACACACAGAATTATATAATGATATATACACAATTAAAAAGTAAATCGTCCAAACTTGATGGTAGTTAATGAAAACACAAAAAGTAAAACAACGAAAGAGAGGAAAAGGTGGAAAGGAGTAAGTATTGTTAAAGAAAGAAATGGATGAAGGTGACAGAATCAACAGCTAAGTCAGAGTAGTGTTTCGGCTGCACCCCACCAACATCAGGGCCATGTCATTGCTGCTATGTCTGGAATATGTAACATTGTACATGTGTTTAAGATGAGAGGCTACAATTGAACTCAGAACGTAAATAATTGCAAGATGGGGCCACGAGGCATTTTGTCCGTCACATTAGCTATTGTACGAATTTATTGCCGCTTTTCTACCGCCACCACCGCTACCACCGCCCTGGCCTTCAGCAGCAGCAGCACCACCACCACCACCATGGTCTCCTCCCCCTACACCACCGCCGCCGCCACTACTACCACCACCACCCCTCCACCTCCACCACCAACTTCATCTCCACCAGCAACCACCGCCACGGTCTCCGCGACCACATTCTACATGGCCTCCACCACCACCGTCTTCCACCATCAACGCTGCCACCACCACCACCACCACCACTACCAACGCCACCTCCACCGCCACGGCCTCCCTCTACACCACCGCCGCCTCCACCACCACCGCCGCCGCCACCACTACTACCACCACCACCACCTCCGACACCATCTCCACCAGCAACCACCGCCACGGCCTCCACGACTACATTCTATCCCAACCCCCGCGCCCACGGCCTCCACCACCACCACGTCTTCCACCATCACCCCCCCCCCCCACCGCCGCCCAATAATAACGATAATGAACAAATAAATTGTTATTTTTATTTCCATCCAGTAAAACAATTTGTGATGTAAATGATTGCAGTCGTTATTAAATAATTCAGTTTGATATACTGCAATGACTGGCATTCCAGCTGAGTATTGCCATAGATCGATATTATTTTGTTCAATTAGAGAAATTATTCCATTATTTTTGTAGGATGGTTGTTTAAAAGATATGATGAAAAGTTGTTGCCAATTATATCAACTAAAATCTCACAACTTCCAGATTAGATTATCTCGTACAGTCTCTTAGCTGACACAGCCATATTTAGAGGAGAGAGAAACACACACAGACACACACACACACACAGATACGCACACACACACACACACAGACACACACACACACAGACACACACACATACACACAGACACACACACAGACATACACAGACACATATACACACAGACACACACACAGACACGAACAGACACACACACACACATACACACAGACATAGACAGACAGACACACAGACACACATAGACACAGACACACACACAGACACGAACAGACACACACACACACATACACACAGACATAGACAGACATAGACACACACAGACACAGACACACACACAGACACACACAGACATACACACACAGACACACAGACACACAGACACACATACACACACCGACACACACACACACACATATATATATATATATATATACAGGCACAGGCAGAAACACGATCACACACACACGTACACACACACAGACACACATATATATATATATACAAGCATAAACAGAAACACGATGACACACACACAGATACACACACACATATATGCACAGGCAGAAACACGATCACACACATACACACACACACATATATATATAAACAGGCACAGGCAGAAACACAATCACACACACACATACACACACACACACACACATATATATATATATATACAGGCACAGGCAGAAACACGATCATACACACACACATACACACAGACACATATATATACAGGCACAAACACGATCACACACATACACACACACTCCACATATATGTGTATATGTACATGTACGAGTGTTTATGCATATATATATATATATATGTGTGTGTGTGTGTGTGTGTGTATGTATGTTTGTAAGTGCGTGTGTGTGTACGTATATATATACATGTATATATATATATATATATGCGTGTGTGTGTGTATATGTGTATGTAACCAGTAGTATGTATATGTGTGTGTGTGTGTATATGCGTATGTAAACAGTAGTATATATATATGTGTGTATATATGTATGTAACCAGTAGTATATATATATGTGTATATATATATATGTGTGTATATATGTATGTAACCGGTAGTATATATGTGTATATATATGTATGTAACCGGTAGTATATATGTGTGTATATATGTATGTAAACAAAAGTATATATGTGTGTATATGTATGTAAACAGAAGTATATATATGTATATATGTATGTATACAGTAGTATATATATATGTGTATATATGTATGTAACCAGTAGTATATATATATGTGTGTATATATGTATGTAAACAAAAGTATATATGTGTGTATATATGTATGTAAACAGAAGTATATATATGTATATATGTATGTATACAGTAGTATATATATATGTGTATATATGTATGTAACCAGTAGTATATATATATATGTGTGTATATATGTATGTAATCAGTAGTATATATGTGTATATATGCATGTAATCAGAAGTATATATATATATATATGTGTGTATATATGTATGTAAACAGAAGTATATATGTGTGTATATATGTATGTAGTCAGTAGTATTTATGTGTGTATATATGTATGTAAACAAAAGTATATATGTGTGTATATATGTATGTAAACAGAAGTATATATATGTATATATGTATGTATACAGTAGTATATATATATGTGTATATATGTATGTAACCAGTAGTATATATATATATGTGTGTATATATGTATGCAATCAGTAGTATATATGTATGCAATCAGTAGTATATATGTGTATATATGTATGTAAACAGAAGTATATAAATATATATATATGTGTGTATATATGTATGTAACCAGTAGTATATATGTGTGTATATATATATGTAGCCAGTAGTATATATGTGTGTATATATGTATGTAGCCAGTAGTATATATGTGTGTATATATGTATGTAAACAGAAGTATATATGTGTGTATATATGTATGTAACCGGTAGTATATATGTGTGTATATATGTATGTAAACAAAAGTATATATGTGTGTATATATGTATGTAAACAGAAGTATATATATATGTGTATATATGTATGTAACCAGAAGTATATATATATATATGTGTGTGTATATATGTATGTAACCAGTAGTATATATGTGTGTATATATGTATGTAGTCAGTAGTATATGTGTGTATATATGTATGTAGCCAGTAGTATATATGTGTGTATATATGTATGTAGTCAGTAGTATATATGGGTGTATATATGTATGTAGCCAGTAGTATATATATGTGTGTATATATGTATGTAAACAGAAATATATATGTGTGTATATATGTATGTAACCAGTAGTATATATGTGTGTGTATATGTATGTAGTCAGTAGTATATATGTGTGTATATATGTATGTAAACAGAAGTATATATGTGTGTATATATGTATGTTGCCAGTAGTATATATATGTGTGTATATATGTATGTAAACAGAAGTATATATGTGTGTATATATGTATGTAAACAGAAGTATATATATGTATATATGTATGTAAACAGAAGTATATATGTGTGTATATATGTATGTAAACAGAAGTATATATGTGTGTATATATGTATGTAGTCAGTAGTATATATGTGTGTATATATGTATGTAGTCAGTAGTATATATGTGTGTATATATGTATGTAACCAGTAGTATATATGTGTGTATATATGTATGTAGCCAGTAGTATATATATGTGTGTATATATGTATGTAAACAGAAGTATATATGTGTGTGTATATATGTATGTAGTCAGTAGTATATATGTGTGTGTATATGTGTATGTAAACAGAAGTATATATGTGTGTATATATGTATGTAGTCAGTAGTATATATATGTGTGTATATATGTATGTAACCAGTAGTATATATGTGTGTATATATGTATGTAGTCAGTAGTATATATATGTGTGTATATATGTATGTAAACAGAAGTATATATGTGTAAAATAACCAACACTGTCCAGTTATCAGCAACTGTCGGAAGTAAAACAAAACAATAAAATATATTGATTCCATGTAGGATATCGATTAAAGATAGATTAGATAGTAAATATTGAAATATAATAACCACTGTATTAATACTACTGCGACTACTACTACTACCACTACTGCTACTACTGATGACGTTACTACTACCACCTCCATACCGACCTCACCACCCCCACGACATACTACCACCGCCACCACCACCATACCACCCCCACCACCACCACCGCCATACCACCACCACCACCCCCATACCTTCACCGCCACCATACCACCACCACCACTACCATACCACCACCATACCACCACCATACCGCCTTCACCACCATACCGCCTCCACCACCATACCACCACTACCATACCATCACCATACCCCGCCATACCACCACCATACCACCACCACCACCACACCGCCACCATGTACACAAGGAAAATATTTAATCTTCGAATTTCGTTTTGCTTACGAAATGTAATTAATAAAGAATAACTTTAATATTAAACACTGTAATATCAGATTGATGGTGTTGTT
Source organism: Eledone cirrhosa (assembly GCA_964016885.1). NCBI lineage: Eukaryota > Metazoa > Mollusca > Cephalopoda > Octopoda > Eledonidae > Eledone > Eledone cirrhosa. The sequence continues at coordinate 18,114,401 of OZ024757.1, forward strand.
GTTGTTGTTATTGTTGCTATTATAGTGTTGATGTTGTTATAGTGTTGTTGTTAGTTGTTATTGTTATAATGTTGCTGTTATTATATTGTTGTTGCTGTTGTTATTGTTGCTATTATAGTGTTGATGTTATAGTGTTGTTGTTGTTAGTTATTGTTATATTGTTGCTGTTATTATATTGTTGTTGCTGTTGTTATTGTTGTTGTTATTGTTGCTATTATAGTGTTGTTGTTGTTAGTTGTTATTGTTATATTGTTGCTGTTATTATATTGTTGTTATTATTGTTGCTATTATAGTGTTGATGATGTTATAGTGTTGTTGTTGTTAGTTGTTATTGTTATATTGTTGCTGTTATTATATTGTTGTTGTATTGTTGTTGCTGTTGTTATTGTTGTTGTTGTCATATTGTTGTTATAGTGTTGATGTTATTGTTGTTGCTGTTATTATTGTTATATTGTTGTTGTACTGTTGTTGCTGTCATATTGTTGTTATAGTGTTGTTGTTATTGTTGTTGTATTGCTGTTGCTGTTATTATCGTAATTACATTGTTGTTGTTGTTGTTATTGTTGTTGGTATTATTATAGTGTTGTTGTATTGCTGTTATTGTGTGTTGTATAGTTATTACTATAATTACATTACTATTGTTGCTTTCCTATCGTTGTTATATTGTTGTTGTTGTTGTTGTCATTGTTGCCATTGCTGTTGTTGTTGTTGCTGTCATTGTTGTTGTTGTTGCTATTATTGTTGATGTTGCTGTTGCCATTATTGTTGTTGCTGTTGTTATTGTTGCTATTATTGCTGCTGCCATTATTGATGTTGCTGTTGCCATACTTGTTGTTGCTGTTGTTGTTGTTGTCATTATTGTTGTTGATGTTATTATTGTTGCTATTATTGTTGCTGCTATTATTGTTGCTGCTATTACTGATGTTGCTGTTGCCATTATTGTTGTTGCTGTTGCTGTTGCTGTTGCCGGTGTTGTTGTTGTTGTTGTTGTTCTGTTAATATATTTTCTTTATGACTATTATCCATATTCATTTCATTTTTATCACGAATCTTTATCAGTGCTTGATTTTCTATTGTGTATCATACATTGTATATTGTCAATGGTGCTACGTTGTTGTTGTTGTTACTGTTGTTGTTGTTGTTACTGATGCTGCTGGTACTATTGTTGTTACTGATGCTGCTGTTGTTATTGTTGTGTTTACTGTTGTTGTTGTTGTTACTGCTGTTGCTGGTACTGTTACTGTTGTTGTTACTGTTGTTGTTACTGATGCTGTTGATACTGTTATTTTTGTGGTTGTTGCTACTGTTGTTGTTACTGTTGCGCTTGTACATATAGCTGTTGTTGCTACTGTTGCTGTTGTTGTTGTTGTCAGACGTGTCGTTGTTGACGTTGGTATTGTTAATATTGTTGTTATTGTTCCTGTTGTTATTTGTTGCTTTTGGTCATATTATTGTTGGTGCTGCAATTGTTGTTGTTGTTATTGTTGCTGCTGTTGTTGTTGTTGTTACATGTAATTTTTTTCTATTCTATTTTTTCTTAATGGTGGAGTAATTGTATTTCTTGTTATTGTAGTAGTAGTAGCAGCAGCAGCAGTATTAGTAGTAGTAATAGTAGAAGTAGTAGTGGTTATATATATATATATATATATATATATATATAACCACATGCATACACTCATACATATATATATATATATATATATATATATATATATATATATATATATATATATAAAATGGAAAATTTGAACAGGAACAAAACAGAGAGGCAGTACAACGAATGTTTATTAATTTCACGCTCTGGAGAGTGGGGTGGTGGTGGGGAACGACGTTTCGGGCATAAGCCCTTCCTCAGGTGAGAAGTGTGTGGGAAGAGAGTTCATATCGCGAGGGGAGTGGTGGAGAGACATATCGCGAAAAGGGGGTGGGAGGAAACGGTGCGAATGAAAATATATATATATATAATTCGGTTTTGAATTTAGGAACGTAGTACATCGCATAAGATGTACTGGAGTACAGTGTAAGAATAAGAACACAACACGCGTAGGTAAGAGGGCCCGTAGTATAGGAGAAATGATAAGTGAACACTGGCGAGAACTCCAGGATGGGAAAAGCTCATCAGTACTCCACTAACATGCCAAAATAAAACATAGAGGTTCATTAGAGAACATAGAGATAAAAATCATATCCACACACAGAACAGATGCAATGCTCAGACAAATCACAGAGGCAACAAATATAAAGGAAATCCAACCAAAATTAAACAGAAAACATGAGTGGAATAGCAACATCACAACTAGTAATTAAGGACAAAATGAAGATATACAGACACACACAAAAACCAAACTAACAAAACAAACCAGACACTCACAGACACAACAAACTAGTGACAAGTAAATAAACACATAAATAAATAGATAAATAAATAGATAAATAAACACACACACGGATGTAAAGCATGCGCAGACTAAGCACACAACACACACAAACAAGATGGTGTAGGACAGAACCATGGAGAGCGATAACTTTTTGTTTTATATATATATATATTTATATATACCTATATATATATAAACACATCTACATACATGCACTCATATCCATATATATATATATATACTCACACACACACATATATATATATATCTATGTATGTATATATATACGGAAGAAGTTTTCCTTCATCAGTTGTCTGCTGGGGTCTCGGATGTTTCTACGCATTAAAGACAAGATACCTCGCCGCATGTGTTCACTGGGGGGGGGGGGGGGTAAGATATCTTGTCTTTAATGGGTAGAAATGTCCAAGACCCCAGCAGACAACTGATGAAGGAAAACTTTCTGCCGTTTAGGCTTTCTTATTATTTTTAAGTATTCCTTATCCAGGAACTACACAGCCTCCTCTCTTCTTCATATGTTTTATATATATATATATATATATATATATATATAATATAAGATCAAAAGATGGTTAAAAGAGTTCCAAGTATATTATTATTGCGCATTTCAAAAACAAATATCATCATGAGATGATATCTGCGTTTTCGTCAGATAAAATAGGGATACATGATATGAAGGTTAAAAAACACTTGTGAATACTGAAGTTTTAAATCAACATATTCACTATTCACAAGTGTTTTTTAACCTTCATATCATGTATCCCTATTTTATCTGATGAAAACGCAGATATCATCTCATGATGATATTTGTTTTTGAAATGCGCATAATAAAATACTTGGAACTCTTTTAACCATCTTTTGATCTTATATATTATTTATACTCCAGTCCTACAAACTGGAGAGTGCTACTTATCCGATATTTGCATTGCTTTATTGTGCTACAATAAAACTCACCTCCTACAATATATATATACACACACACACACACACATACATACATTTTTACATAAATATATACAGGTACATACACACATTTATAACTTTTTACCACTCTCTTTGTCTCCACCCCTCTCGCTATCTATCTACCTCTCTCCCTATCAACTTATCACCCTATCTTTCTCTCTGCCTCCATCTATCTCCCCTCATACCTCTCTATCTACCTATCTGTCTGTCTATCTCCTGTTCCCACAACGCCACACATTATCACCCTCTTCCTTAGTCATTTGTCTCACTACCCTATCAAACATTCTCTCCCATCTATTATTTTAGTCACCACAGTGAAAATATATTCCCGCGCTTTTTTACTTTCATTTTCCCATTACACATTACTCTCTATCTTTCTCTATCTCTCATCTTATTCCATTTAATATACTTTCTACAACTACGTCCTCTATCTTTACACCTTTCTCCCTGACTCTTGCTCTATCTATCTATCTATCTTTGTATTTTACTCTCTCTCTCTACCCACTACTCATACACAGAGGCATTCAAGTCTCACTCTTTTCTCCCTTCAATCCTTACATATTTTTTCACTCATTCATTTTGCATTACAAATCTCTCTCTCTCTCCCTCCCTCCCCCCTCCCTCTCTCCCTCTCTCGTTACTCCAGAATCTCTAGTATCTGCAGAGTTATCAGAAATCCTATTATTGCCCGGGGAATCTAAATTTGATTATAACGCCAAAAGAAATTAATAATTCAAAAGTTTGTGTTTGAAAAGATTGGAAATAATTTTAGCGTATTTTCATTTTATTTTATTTTATTTTATTTTATTTTAATTTTATTTTATTTTATTTTATTTTTCAAATTCCAGTTAGTTTAGTCTTATATTTATAATAATTATTATGATTGTACACATTGTTTTGGCAGCATCGGTAGAGCGTCGCACACCATGCTTTGCAGCATAGAGTTTCGTCCTTTTATGTTCTGAGTTCCAGTTCCACCGAGGTTTAGCTTTGCCATTCATCCTTACGGGGGTCGATACAAGAAAATACCAGCAACACACTGGGGTCGATTTAACCGACTTTTCCCTCCCACCAAAATTGTTGTTCTTGTGCCTAATTCAGAAGCCATTATTTTTATTATTTTGTCGCGTAGTGTAGATGAGAAAATGCATCCGAGCATTTAGTCATCTCTCAAGTCAAAACAAAGATCTCAGACAGATAATACATTACTCAATATTTACTATTGTATTTTCATATTAAACACTTTATTTCACATAATTATTTCACATAATATCGAATCTATCAGATTTTGATATCATCTATTTTGAGAACCACAACTGAACATAAACTTGAGCAGCCATTTATGGCTGGTAAGAACAGAAAGAAGTGAGAGAATTCTGTGCAGATAGGGCCGGTTTAAATGCTAAAGGGTTAAAATGTGCACAGTTCCTATCAAGGCTGATATCTGTATGACACCAATCTTGTATGGTATTTCCAACAACTTTATGAAGTACTAGCAGTAAAGCCCAGCGTTGCTCGGGGTCGCTCAGTAGCTGTGTTAAAGTTACAATGTTAAGTTTCTTTTTTGGCTTAAAGTCTGTCTGCACGACTGTCTGTCTGCACGACTGTCTGTCTGCACGCCTAACGAAATTTACAGATACATATATTTTAAATAAACTTATATAATTTTTGCTTTTTTTTACGAAATATTTGCTTGTTTTACGTAGTCTTTAAATAGACTTGTTTTCAAGTAAAAATATTGTTTTAAAAGGCTTTTAAATGGAAATGAAGCAAAACGGAAGCTTAGTGTTCGAACTGATGAATTTTGCAGGTCAAAATTTTGCTGGCTCGACAACTGTTCGTGTATTGTGTTAATGTCATTTTAAACGCTGAGAAAGCCAGCGTAATTTTTTTAATTTTTGCACGCAGACGCTCAATGTAAACAGAACAAAGGGAAATAACTGATCACTTACGCTCAAAAATCGATACATTATATTCGATTTCGTCAGATAGGGCGGGTCAATTTGAAATATTTTTTTTCCGATGTCTTCGCTAGGGCTCAATGTACAAGTATAGCAATTTCGGTGCAATTCCGTGAGAGATTCTAAGAGGAGATGTGTGCCAAAAATCGATAGACAGACAGACAACCTCAGTTTTATATATATAGATTGAACTTTCAATGGGATTGACCCTAATACCACGATCATAACTGGTCTTACTGTCATATTACTGCCATCTCCAATTTAAATACGAAGTACTTGGTGATTTGTTCAACCTCTTTACACGTAGTATTCATTGCTATTGGTGTGGCTGCCTCTATGATCTTATAGCATTTGCTTTTTTTCTAAATGTCCATCGGCAATCTTTAAACATTAATACTATTATTGGGTGTGGATTGGCAGTATCGGTAGAGAGTCGGACGCCATGCTTTCCAGCATAGTTACGTCCTCCCTTTACAGTCTGAGTTCAAATCCCGCCGAGGTTAACTTTGCCTTTCATCCTTACGGGGTCGATAAAATAAAGTACCAGTAATGTACTGGGTAATTGATGGCCTTGTGCCAAAAGTAGAAACAATTATTATTAATGTTATTATTAACTTTATTTTTACACAAAAAACACTCTGTATCGCTCGGTGTCGTCCTTCTTGTCCTCTTTAAGTAAACCTCGTGTGGCTAATAAAGAGACCATTGTCGTCATTGATGAATTGGCAGTATCAGTAGAGGGTTGGACGCCATGCTTTCCAGCATAGTTACGTCCCTTTACGGTTTGAGTTCAAATCCCGTCGAGGTTAACTTTGCCTTTCATCCTTACGGGGTCGATAGAATACAGTTCCAGTAATGTACTGAGTAATTGCTGGCTTTGTGCCAAAAGTAGAAACAATTGTTAGGGCGCTGGATTGGCAGTATTGGTAGAGGGTCGAACGCTATACTTTGCAGCAAAGAGTTACGTCCCTTTATGGTCTGGGTTCAAATCCCGCCGAGGTTAACTTTGCCTTTCATCCTTACGGGGTCGATAAAATAAAGCACCAGTAATGCACTGGGATAATTGCTGGCCTTGTGCCAAAAGTAGAAACAACTATTAATCTGAGCATGTGCCTGTTAATCTGAGGAGGAGAACTAAGAGGAGAAACTTGCTCTAGTGATCAAGGTAGTGTGCATATTGATATTATATGCAAATATATATACATGTAGATATGATACAACAAATAAAATCGTAGTTGACAATATACGCAGAAACTGAAGAGAGACTGTGTTACACTCTCTTCTGAAATCAGTAAAGTAATCCAAGATGCATTAAACAAGATGATATTATATGTTGGCAGTATCGGTAGAGGGTCGGACGCCCTGCTTTGACGCATAGAGTTATGGCCCTTGCCATTCTGAGTTCAAATCCCGCCGAGGTTAACTTTGCCTTTCATCCTTATGGGGTCGATAAAATAAAGTACCAGTAATACACTGGGTAATTGCTGCTCTTGTGCCAAAAGTAGAAACAATTATATATAAACTGCATATAAACTTAAAGGAGGAAATTAGCGACGGAAATATAAACCTTATATAACGATGAAAAAATGTGAACGTTTATATAGGAGATGTAAAAAGTGTTATAACGGACATTAACCGGAACTGTTGACATTTGAATATTTAAAGAAATATATACATACATACCATTACAAATGCTTAGATATTATAAATGTTACAATATTAAAGAAAATGTAAAGGAAGGGGTGAACAACGGAGCCAACTCCAGAGCAAAAGACAGCAACGTCGCGAGTACTGGGCAACCTCTCTAATGATTTTTGAGACAAGCCAGCACACACGCAGCGTTGCCTCGGGTGATGGCGAGGCTGATGCGCTGAAACAGCCAAGCACCCTCGCGAGATTCGCCAGTTACCTCTATTAGGCGAGCCCCCAGTGAGGAGAGGAATCTCGCAGTCGGCGGCCCGACTCCCGCATCTGTTAAAAAGTAATACTTTATATATAAGAATATTTTTGTTTAATCAAGAGTTACGAAATTTAGTAGATAAATGACATAATATTAATTCTTTATTTATTCAAAGTAATCCAACTTATTTTACGAATGTGATGAGCAAATATAAAACGGACGCTGTCCCCCACTCCTTCCTATATTATATTATAGACTAGCAGAAAAACCACCCTCTGCTGGTTTTCTGCTAGAATGAGTAGTGTGTATATTAATATTATACGCTAGTATATATACATGTAGATGTGATACATCAAATAAAATCGTAATTGACAATATACACAGAAATTGAAGAGAATCTGTGTTACACTATCTTATGTAATCAGTAACGTAATCCATGATACATTAAAAAGAAGACGATATTATATATAAACTGCATTAGGAGAAAATTAGTGACAGAAAATTAGTAAGTTTATTTAAGCGATCGCCACGGGAAGTGTTGGGATTTGAACATTTTAAAGAAGTTAATCTTGAAATAAATAATAAAATATATTTAATCAACAGCCACGAAATTTAGTAGATAAATTATGTAATATTTTACTAATGGGATAAAAAAATTATAAACCGTATGTGTTTTTTTGTGAATATAGTTATAGGTGTGTGAGGGTATGCGTATTTGTGTGTATTTGTGTGTTTATATTTATACACTCTTTATACACTCTTACATATAAATGTATACATATGTATACCAAGATATTGTCTTGGTTATCAATGTTAGTTACAGATAATTTTCTTGAGAGAACAAATTGTAATAAGATAATTATTAAACTAAAACCTTGGTTATGCATCTGTCAGTTATGAGGGCATAGGGTAGGCTAGTTTTATATAAACATTATTGTTCCTCGTATTTTCCTTATTTATTATGTCAATATATATTTTATAATTATTATTTTCTTTATTTCACAGACGTCTGGCTTTATACGGTGTATTTTTTTATTTTATAATATACTTATTTTTCGTCATAATTTTATGTAAAATATATATTTTGTAGTATTTACATTAATTGAATAATTCTGCAGAATTTTGACTGTTCACTTAGGGGAGTCTAGTGTATTTAGTGTTGATTAAAAATGAAAGTATCTCAACTTGTTTGCCTGCTAATTATTTTATCAAATTTTTGTTGTCACAGCTAATTAAATTTATTATCATTACTACTACTACTACTACTACTATTACTATTATTATTATAAAATCTGTATATATCTGTACTGTTTATATATATCTTTATATATATATATATATATATATATATATATATATATATATTACATACATACAGACATCTTCATATATATATACACATATATACATATATATATAAATATACATACATACACATACATGCATATACATACGTATATATATATATATATATATATTCATATATATTCATACATACATATGATGGCTGCAAACTCAGCGGAGAGTACTGCAATCGCTTCTCAGAAAATGGTGCACTTTTAGGCTACGGTCAGCCACAGAAACCTGTAACTTATCGTGAACAAGCAATGCCTGTGCTTTGAAGGTTTTTTAAGCGTGGAAAGGCCTTGCACTCGACCAATCCCACCCTCTGGGCATCGAAAACACTACCCGAAAAGAGAACTCGTCAACATCACCCGATGCTTCCGAATGATATATATATATATATTTTTTTTTTTTTATTTTATTTTATAGAAGGAGCTTCTACAGGACTAGTACTGTTTCATTCAGATGAAATCTTCAGGAAGATTTCATCTGAATGAAACAGTACTAGTCCTGTAGAAGCTCCTTCTATAAAATAAAAAATGTTTACTCTGCCATGTATTGAGTACCTTACTTACTGCGGTTATCCCCGACTCAACCCGGGACCTACGTATATATATATATATATATATATATATATATATATATATATATATATATATATATATATGTATAAAATTATAGAGGCTGGATTTTAAAGAATTCCAGTAATAATCAGGAACTGATTATACAGAGCGATTGCCGGTCCAGCAAAAATTAAAAATTAGGATTGGTGCTCTGAAATAGCGATGTATACATAAATGTATGTATAGTATATTTGGTAATATACCGTATGTTTAATTTAAAACATTTTGAAGACCTTGCGCTATCATTTTAATTGTAGAAAACTGCCAGTGTCATTCCTCTATTCAAAAAGGGTGACCTCACATCGCCCGTCAACGACGATCGTCCAGCCAGTCTTACTAGCTGCAATGCCAAACTGATGGAATCCTGTGTCAGAGAAACACTCTGGAACTTCTGGAATTCTCACAGCCTTATCCAGCCCACGCAGTTTGGATTTATCCCTAACTCCAGCTCCTGTGATCAACTTAGCAAGTCTCTTGAAGACATCACCCGGATCACTGATGGCGGCTCATGGGTGGATGTTGTTTACAATGAATTTGCTAAAGCTTTTAATTCTGTGTCACACAAAAGACCTATGGCAAAACTCTCTGCAATGGGTGTGAAGGTCCCCTTTTGTTTGTTGCATATATTAATGACATAGATGGCAACTTAAAGAATGCCACAGTACTGAAATATGCAAATGACATCAAGCTGTACCTTGAGATAAAAAGGACAGATCCTGAACACTATAGATCTTTCCTGCAATCAAACCTGGACACAATTCAGTAATGGACCATGGACTGGCAACTCAAGCTGGATGCGGACATGTGTATCACCATGTATTTTGGGATTAAAAACCCAGCGTCCTCATACTCCCTCCACAACACTAATATCAAGAAGTCTTCTTGTGAACGTGACCTGAGCATTACGGTCAGCAGTGATTTGTGTTGGACAAAGCACGTCTCTATAATTGTCAAGAAGGCCGAGGGTGTCTTAGCATCACTCAGCAAGACCTTTTTCATCCACTCTCCAACGATCTATTTAAAGCTGTACATAGCTATTGTGCGGCCACACTTAGAATTTGCATCACCAGTCTGGAATCCCTATCTTGCTCAAAACATTGATCCCTGGAAACTTTTCAGAGACGTGCAACCAAGCGAATACCCTCCATAAGGCATCTACCATACTCTGAACACCTTGCTTCCCTGGGCATGGATACAATAAAGCTGCAACACCTGGCAACTGACTTGGCAAATACCTACGAAATTATTGCCAACAACAACCTTGGGCACCTTTTTGTATTCCATGTGTCTAAGACATGTAGGCATGCCTACAAAATCAGAAAACAGCAAAGCTCCTATGACATTCGAAAACATTTTTTCATGCTCAGATTTGCTGAAGCATGGAACAAACTACCTGCATCAGTTGTTAGCTGTCGAGACACTGCATCCTTTAAAACCTCAATGCTTCCTGAAATTCGCCACCACTACACCTGATATTCCCCCTCCATACACATGCACACATGTATATCATGACTCATACACTATTCACTTTCCTGACATTTGTCCATTATTCTATGTACTATACATGTACCTTTGATGAGTTGTAGTGCACCTGAGCACTGTACACAATAATTTCATTATTATTATTATTATTATTATATAAACAAATACGTATGCATAGAAACATACATATTTATATAATATATACATACATACACTGAAACACACCTATATACATACATGCATATATACATACATTTATACACCTATATACATACATTTATACATATATACATACATATGTATATGCATACATACATACATAATACATACACATATATACATTTATCCATACATGCCAACATAGATACATTCATCAATACATACGTAAGTAAATACACACATGCATATATCAATACATACATACGTACATACATAGATACATGTATATA
>OZ024757.1:18138018-18145518 GCA_964016885.1 Eledone cirrhosa
ATATATATATATATATATATATGTATATATATATATATATATATATATATATATATATATATGTATATATATATATATATATATATATGTATATATATATATATATATATATATATATATATATATATATATATGTATATACATATATGTATATATACATGTATATATACATGTATATATATATGTATTTATATATATGTATATATACATGTATATATATATGTATATATATATATATATATATATATATATATATATATATATATATATATATATATATATATGTATGTATGTGTTGTGTGTAAATATATATATTTATATATGAATGTGCGTATATTAGTGCGCATAAAGCTAATCGCAATCTAACGAACAAACATGTTTATTAAATAGTCTATTTAGCTAGCAATCGTTCTCCATATCTCTCCTCTCTCTCTTCCCCCTCTCATATATATGTTACATACATATAAAGAGAGAGGGAGAGATGGTATGATGGGCAAAGTACAAAAGGCATGTGTACGTATTTACAGTTGAATTCACAGCTACACACACATATATACACACGTCCACACATGCATACATGTACAGATACGTATACTCTCGTGTATAGACACTTATATACATACACAACCAGCATACATAGCCATGTATATACATATATAGACACAAATATAATTTAGCCTGGGATTTAACTCGGCTTCCTTGGCATTAAGTGACAGAGGGTAGAAGACTCTCTTTCCCCTAACCAAAACACCAGTCCATCGCAGGGTTAAAGCCTGTTTCAAGACAGAGACTCATTAGACCGGTACTTTTCTTGTTTCATTAACATTATGCCTCTCAGAGTATAATATTCCCCCGCACCTAGGCAGAACGCCAGTCCATCGCAGGTTTAAAACCTGTCCCAACCCAGCCCGCCAGACAACCGCAGGTCTAAAACCTGTCCCAACCCAGCACGCCAGACCACCGCAGGTTTAAAACCTGTCCCAACCCAGCCCGCCAGACAACCGTAGGTTTAAAGCCTGTCCCAACCCAGCACGCCAGACCACCGCAGGTTTAAAGCCTGTCCCAACCCAGCACGCCAGACAACCGCAGGTCTAAAGCCTGTCCCAACCCAGCACGCCAGACCACCGCAGGTCTAAAACCTGTCCCAACCCAGCACGCCAGACAACCGCAGGTCTAAAGCCTGTCCCAACCCAGCCCGCCAGACCACCGCAGGTTTAAAGCCTGTCCCAACCCAGCACGCCAGTCCATCGCAGGTCTAAAACCTGTCCCAACCCAGCACGCCAGTCCATCGCAGGTTTAAAACCTGTCCAAACTCAGCACGCCAGACCATCGCAGGTTTAAAACCTGTCCAAACTCAGCACGCCAGTCCATCGCAGATCTAAAACCTGTCCCAACCCAGAACGCCAGACCACCGCAGGTTTAAAGCCTGTCCCAACCCAGCACGCCAGACCACCGCAGGTCTGAAGCCTGTCCCAACCCAGCACGCCAGACCACCGCAGGTTTAAAGCCTGTCCCAACCCAGCGCGCCAGTCCATTGCAGGTTTAAAGCCTGTCCCAACCCAGCACGCCAGACCACCGCAGGTTTAAAGCCTGTCCCAACCCAGCACGCCAGACCACCGCAGGTTTAAAGCCTGTCCCAACCCAGCACGCCAGACCACCGCAGGTTTAAAGCCTGTCTGAACCCTGAAGGCTCATTAGGCCGGTATTTATCCGGTTTGTATGGTGACTGAGCGTATAAGACTCTCTAAAATCTAAGCAGGATGCCAGTCCACCGCAGGGTTAACCCCTAAGCTACTGCTGGTACTCATTTTAATAAATCAATGTACTGGTGCAATGGGAAATTAAGTGTTTCGCTCAAAAGCATAGCACACAACCCGATCACGGAATGGACTCACGACATTATGCTCGTAAGTCCATCACACTAACAACTAAACTACGCACCTTCACGTGGTCTTATTAATACAATAGAATATTTAGTTATTAGCATATTTCTATTAATATTTTACTAATAACTTCTGTTATTCGCTTTTATAACCCTGTTTTATTTACAATATGATTACGTCTCTTCCTAATTGATTTATTGAACATAGATTTATCAAAAGCTTTTGTAGTATTTATAGTCATTCCCTAATAATCAAATAACTCCGCTATTGATCTCCAATATTAATTACACACTGCCCAATTTACTGATATACGTACGACATAACAACTTCTACACGGTCGCTTTATTTCCACGAAATAACAGTCAAATCTCGCTTTAATTAGAAAACCATAATATCACCATACTCTAATTAAGTCATACCCACCGTGAGGCCACACGCCCCACAGAAGTGGAGTGGGGGTCAATTTGAAACTGATGTTAATGAGAAACTTCAAGTTTTTCCTTATCACTTTTACACCAAGGCAACCTTTGTATACATCACTGTGAGGAAACTCCTGTCTCACCTCGTCCACATGTTATTGTCCATCTGGTACCATCTTTACAACAATTTGTTTAAACTTCAAAGTTCATCATCGCCGGTTTCATATCAAAGAGGGGTCAAAACAATTTTTGAGATGTTGCGGTGAGGCCTGGGGCATTAAAATTTGGGAACCACTTGGCTAATTACTTTCAGGCAGTCGGCTATAAAATTGTGTACCACACCAAATTGATACGGGGGTTGTCACGGATGGAAGGACTTATATGATACTGGTTTGTCACCCATTGATCATCTCAAGTAAATCAATATCAACAGAATCAATAAAAGCCTACACACTTGTATTAATGTTAATAGAATAGTTAACACAAATATATAACTGGTAGTGGGTAGTATTGAAAAGGACCGCATGACTAAGAAGTTCGCAGAGCGTCAGACACGATGCTTTGTAGCATAGAGGCATGGCCCTTTACGGCACGAATTCAAATCCCACTGAGGTTAACTTTGCCCATTATTCTTACGGGTTCGATAAAATAAAGCCCCAGGAATGTAGTGGGGGTAATTGGTGGGCTTATACCAAAAGTAGAAACAAATACACATCTATATATCTGTCTCTATAGATATATAGATATATATAGAGAGAGAAAGAGATAGGGGACAGAGAGAGAGAGAAAAAAAGAGAGAAAATAAAGGAGAGACAGAGAGAAATTAATACGCCACTCCTGTATCTCATGATATATCAAATATTACATCCTAGATTTTGTAACACTGGCACTGCATATATATATATATATATATATATATATATATATATATGTATCTATCTAAGGCGGGTAAAATTCCCGAGATCCATGGACGAGTTCTCTCCAGCGGTCTCTGTCCCTCATTATCGCTGCCATATCCTGCATCTCCAACAGACCAGTGTCTGTCCTTAGGACATCAACATATGTTAACCTCGGTCTTCCTCTTCTAGTGTGTCCATGTAGGGGCTCCCAAAGGAGAATGCTGAGGATGGCTCTGAACATTAATCAGTATACACTGAGGATGAAAAACTCAGAGCTGTATGGGAGCATCCCAAACGTCAGCTCAAAAGTGACACAGAGGAGACTGAGGTTGGCTGGACATGCTCACCGACATCCAGAGTTGACATATATATGTATATATAGTAATAATTGTTTCTACTTTTGGCACAAAGCCAGCAATTACTCAGTGCATTACTGGCACTTTATTTTATTGACCCCGTAAGGATGAAAGGCAAAATTAACCTCGGCGGGATTTGAACTCAGAATACTAATATGTATAGTAATAATAATAAATGTGAAGACTAAAATCCAAAGAGGGCTCGATGAGGATAAATATATATCAAATATATAAGAACCCTAGAGCAAATATTTATTAAAATAACAGATTAAAGTTTAAGCAAAGAATCGCTGCTTTCACCCTTAACGGGATCTTCAGAAGATCCCGTTAAACCGTTAAGGGTGGCTGAAAGCAGCGATTCTTTGCTAAAACTTTAATCTGTTATTTTAATAAATATATATATATATATATATATATATATATATATATATATATATATATATATATATATATATAAAAGTTAGAAGCTAGAAGGCCAGAACGATGCAGGTTTGGAGATAAAATATAAATGTAAAGGATAGCGCTGACAATTAGTCTTTACCTTAATTTATTCATATATCCTGATAATATCGAGATAATATCTCTTCGTCTGAGGAAAGTAAAGGATATATGAATAAATTAAGAAAAAATACTAATTGTCAGCGCTATCTCCAAACGTGCATTGTTCTACGCCTTCTAACTTCTCACGTTTATACCTCACTATACAATGCTTCAAGTAAACTACGAAATCCTTATATATATATATATATATTGTTATGTTTTGGGAGGGTCCTGTTGCCAATAAGAAACACACGCACCAGTTGTTTTCACTCCAATTTATTATAAGTTAAATTTATAAATTTAACTTATAATAAATTGGAGTGAAAGCAACTGGTGCGTGTGTTTCTTATTGGCAACATGACCCTCCCAAAGCATAACAATATCGGTTTCAACACGTTTTCAGATAAAGAATCTTGCTAAATAAATTCAGAAACGAAATATATATATATATATACATATATACATGGCCTGCTTTTTCCCGAAGACGCTTCGGTTCTGAAACTGCTCACTATCCTCTTTGTCTTTCTATTTCTTCTTTAATTTCTCATACTATTTCCTGATGAAGGACTACCTGCCGAAACATAAAGACGCTTTCTCTATTATATAAAACAAAGATAATATGTTTCTCCACTGTTCTGTGTCGTTTGCTTTGTTATTTCCGTCTACATGTTGTGTATGTATATATATATATATGTATATATATGTGTGTGTCAGGTCACCAGTTGGTGCTACTGGTAACATGTATTCCAGTACAACCTGTCTCATGGTCGGGTCGTTGGCGACTAAACTGGCAACCCCACCAAGGTTTCTTGGTGAGAAGGGTGAGTGTGGACATCCTGCAGGACTAAAAACAAAACCTGTCAAAGGGCAAAGGAGCTCTTAAGAGTCAATGGCCATCCAAAATCACCGGGAGAGTTGACCCCTTAGCCTTTGTCAAGGCAGAATTCTAGGAGAAGGAAAACTCTGATATATCACCTGCAACCCTGATGGTATCCAATGATGTTGACTTGTTCTTCTTTTTGGTAAATATCATCTTGGTTAAGAGAGTGGGACTGGCTTTGTGCAGTGCCTTTGCTCACTATAAAAGCTTCACGGCACAGGCATTGCTTTATATCTGGAGATCTCTCTGTACTTGTCGTCACATGGTACCATGGGCCCAGCACTATGTGTCAATAATTGTCACAAGTGTAGTGTTTGTACCAGAGTTTTCAAGTCGCTGGCTGGACTAAAAAGTCACACTCGTTCAGCGCATCGGTAGGGGTTCTCCTACATGGATATAAAGTAGTGGCCGTACTCGAAAACGAGTTGGCAGCCACCATGTACATATCTATATTCATCGAACCAAAAGACAAATTGAATCGGCCTAAGCTCACCGATTTCCACTCGCTCCATGATTTCCCAGAACTTGTATTCAGTAAATACAAGTCTGTATGTCAGAGAGCACACTATGGTTTGATTAGTGGTAAAAACGGTAAATACAAGAGTCGGGGACCGATGGCTGTGTCATATATATATATATATCAATCAAAATGAGAGAGAGAGAGAGAGAGGAGGATGAATAATAATAAGAAATAAATGTGTACGTTGGTGGGGCAGGCAGATCAATTTATTAAATATCTCACTATTCACGGCATGAACTCCATCTTGTAATGTCGTCATATTAACGTTCGTAGCACAATTACCTATCAAATGTATGTATTTAATGAAATCATAGAAACAGCTTTTATAAAATATTTTACTCATGTCTCCTTCTTCCCTCTATTTCTAGACATTAATCATCTTTAATACATTTTACATATATTCATCATTATATAACTAATGGACTCAACCGGTTCAACTGCTTTATGCACTTAATTGATAAGCTTATGCGCTTTCAAGCTACGTTTACCTGTTTGTAACTTTTCATAGCAAATGAACAAACCCGAGCAACGCCGGGCTAAACTGCTAGTATATATATAAACCCATAGAGCAAATATTTATTATAAGAACAGATTGAAGTTTAAACTTTCACCCTTAACGGGATCTTCTGAATGAATATGCGTGTGTGTGTGTGGGGGGGGGGGGGTACTGAATTAAAGGTTTGGTTGAAATATCCAAGGGTTAGAGCATTAGAGCACTCGGTCCAATGGACGAGTTTAGTTTAAATATTTACAACAGTGACATAAACAGGTACTTAATTTTCGTTTGGTTCTGGAACCCCAAATCATTCAATCTGTCATAAGAAAAAGAAAAATAAAGACGGCCACCTGGTGTTGATTTTGCTTTCTTTTTAGAAATATATCATAAGAGTTTAAACAAAGGCAGGTAATTTAGAAATTAGATAAGAAAACAGGGTCTTCCTCTAGCAAAGCCGTCTTTGATAGTGCTGAATAACAGTGTATTCTCCGAAAAAGATCACGTACTCTCCAGATCTAGATCTAGTAAGAAAAAACCTAGACATAAAGATGTCTTATGGTTCGCCCCACCTTTCTCACTTAATGTGAAAACTAATGCAGGTAAAAAATTCCTAGCCCTCATAGATCTCCATTTCCCTGTTGGACATAAATAGCGAAAGATATTTAATCACCATACAGTAAAAATAGGATACTCTTGCACCAACAATGTTAAATCCTACATCACCAGCAAATGCAAAAGCCATCCACCGTACGGATGCTCATGTAGAAGACCTGAAACATGTCCACTAGACCAACAGTGCGATACTCCGGCGGTCATATACCAAGCAGATTTTATTTCCACCAAACAGAACCACCAAATTTAAGCCTGGACCTGTTTCGGTATGTCGTAGAGCCGGTTTAAAAACCGCTACCTGAAACAACCTTCAGATATCCCAACAAAAACCAGCTCGCAAATCAAATGGAGGATATTAGAAAGATCTACCGCCTATATGAATGGGTCGAAATTTTGTCGCTTTTGTAATTCTGAAAAATGGTATATAGTTTCACAACTAGCTTCAGATAAACACTACCTGAACAGATGACTGTATTACTTTGTAGTTGTCTTCATGAGAAGAAGTATATTTTGGGTAAATGGCTTAGACCTGACTAACAGGTCTAGAAGTAAACTTTGCTTTACTAACTATTTTGTATATCAAGGAAATTGTATTCTTTGAGTCAGCTAGAAAATTATGAATATATATATATATATGTGTATATATATATTTATATATACACACATATATAATTACATATACACATAGATATATTTATTTACATCTACATATATTTATATTTACAAATACACACACAGACACACACACATATATATATATATATATATATATATACATACACGTGTGTGCGTGTGTATATGTGTGAATTGCTATATTTGTAATATATATATATATATATATATATATATATATATATACACACACATACAGATTATATATATAATATATAGATAG
>OZ024757.1:18153018-18175518 GCA_964016885.1 Eledone cirrhosa
ATACGCGCACTCGCATTTAAGTCTTTTGTTGATGGAATAGACTTTTCTAACTACCGTCTCCCCAAAATGATTGCTATAGATGAAACAGCAGTATTGATGGGTCAAAGCTCTCAATCTACACATTGAGCAAAGGGGTGCGTCGTCAATTTATATTCCATCCACTGGTTACGAAAGTGCACAAGTTACGTGTATCTTGGCAATTCGTCTCGACGGAAGTAAAGCCCCACCTCTTATCATCACTAAAGGCAAGAAATATAATATTGAACACGTTTCAGGTATGTGTGTTCTGGAAACTGAAAAGGCGTGGTGCACACAGGCAGTTTTAAGGAAATGGGTCGATTTCATGCTGCCATTGATTTTGCGTGGAACCCAAAGAGGTCTCATAGTCTGGGATTCAGCCAGCACGCACCGCGCCAACGATATGAAGAACTTTCTTGCAGAAAGAAGAATCGATCAACTCATGATTCCCGCAGGAATGACCGCCTATCTCCAGACTCTTAACATCGCACTGAATAAACCATTCAAGAACCATCTACGCATGGAAATAAATGACTATATCGAAAACAGAATGGCGAGAAATGAGCGGGGAAATTTCGTGAAGCCCAGCCTTCAAGAGATCGTGACTTGGGTGGGAAATTCATGGAACAAAATTACAGATAGCTGTGACATGAATGCACTACGAGCAGGCTATCTGGATAAGAACTCTCCATTCAATTCGACCTCTATCGCTCAACATGAAAGACTAGGGACGAAAATTCTGCAGGCAATTGAGTCACAAGAATATTCCACTGGAATCATTGAATCCACTGATTTGGAAAATAATGACATTCCAGAGCAGAATGACATGATCATTTTTGAATAAATTAGTGGATTATTTCGCTCATGAGTTTTTGAATTAAAGGGTCTGTTAATTTTTTAATAAATTTGATCTTTCAAGTAAACGTTGCGCGTAAATGCCGATTGTTTTTTCGCAATTTCCAACCATTTAGCGAATTTGTAATTTTCAGTTTCGTAGTGTCGTTGTTTCGGTATATGAACCTCCTCCCCCGAAAATAAGCCGTAGTGGTACATTTCGGTGTAAAAATTAATATAAGCCACGGTTTATAATCGGAGAGACGCGGTATATATATATATAAAAGCACACACACCTATACATATCAATTATATCTATACATATGTGTGTGTGTAAATAAACATTTAAGTGTCGAGTGAATTGAAATATGTTTTACAATGAAGAAAATCTCACAACGCAATAGGGTTGCTGTGAAATAAGCTTCAGAAAATCTGGTAAAATAAACTTTATAGACAGAAAAAGTGGACAGCAGCCCCTACACAATATCGAACTCTAAACCTTTTAAATTCTCGCTGTTCGTGCTGTAGCATTGAGTTAAACGACCCCTGATAACACACACATATATATATGCGAAAAGTAAACGGATAAACAACAGACGATGAAGTATAATGAAGATTATATTAGTTTTAAACTTACTGTATTATACACACACATCTCTCTCTCCCTCCCTCTCTTTTTCTCTCTCTATATAAATATGTAAATATATATATATATATTATATATATATGAGTGTGTGTCAGTTAGGTGGTCTCTTCGACAACTTCACAATTCACACGGAATCTAATGTTAATAAGAAACCATTTTAAAGTTGTAGTTTGTTAACGAGACTATTATTACAGTTTTCACATGAAACACAAATTGATGCTATTCAATTCAATTTCTTTCCTTTTGTAGAATCTTCACATTCCATTTTTTACATGTAACTTCCAGGGATTACACAACACTGACAACCTTTTGGTATCTTCAACATGATTTCTTATCTCCTGGTGGTATCAGAAACGAAACAAAAACAAAATATATCAAGTTTTGTATTCATTTGTGTGCACTACGTGTCGCATGAAATGGGCTTCCGTCTGTTTCGACGGATGTGTATTTCAATTGCCCATTGTTTCATTTCCCTTCGCACCACAGGTATTGTCCAAGGTAGGTGCAAAGGCCGATACAGATTGGCCCCACTGACGTCACAATACATTTCTACACACATGGAGCAACGTGTAATATGTGTCTTGCTCAAAGGCACAACGCATCAACTCGTCCGATATTCAAACAATCCGATTGAGAATCCACCGTACTAACCTCTGTGCCATCCGTCATTGAACGAAGATAATATATATATATATATGTATTATATTAACAGATTAAAGTGTAAGCAAAGAATCGCTGCTTTCATCCTTAACGGGATCCTCTCAAACTGTTTCAGAAGATCCCGTTAAGGGTGAAAGCAGCGATTCTCTGCTTAAACTTTGATTTGTTATTTTAATAAATATTTGCTCTAAGGTTCTTATATATTTGGTATATATTTATCCTTATCTAGCCCTCTTTGGTGTTTACTCTTCACATTTATTATTATTCCCTTTATGATCTGAGTTCAAATCCCGCCGAGGTTAACTTTGCCTTTCATCCTTACGGGGTCGATAAAATAAAGTACCAGTAATGTACTGGGATAATTGTGCCTAAAATAGAAACAATTATTATTTTTTATTAATATATACGAGGTGTGTCAGAAAAGTTCCAGGACTGATGTCACAACAGATTTATTTCAAACCCAAACTCCCCCTGGAGTCTAATGCACTTTTCCATCCTTTTCTGCCACGCTTGCATGCACTCTTGGAAGGATTCTTCCGGGATCCTCCGCAGTTCCGTCGTCACAGCTTTTTTGATGTCGTCCACGTCTTCAAAACGGGTCCCCTCCGGGTCGTACTCGAAGATCCATGACTCATCCCCGGTGATGACTGTCCATAGCAAGTCCGGTTCGGTTTCAAGACGCTCGAGGATGTCCTGGCACACTTGCATGCGTCGACCCTTCTGGTCATCGTTCAGCAGTTTTGGCACCATCTTCGAAGATGCAGCAGACTTTCCGCATGTCCAAATCTTCAGTGAGAATCTTTCAG
The DNA here is from genome assembly GCA_964016885.1 of Eledone cirrhosa. Taxonomy (NCBI): domain Eukaryota; kingdom Metazoa; phylum Mollusca; class Cephalopoda; order Octopoda; family Eledonidae; genus Eledone; species Eledone cirrhosa. The sequence goes on from OZ024757.1 coordinate 18,155,983, forward strand.
ACGCTGTCCCGATTCATGCCCAGCTCATTTGCCATCAGTCGAACAGTCAGCCGACGATTGCTATGCACAATCTCCCTGACGCGCTCAACGTTGACCTCAGTCCTGGTTGTTGAGGGCCTTCCGCATCTTGCACCACTCAAAAACACGTGAACGTGACATCGTCTAATCTCCATACACTTGCTGCAGCAATCCCAGTGCTTCTGAGGGAGTTTTCCCCAACCGTACCAGAAACTTCAACTTTGTTCGTTGCTTGACGACCTGAAACAAAGGACATGTATATAAAAGTATGAAGAAAAAAGTTTGATCGCTGCAGAGAACTAAGATTACAGTTACATACTCCAGGGGGATTACTTTGAAGGAGAAAACTCTTAGTGTGAAGTTTGGGTTTGAAATAAATCTTTTGTAACATCAGTCCTGGAACTTTTCTGACACACCTCGTATACAGGTACATATATTACTGAACTTGTATTTCACGTTAAACACACAGGGACATCAGTAAATAATAATAACGATATTTATATATGAAAATATAGATGTACATATCTCTATCTCGGGGGTTATTTTTTTTTGTGTGTCCTATTCTTTATTTTGATTCTAACCAAATTCTATCTCTTAAGAATAAAAACCCCTGAAATTTCCATCTGACATTTAAGAAGTAGCGATATAGACTAGTTTCAAATATCTCCAGAATATTTAGCTAAATGTCAAATAAGTAGTACTACTATAGCTGTCAAAACCTACTCACAGTCATTCTGCTTTTATTGTGCAAGTTAAACTCTCCATCTAGTAGAAACAAGGCTGGTGGATTGGCAATATCGCTAGAGGGTCTGACGCCATGCTTGGCAGCAAAGAGTTACGGCCCTTGCCATTCTGAGTTCGAATGCCGCCGAGGTTAATTTGCCTTTCATCCTTACGGGGTCGATAAAATATAGTACCAGTAATGTACTGGGTAATTGCTGGCCTTGTGCCAAAAGTAGAAACAATTATTATTACTTGTAACCAAAATGAGTAAACGACAAAACATCACCAAACTACAATGAGTAGAATCATATCTAACAGAATAGATTAGTCTGTGTAAGAGGATACAAGTGTTTTAAAGTATAGAATGATGGCCGCCTCGCAACCAAAACACATCTCACTACTTTTGTGTATTATTGTTGTTGGTAATTTTTGTAGTTTAAGTGTTGTTTTTACTGATGTACTTTTGATAGGAAGAATAGCCAAGCCGGTACGGAAATGGAGTCGCTGTGATATTTGATCCTAAGTACAACAGTCGTCTTTGTTGTATATTTGATCCTAAGTACAACAGTCATATCTGCTGTATATATGATCGCCAAGTGAAGCTTAAGACAAAATCGTTAATAACTACGAATTATGAACTATGGTGATAAAATAGACACGAGATGTGCAGGAAAAAATGTATAATACAGCAATACATATACGAACACACAAATATACACACTCACACACACACATATATATATGTACATACAGACTCATGTATATTTGTGTGTGTGTGTGTGTGTGTGTGTGTGTGTGTGTGTGTGTGTGTGTGTGTGTGTGTGTGTGTGTGTGTGTGTGTGTGTGTGTGTGTGTGTGTGTGTGTGTGTGTGTGTGTGTGTGTGTGTATTTGTGTGTGTGTGTGTGTATAAATATATATATATATATATATATATGTATGTATGTTTGTATGTGTGTATTTGTGTGTGTATATATATATATATATATATATATATATATATATATATATATATATATATATACACACGCACACAAATACACACATATACACATCCTTGAAAGGATGAAAGAAATGCTATGTTAACCTCGGCGGGATTTGAACTGAGAAGGTAAAGAGTCGGAACAACAACTGCTAGGCATCTGCCAGAGACTTGAACGATTCTTCCAATCCCCTAAATTAATAATTGTAATAAACTGTAATAATAATTGTTTATACTTTTGGCACAAGGCCAGCAAGTACCCAATACCATTACTGGTACTTTATTTTATCGACCCCGTAAGGATGAAAGGCAAAGTTAACCTCGGCGGGATTCGAACTCAGAAATTAAAGAGCCGGAACTCCATGCTGTGCAGAACATGGTGTCTGACGCTCTACCGATACACTAATCCAGAACTAAAGTCAACTAGGAACAGTTTTAAGAGGTGACTGCACCTTATAGTTTATCAAACACATTAATATTTACATTCGTATCGATTAATCTCCACAATGTAAATGTTAACAATAAACATATTAGTAATAAACATACTAATAATGTATAGACCAGTTATAAATAGACCAGTTATAAGCAGATTAGAAATATATTTTAATAATTTGTATCTTTTAATAATGATTTCGTTTGTTGTTGATAAATGTTGAGTACATTTCAGAGAAGACAAGGTCGAGATACATGAGTTTCACACTGAGAGAAGTGGACATCATAATCTTATTTTTCTTAATCCCATAATTTCTGATAGAGTCGGTGGAGCTACCGTTGGGTCATACGGCGTTTCCTAGGTATTTTTAAAACCTCGTGGAGTCCACCTCCTCTCACGATCTGAACCACAGCAGATTTTTACCAAGAAAACGATAGAAAGTGAGAGAGATCTAGAGGAAAATTCGACCCCAATATTAAACTGGTACTTTTTTTTATCAACTTCAAAAGGATGGATGAAAGGCAAAGTAGAACTCGGCATAATGCGAACTCAGACAGCCGAAGCAATTACTGCAAATTATTCTGAAACTGTTCCGAGAGGTGGCCATTAACTTTGACCACCCAGCAGATGCCACTGTGCATTGCAGTGATCCAGCTTATGAAGACGGGGCCGAAAGCAAGCTGCCTTGAGGACAGCCTCCAGATACCGATGGTCGACCCTATCGAATGCTTTTGATTGATCTAAATTTATCAGAGTCCCATCGAAGCCAGGTTTACATCCTACCCTTTCTATGATGTATCAGATGAGGTGAAGGTTGTCGCGTATGGACCTGTTCAGGATTGCGCAAAATGTGCGCCTTCCCAACCAAATCCCCGACGACAAGCGCCAACCTCTTTACTAACACCTTGGCCAACATCTTAAACTCTGTGTTGAGCAGAGTTATGGGTCTGAAGTTTTCTCATGTGTCCCGCTCGTTCTCGTCTTTTCGTATCAGCGTCACTGCCCGTTGCGGTAGAGCGCTTCGAGGAGATCCGAGAACAAGGATGACTTGCGCCTCGTGCAGCCGACAGGGGCATCATGAATTTCGGCTGAGGTTATCGACCTGTCGCAGCTTTCAGCATCAACCGTCGAGAGACGCGGTAAAACGTCGAGGTAGGGACTGAAGTCTGCTACTGTCTCGGACCCACCACACACCACGAACAATATAGTTTGACTGTGGTGTGTAATATAGTTTGACTGTGGTGGGTAATATAGTTTGACTGTGGTGTGTAATATAGTTTGACTGTGGTGGGTAATATAGTTTGACTGTGGTGTGTAATATAGTTTGACTGTGGTGTGTAATATAGTTTGACTGTGGTGTGTAATATAGTTTGACTGTGGTGGGTAATATAGTTTGACTGTGGTGTGTAATATAGTTTGACTGTGGTGTGTAATATAGTTTGACTGTGGTGGGTAATATAGTTTGACTGTGGTGGGTAATATAGTTTGACTGTGGTGGGTAATATAGTTTGACTGTGGTGTGTAATATAGTTTGACTGTGGTGGGTAATATAGTTTGACTGTGGTGTGTAATATAGTTTGACTGTGGTGGGTAATATAGTTTGACTGTGGTGTGTAATATAGTTTGACTGTGGTGTGTAATATAGTTTGACTGTGGTGTGTAATATAGTTTGACTGTGGTGGGTAATATAGTTTGACTGTGGTGTGTAATATAGTTTGACTGTGGTGTGTAATATAGTTTGACTGTGGTGGGTAATATAGTTTGACTGTGGTGGGTAATATAGTTTGACTGTGGTGGGTAATATAGTTTGACTGTGGTGTGTAATATAGTTTGACTGTGGTGGGTAATATAGTTTGACTGTGGCGTGTAATATAGTTTGACTGTGGTGTGTAATATAGTTTGACTGTGGTGTGTAATATAGTTTGACTGTGGTGTGTAATATAGTTTGACTGTGGTGTGTAATATAGTTTGACTGTGGTGGGTAATATAGTTTGACTGTGGTGTGTAATATAGTTTGACTGTGGTGTGTAATATAGTTTGACTGTGGTGTGTAATATAGTTTGACTGTGGTGGGTAATATAGTTTGACTGTGGTGTGTAATATAGTTTGACTGTGGTGTGTAATATAGTTTGACTGTGGTGGGTAATATAGTTTGACTGTGGTGTGTAATATAGTTTGACTGTGGTGGGTAATATAGTTTGACTGTGGTGTGTAATATAGTTTGACTGTGGTGTGTAATATAATTTGACTGTGGTGTGTAATATAGTTTGACTGTGGTGGGTAATATAGTTTGACTGTGGTGTGTAATATAGTTTGACTGTGGTGGGTAATATAGTTTGACTGTGGCGTGTAATATAGTTTGACTGTGGTGTGTAATATAGTTTGACTGTGGTGTGTAATATAGTTTGACTGTGGTGTGTAATATAGTTTGACTGTGGTGTGTAATATAGTTTGACTGTGGTGGGTAATATAGTTTGACTGTGGTGTGTAATATAGTTTGACTGTGGTGTGTAATATAGTTTGACTGTGGTGTGTAATATAGTTTGACTGTGGTGGGTAATATAGTTTGACTGTGGTGTGTAATATAGTTTGACTGTGGTGTGTAATATAGTTTGACTGTGGTGGGTAATATAGTTTGACTGTGGTGTGTAATATAGTTTGACTGTGGTGGGTAATATAGTTTGACTGTGGTGTGTAATATAGTTTGACTGTGGTGTGTAATATAATTTGACTGTGGTGTGTAATATAGTTTGACTGTGGTGGGTAATATAGTTTGACTGTGGTGTGTAATATAGTTTGACTGTGGTGGGTAATATAGTTTGACTGTGGTGTATAATATAGTTTGACTGTGGTGGGTAATATAGTTTGACAGGGGTGTGTAATTAGAAAGTTTTCGGAGAAGTGTTGCTAGACTCAATACATGTGGATATATAATGTGAGAGTTGTTTTATTTTTAAAGAGGTCTTGTAGAGGTTAATCGGTGAATATTGGAACAAATTGATATCTGCAAACCAGACTTTATCACACACACAGACACACACATACATACACACACACACACACACATATATATATATATATATATATTTCGTAATGGAAATAATTCTGATTGTAAAGAACACAAAAGGAAAATCACTTATCTTTTGTCATGAAACGCTTTAAAACAAGATTTCTCTCACACGTCATACAACAACAACAACAACAACAACAACAATAATAATAATAATAATAATAATAATAATAATAATAATAATAATAACAATAATAATTTTGACATGTCCGGTGATTAATTCATTATTACACAGCTGATATTAACAAATAACTCAATGAGAGGTTAAAACAACGATGGTACAATATAGGATTTATATTTAGCTACTACTACTACTACTACTGCTACTATAACAACAACAACAACTATTCGACAACTACGACCACCATAACTACCACAAAAACAATAACTACTACTACTGCTACTACTCCTACTACTACTAATATTAATATTATATATTCCATTATACATATTTCAAAGGTACGATGGTGTTTAAGTACGTTTTCATCAGACAAAATATAAGATTTGATATGTGACATACCGCTATTCAATTCCAGTATTGGCGGTCGAGTGCTTCTATTCTATTGTAAAATTGTATTCGTTGATTAATCAACGAACCATATTAATCTTTGGTCATATATACATATATATATATATTCATACATATATATATATATTCATATATATATATATATATATATATATATATATATATAGGTACGTTATTCCGGGTTGAATGAATCGGAGGTAACCACAGTAAGTAAGGTACTTAATACATAGCAGAGTATAAAAGTTTTAATATAGATGATATTCTACAGGACTAGAACTGTTTCATTATTTAGAAATCATCACTGATGATTTCTAAAGAATGAAACAGTTGTTTCATCTATATATATATATGTATATATATATATATAAAAATTATCATAGAGATATACACATATATCTATATGTGTATGGAAATATATTTATTTATTCAATGTAAACGTCCGTATAGAGCTAGTATGCCATGACAGACTAGGGGAAGTATCGAGTATTCCTTATAGTTGGTAATTAATTAGGGCTAGTGAGACAATAAAAAGACAAGAAAATAAAGATCTAAAATCTAAAATATAACTAAAAAAGGGGAAAAGGGGGTAAATCAAACAACAAAAATAACATTTATATATATATGTGTGTGTGTGTGTATGTATGTGTGCGTGTGTGTATGCCTATAGGTTTCTCTATATAAGTCTATGAGCGTAAGCATATATAAATGTGTCTATATATCCATATATATATATAGAGAGAGAGAGACATAAATATATATATATATATATATATATATATATATATATATACGATATTAACAAATGGAAACTATATTTATAAAACCATATCTATTTTATTATACATATTTCAAGGATACCATGTTAAATTATGGTATGCTTTCATCAGACAAAATACAATATATACCAGTTTTATAAATAAATATTGACATACCCTTTCAAAATGCAACCGTTACTTTTGGAATCCATCAGAAGACATACCATAATTTAACTTGGTATCCTTGAAATATGTATAATAAAATAGATATGGTTTTATAAATATAGTTTCCATTTGTTAATATCGTATATTTACTCCAAATACTTGTCGAGTGCTTTATATCAGTTATAAAAATATTTGCTTGTTGTATCCCAACACTTTAAATAGAACTTTTGCATATATATATATATATATATATATAGAGAGAGAGAGAGAGAGAGAGAGAGAGAGAGAGAGAGAGAGAGAGAGAGAGAGAGAGAGAGAGAGAGAGAGAGAGAGAGAGAGAGAGAGATGTGTGTGTGTATGTGTATGCATATAGGTTTCTGTATATAAGTCTATGAGCGTATGCATATACATGTAAGCATATATAAATGTGTCTATATATCCATATATACGTATATATAGAGAGATAGATAGATAGTTAGATCGTTATATATGTGTGTTTGTTTGTGAATATATATATATATGTGTGTGTGTGTGTGTGTGTGTGTGTGTGTGTGTGTGTGTGTGTGTGTGTGTGTGTGTGTGTGTGTGTGTGCGCGTGTGCGTGTGTGTGTGTGAATATATGTATGTATGAATGAATGCATGTATGAATGTAACACACACACACGTATGTGCGCTTGTGTGTAAGTGAGAGTGTGAACGTGTGGGACTGTGTGTGTATGTGTGTGTGTATGTGTGTGTATGTGTATGTGTGTGTGTATATGTGTGTGTATGTGTGTGTGTGTGTATGTGTGTATATGTGTGTGTGAGTGTTTGTATAGATACCTATTCATACAGTACATTATGATATAAATACACAACAACACTTCCTTTCTCTCCCTCTTCTATCTCTTCATCTAACTTCCTCTACCCACTACCCTCTTCTCTCTCTCTCTCTCTCACAGACGTATATATTGTACGTTCACTTATTTCTCTCTTTCCCTCTGTTCAATATATTTCGCCTATTGTACATATTATCTTTATATCGATATTTATGATAGTCAATATGTAAATGCGACCAGGCGTGCAAAACATTTTTCAAATATATCACAAACACGATTTCTTGAGTATGGCTTTGTCATCGTAAATTACTTAGCCTGTTGTTCTAATCGTAGATGAAATTTTGGTGCTTCGTAGAAATCACAGGGCCACATAATCTTATGTGTAATTTTTAGCCAAAACAACAGCTATAAGTCATATATAGTTGTATATATGTCTTTCCAACATAAAGTTCTTTCTTTTTCCTCGCCATTCTTGCCATTTGCCATTTTCCAGCTACATTAAGAGAAAACAAATAGGCCTCTCATAATTCCACTTCATCTTGTGTTTCTACAGAAGAACTTGTAAGAGGGGAGGAAAGCTTGCCAAATAATATTACGAACATATAGGAAATGTAAGAATACATAAACTATGAAATAAATTCAGATGAAGAGATGAGAGGGGAAAGTGAGGGTTGAGCTGGTTTCGTTTAGAATATAGATGCCCCATAATAGATAAGATATGTAAAGAAGGATGCATTAGAATGATATATATAAGAGAGAAATATGAGAAAACGTCGCGCAAAACACTTAAGGAGATTCAAATGGGCGAATGAATTTGGAGGCGTACAAGGGTTATAAAGAAGCGCAGTCAATATTAGAGACAGTAAATATTTCCAATTGACATGAAAGATCGGGAGTCATTTATTGCAGTAATATAAAATGATTAGTTGCGCTCCGGAGGTTAGCCATTTTACGGTGATTTTTTGCTTCACTAAGAATTTATTGGAATCCTAGCAAAATCTTTATTAAATATAATCTTTGCAGTTTTCTATTTAAACTGCCGTTACTTGATTGTGTGTAGTGTGTATAAAATTATTTCTCGTTGACAAAGTTTTGGCAAAGATGAGTAGATAGAATAAAGGGGTGATTTTGTTGCGGATAAAGCTAGTTGCTTGGCAAGATGGCTGATTTGTTTAAGAGTACAACAGATGTAAAACCAGACTGCGCTGTATGGTGTAACAAAGACACGAATTAGATTTAGTATAATAGAATCAAACAGGAAGGAAAAAGAGGAAATATGTAAATACTCTCCATTATCTACTATCTCCATTCAGTCATTTCCCTATACACTACTTTGATAGACTTGTAAAGGTTAAATTGAACATTTATGCTTTTTGAAATTGGTCATGTTTTCGCTTTGGAGTGCGGATCTCTCTTGCCTCAGTAATAAATCTCTTTGTCATACAGCCTTGCATGACGCAATGTTATTGTAATGGAGTCAGAAGGCACTGTTTCGTATTTTGCATAATTTTAACATAAACTCTCCATTTAACAATGCATAGCGGAGTTTCAAGCTCTGTGAAGTCAAATATTCTATTGTATATATATATTTATATCTATATAATGTATAAATATGTATGTATGTATGTATGTTTATATGTATATATGTATGTTTATATGTATATAATGTATAAATATGTATGTATGTATGTTTGTTTATATGTATATAATGTATAAATATGTATGTATGTAAGTTTGTATGTATATAATGTATAAATATGTATGTATGTAAGTTTATATGTATATAATGTATAAATATGTATGTATGTGTTAAGGTAGCTAAGAAGATATGTATATATGTGTGTATGTAGGTAGGTAAGTGTGTATGTATATATATATATATATGTACACACACACACATATATATATATTATACACACACATATGTATATATGTCTATATATACACACACATATGTATATATTATATATATATATATATATATATATATATATATATATATGTGTGTGTGTGTCTGTGTGTGTGTGTGTGTGTATGCGTGTGTATGTATATAAACATTCATATTCACATACATATACAATAATATTAAGTGTACATATATACATATATTTATATTGGCAAATGATAAGAGTCATATGTGTGTATGTATATATGTGCATGTACGTGTGTGTGGGTGCATGTACGTGTGTATGTATATATATATGTATATATGTATGTATATATGCATGTATGTATATACGAATGTATATATGCATATACGATAGCTATGTATGTATGTTCAGTTTATAAGCTAAAGGTACGTGATATCTGCTACTTCAATACAATATACACCCTACGTTTGACCTATTGTGTTGAAGGCAGACAATAAAATTATAAATAGCTATATATCTATCTATCTATCTAACTATATATATATATATATATATATATATATATATAACTAACTATATATATCTAACTAACTATATATATATAAATATATATATTATTATATATATATATATATATAAATATATATTATATATATAAATATATATTATATATATTATTATATATATATATATATATAACTATATATATATATATATATATATATAAATAAATATATATTATATATATATATAAATATATATTATTATATATATATATAAATATATATTATTATTATATATATATATATATAACTAACTATATATATATATATATAAATATATATTATTATATATATATATATATAAATATATATTATTATATATATATATATATATAACTAACTATATATAAATATATATTATTATATATATATATAACTATATATATATATATATATATATATATATATAAATATATATTATATATATTATTATATACATACATATATCTTATATACATACACACTCACATATATAAATACACACATACATACATATATATATTCTGTAGAATTTTACACTCCTGACTATATATTATTGTATTCAGCTATTTCAATTCATGTGCCTCTCCTCTCCTCATATATGCACAAATCAGGCTATACATGTTTAGAGATTCAAACACACACACACACGCGCACACACACGCGCGCACGCACGCACACAGACACACACACACACACACACACACATTGTGTGGAAGGAAATATATTTATCTGTGTGATACGATATCTATATCTATCAATTATCTCTTTCATATATATGTATGTGTATATATATAAACATTCATATACATACATACATGCATACACACACATACATACACATATATACATACATACATACACACATACATACACGTATATACATACATACATACACATATATACATACATACACACATACACATATATACATACATACACACACATACATACACATATATACATACTTACAAACGCATACATACATATATACATACATGCACATGCATACACATATATACATACACACATACACATATATACATACACACACACACGCATACATACACATATATACATACATACACACACATTCATACACATATATACATGCATACATACATACATACACACATACATACACATATATACATACATACATACATACACACATATACACACATACACACATACATACACATATATACATACATACACACATGCACATATATACATACATGCACATACATACACACACACACATATATACATACACACACACATATGCATACTTACACACACATACATACATATATACATACACACATATACATACATGCACACACACACACACACGCACACATACATACTCATATATACATACATAGATATACATACATATATATATAAAGAATTAGTATATCTACCAAAATATATATACAGATGCATACCTATGCTAGCAAATATATAGGTTTTGTCTTAGTAACTTTGTGGTTCAATGCAAGGGGATGCAGAACAATTATATGAAAGACGTAAAGTAAGAAAATTATAAAAATTAACTTACTTTACGTCTTTCATATAATTGTTCTGCATCCCCTTGCATTGAACCACAAAGTTACTAAGACAAAACCTATATATTTGCTAGCATAGGTATGCATCTGTATTTATATGTTGGTAGATATACTAATTCTTTATATATATATATGTATGTATATCTATGTATGTATATATGTGTATGTGTGTGTATGTATATATGTGTATGTATGTGTGTGTGTGTAAGTATGTATATATGTGTATGTATGTGTGTGGGTGTCTGTATGTATATATCTGTATGTGTGTATATATATATGTGTATGTATGTATTTATGTGTATATATATGTATATATGTGTGTGTATATATGTATATATATATATATATATATATATATATATATATATATATATATATATACATACATGACGGTTGCAACTCGATTTCGAGTAATGCCATAGCTTGATACTTAAGCATGAACATCACAGACGCGGATTTTCAGTCCTGCCAGGGTCTTGCCTATGGCCAGCCATGCCATGCATCGCAGCATATGCCACATATCAAGCGATGCCGGTACTGCAAGCTTTTTTAAGTTAGGAAAGCCTTTAGACGGGGGCAATCACACTCTCTAAACATTAAATGCATTTGCCCAACACGTAGAACCGGTCTACAACATTGGATGCAAAGGAAGTCGCAGGTTTTATATCAGAGTGACCTTCTCTTGGAGAAATGACTTAATGAAGGCTGGGACTGTCTCGCTCTACAAAAAATAAAAACATACATACATACATACATACATACATACATACATACATACATACAAATATATGTGTGTGTATGTGTGTGTGTGTGTGTGTGTGTGTGTGTATGTGTGTGTGTGTGTGTGTGTGTGTATGTGTGTGCGTGTGTGTGTGTATGTGTGTGTGCGTGTGTACGCGCGTGCGTGTCAGTGTGTAAGTAATGATACATGCAAATATCAAAATCCAGAGAGGGCTCGATAAAAGTTGTGTATAAGAGCGAGTCCTGAACATTTCCTGGCTTTAAGGGTAAAGCTAAAGGGTAGAACTGTCACCGTTACAGTAGGACAAATATTTAGGGAAAGATGGGCAAAGAACCGGGATTGTATACAATTTATCATTCTCTTCTTTCACAGATTTAGCGCACGATAAGAGATCACACAGTGGATTTGGGTAAAACTGAAGTACGGGTGGCCATGAAGTTGATCTTCTTGCAAGTCAATCGTTCAGTAGAAGTTTTTAGCGAGATGAAGGAAGTCTTGATCAATGGCTGTCCATCTTACTCCACCGTGGAATCTGGGTTTCGGGCTGATCATTTCGAAGTCACATGAACCAGGATCATGTAGAACAACTTCCATGACCACAGAGGCCAGGATCATGTAGAACAACTTCCATGACCACAGAGGACAAAGCCGATGCTGTGCACGTCATGATTCTTGAGGACCACCGGATTTCAGCTGAAGTTATAATTGAGACTCCAGGGATTTCCCACCAAAGTATTGGTCATAAAATCCACAGCCCTCCGGGCATGATAAAATCATTCCGCAAAATGCCTGAACAAATACACAAAGGCCAACAAGCTTGAGACCCATGAATACGTAGGTAAGGTCCTGGTCCAATTTAAACAAAGATTATAGCTGCACCTTTCCTCATTTAGATATCCCAATATGTTAATCACCACAGCACTGGCAAAGAGGGTCTGGCAGCTAAAGGAAAAGGGAATAATACCCCCACGATATCACATGGAAATTACTCAAAAAGTCAACACCATATAAAGAGGTAGCAAAAAATGCTCGCTTCTGTCTCAGAGAGAAATTCAGTATCTTAAGGGATATTTCGACATTCACCGGATATTTGACAACACACAAAACAAGACGGTGTAAGAGAGAACAAAGGAGAGACACAAAATAAAAACTCACTCACTGAGGAAGTCACAGAATGTGTGATGAAACAGATTTCACAATATATGAACAACCATCCGTTTATCGAACCAAACAACCAACAGGAAATGTATGATAAATTGAAATGAAAACCAACAGGTGCGTGTGTTTTTTATTGGCAGCATGGCCATCACAAAATATAACAAAACCTACTTCAACACACGTTTTTGACATAAGAAATCTTGCAAAACAAATTCAAAAACGAAGTACATATATATATATATATATATATATATATATATATATATATATATATGTAAAGGGATGTAACTATGCTAGAAAGCATGGCGTCCAACCCTCTACCGATATCACCAGCAGTAGAATTTAAAGAGCAAAGATCAAGTCCAGTCCATAAGTTGACATTATCAAGCCATCGTTTTGGTTGCCGGCTTCTTCTTGTCTTACCAGTCAACCTGGTCGCAGACTGCACCAGGTTGCGGCTGGAGAAAGTGTCGCGGCAAGTGGCATCCCAGACGAAGCGTTTGCCACCGCGGAACACGGGAAGATGGTCATACCGTCTGGCCTTTTGCCGTCTCTCGGTCCGGTCCCACCGGCTCGAACTGCAGTGTATATATATATATATATATATATATATATATATATATATACACTGCAGGGTTCCCCTTCCAGTTCGAGCCGGTGGGACCGGACCGAGAGACGGCAAAAGGCCAGACGGTATGACCATCTTCCCGTGTTCCGCGGTGGCAAACGCTTCGTCTGGGATGCCACTTGCCGCGACACTTTCTCCAGCCGCAACCTGGTGCAGTCTGCGACTAACCCAGGTACTACTGCAAGTGGGGATGAGGAGGCCAAACTCATTCATTCTCAGCCCCACACACATCGACACAGTCTCAACCTCCTCCATCAAATCCTATAACTCCTTCACTGTATTTGTCACCAAGACCTATGTCGTCGGCAAATTCAACATTCTATATCTTTTTCGCCTTTACTCCCCTGCTCTGAGCCAGTGTTAAAATAAAGCCAGAGTCCTGGTGTTTTTCCAGCGCAAGGCGCATACAATAGTCCACTACGATGATAAAAAGTAGGGAGCCAATGCATCTCCGTGGAACACTCCAGCCAGTATCTCAAAGAACTCTGTCATCCCATCAGATGTTGGTGTAGAGCACTGAAAATGCTTTTGTTTAAATGAGGATATCAGTTATGTCTTTAGTCCATATGACTTATAGCCCAGAGCAGGATAGCTAAACGACAGTTCACAGTTTAATCCAATCGTAAAATTCCAATCTTATCAGCGTAACAATATCATTGAGTATATACACACAAAATATAAAGTTTAACAAGATTTTTAATTAAATATTTCAATTGACTGAGTAATATAAATCCTTGTTAATCTTTATTCTTTATATATATAAATATATATATATATAAGCAAAGAGTTATTTAATTTGTTGGCTATTAAACAAATGTATTTATAGCAGATTAGAAGCACTCTCCAAAATTCTTCTGGAGTATAATATTAATAAATGGAAACTATCTTTATAAAAGCATATTATTTTATTATATATATTTCAAGGGTACCAACATTTTTGGTACGCCCTCATCAGATAAAATACAAAAGATGTTTTACAGATAGTGACATATCCAAAATAGGAACTTATCGATTTAAGTTCATTTTATATATATATATATATATATATATATATATATATATATATATATATATATATCCAGGGAGTGTAACTTGGAGTTACTTTAGGTTCACCCGGGTGAGCACTCGATGTTTGGGTTCACTTCAGTGTCGAGGTGGAGAGCTAGATAGAGTGTATTATAGTGAAATGATCGTCCTTGTTATCTTATTTCACTATATATATATATACTTGGGGAGAGTCATATTTGTGTAATAATATTGCCAGAATTAATCACAGAACACTCTCCCTGGAAAGGAGACTATATCTGTGTGTATCAGCAAACGTTGTACACACATAGATATTTTTTCAAGTTCCAATTGAGTTCTAGCACGTGGCATGAATTCCTTTTAGAGTTCATTGCTATGGCATTGTTTTTTTTTGCGGTAATTTACTTCCTCGTTTTTGAATCAGTTTGAGTATTTCTTTAGAACTGCTGGACTAGCAACCTGAGAGATACCTCAGGCACTGATGATGATTATCGTTAAATACTGATGTTTAGATTATCAATATTAGTATTATTGGGGCACCCACTGATGAATTATAGGAGCCCACTTGAATATATATCTATTGATGGTATACAAGCTCCTACATAAATTGGTATAATTTCACCCAAATTGTAGGAATCCTATAATGAAACGAGACGTCCGTCTGGGAAGAGATATATTCGATATATCTCATATGAAATAATGCAGCCAATTTTCCACACAATACAATTAGTTAGCACCCCGAGCGTTTAATTAGGAATATACTCACTTATTTCCTAATGTTTGTTGAGTGAGTTGGAATTTGGCCGGAGTATCGCTAAAAAGCTTTCTGCGATAATGTATTTATTTATATAATATATATATATATATATATATATATTTATATATATATATATATTTATATATATATACATATATATATTTATATATACACACATATACATACGTATTTTTTCTGATATCTTAGAAAATATTTATGTATTTTGAAGACTATGTTTTCCATTATTAGGAGATTGTCCAGAAATCTATATTGCAACCTTTAAAAAAAATTAATTCCATAGTCTTGATAGGGGTCAGTTTAATTAACTAACTAAGGGATCACACGCTATGGTAAAGTAACTTCTTAAGCACCACAAAGTCATGTTTGCACCTATACAAAGGGAAGCAACTTCTGTGTGCGTGTGTATGTATGTGCGCGCCTGGGTTTGTGTTGGGCGTAGATTTCAATAAGTGCGTGTGTGTATGTGTGAGTATGAGTGTGTGTTAGTGTGTGTATGTGTGAGTATGAGTGTGTGTGCGAGTGTATGTGATATCTTCAATAAAAACACCGATAGAAATGAGAAATGGTTATAGCTTGCTGATAATATTGATCTACACACAACAATACATGCGTGTGTGTGTGGCTGTATAAGTGTGAGGTGTGTGTGTGTGTGTGTGTGTGTGTGTGTGTGTGTGTGTGTGTGTGTGTGTGTGTGTGTGTGTGCGTGCGTGTGTGTGTGGTTGTATGTGACTGTCTCTGGCTGTGTATCAATAATCCCCGTGTGTAGTTGCGTATATATATATGTCTGCACGTGTATGTATATGCGCCTATATTTGTGTATATGTGTATGTGAGCATATTTCTGTCATTCTATCTGTATGTGTGTATGTGTGCGTCTTTGTATATGGATAATCATTGACATATTTGTAATGAATAACATGTGGATATATATATGGGGGAGGGGGTCGTATGCGTGAGTGTATGTATGAGGGTATCAGCATAAGCATATATATATATATATTAATTAACTAAAGGTTCATGTATGTGTGTTTGTGTATGTTTATGTATATGTGTGTACGTGTGCATATGTTTTATGTATGTGTGTATATATATATATATATATATATATATATATATACACACACACATACATAAAACATGTCCTTGAAATATGTATAATGAAATAAATATGGTTTTATAAACATAGTTTCCATTTGTTAATATCGTATGTTTACTCCAAATACTTGTTGAGTGGTTTTTATCAGTTATGAAAAATATTTGCCTGTTGTATCCCAACAATTTAAATATAACTTTTGCATATATATATATATATATATATATATATATATATATATATATATATATATATATATATATATATGAACCAGTAAGACCCCGACGGCTGAGCTCAAGCCGTTTCGACGGCTAATTCTGGACTAAATTTAGTCCAGAATTAGCCGTCGAAACGGCTTGAGCTCGGCCGTCGGGGTCTTACTGGTTCCTATTACCCACTCTACTACCCTAAGTATTGAGTACTTTGGTGCGTTATGGTTTACCTGGTTCCTTACCACATTTTCTTCGTTGTATATATATATATTAGCAATTGGAAAGACCAACGGAAACATTGTTCCCTCGGTCCGATTTGACGAAAGTCGATCGATTAGAGATTAGAGATATATAGCCTTTAGTATCGAATATTCGGCCCCGCTCCCCTTTATTAATTTTAAAGAATTTTTCTAAACCCCTTCCCCCGCTTTTATTCCAACCCACTTGTTAACTTTGGCTAAACTATGTCCGGTGAAATTATCTTTTAAGTCTTAGCATTCCTGCGACAATTAATTTTCTTTAGGCGGTGAATTGGCAGTATCGGTAGAGGGTCGGACATACTTTCCAGCATAGTTACGTCCCCTTACGATCTGAGTTCAAATCCCACCGAGGTTAACTTTGCCTTTCATCCTTACAGGATCGATAAAATAAAGTACCAGTAATACACTGGCTAATTGCTGGCCTTGTGCCAAAAATAGAAACAATTAATTTTCTTTAGACATTGACCAAATATTATGTATGGGCGGTGGATTGGCAGTATCGGTAGAGGGTCGAACACCATGCTTTGATGCATAGCGTTGCGGCCCTTGCCATTCTGAGTTCTAATCCCGCCGAGGTTAACTTTTCCTTTCATCGTTACGGGTTCGATAAAATAAAGTACCAGTAATGCACTGGGTGGTTGCTGGCCTTGTGCCAAAAGTAGAAACATTTATGTATATAACCGGTGCCCCAGCATGGCCTCAGCCGGATAGCTGAAACAGTTAAAAGAGTAACCAAAAAGCTACTTTACCACAAATCCCACAAGTAAATGGGATGGGTTGGGGTTCTCAATACGTAAACTAAACGACTAATTATGGTTCTTTAAGAATATCAACGGAAACAAGATAGAAAGATTATTATTTGGGACCCAAGAGTATGAATGTATGTAAATATTTATGTCTATATATGTATATACATATGTCATTATGTACGTAATATGCGTGTATATGTGTATATTTATACGTACGTAATATATTTCTCTGTATATATATATATATATATATATATATATATATATATATATATGTATATGCATATATATATATATGTGTGTATATATATGCATATATATATATGTATATGTATATATATATGCATATTTATATATATATATGTATACATATATATATATATGTATACATATATATATATGTATACATATATATATGTATATATATGTATATATATGCATATTTACATACATATATGTATATATATATACACATATATATTCGTATATATATATGTATTATATATATCTATATATATCTATGTATATGCATATTTACATATATATATATACACATATATATTCGTATATATATGTATAATATATATATATATGTGAATATATATATATATTATCTCAATTATATATGTGTGTGTGTGTGTGTGTGTGTGTGTGTGTGTGTGTGTGTGTGTGTGTGTGTGTGTGTGTGTGTGTGTGTGTGTGTGTGTGTGTGTGTGTGTGTGTGTGTGTGTGTGTGTGTGTGTGTGTGTGTGTGTGTGTGTGTGTGTGTGTGTGTGTGTGTGTGTGTGTGTGTGTGTGTGTGTGTGTGTGTGTGTGTGTGTGTGTGTGTGTGTGTGTGTGTGTGTGTGTGTGTGTGTGTGTGTGTGTGTGTGTGTGTGTGTGTGTGTGTGTGAATATATATATACATATTATCTCAATTATATATATATCTGTATGTATGTATGTGAGTCCCGGGTACAATCGGGTGTAACCACAGTAAGAAAGCTACTTGATAGATTAGTAGACTGCAAATATAATGATCAATGCAGAAATGGCTTCTACAGGACTAGCCCAGTTTCATTCAAAGGAAATCACCAAGAAAGCTTTCTTAATGATTACATTTGACTGAAACAGATCTAGTCCTGTAGAATCTGTATCTATATTTAACAGGATATATATCTATACACTGTCGCTATTAACTATCAACTAACCCACTGACTGACCGACCATATATATACACTGGATATATCTAAACTGTGTGTATGTGTGTTCGTTAGGATTTCCAGCCCTCTATTGTGTATATAGATGTCTTTTGGTTGCGTGTGTTTCAGTGCGTGTGTGTGTAAGCCTGTGTTCGTGTGTGCGGATTATCATGTGTGTGTGTGTATATATATATATATATATATATATATGTATATATATGTGAAAAAATGGGGA
>OZ024757.1:18183018-18195518 GCA_964016885.1 Eledone cirrhosa
ATGTGTTGAATGTGGGTCTAGTTGTGCGTGTATGCGTGTGACCGTGTGTGTGTGTGTGTGTGTGTGTGTGTAACTGTGGCTCTAGTTATGTATGTATATGCGTGGCTGTGTGTGTGTGTGCCTGCGTATGTGTGGAATGTGGGTCTAGTTGTGCGTGTATGCGTGTGACCGTGTGAGTGTGTGTGTGTAACTGTGGCTCTAGTTATGTATGTATATGTGTGGCTGTGTGTGTGTGTGCGCGTGCGTATGTGTTGAATGTGGGTCTAATTGTGTGTGTATGCGTGTGGCTGTGTTTGTGTGTGGCTGCGGTTGTGTGTGTGTATGTGTGTATGTGTGTAAATGTGGCTCTGGTTGTGTGAGTATGCGCGTCGATGTGTGTGTGTTAAATATGGTTCTGGTTGTGTGAGTATGCGAGTGACCGTGTTTGTGTGTGTGTGTAAATGTGTCTCAGCTTGTGTGTTTTTGTGTGTTGAAGGTGGCTCTAGTTATGTGTGTATGCGTGTGTGTGTGTGTGTGTGTGTGTGTGTGTGTGTGTGTGTGTGTAAATGTGCACGCATGTAGATGTATATATGTGTATCCGAATATGTGTTAGGGTGTGGCAGCGGTTGCAAGTGAGTGTGTAAATGTATGTACACACACACACAGCTGCATATTTATGTGTCTCTACACGTATCAGTAGCTGTATATGTGTGTGTGTGTGTGTGTGTGTGTGTGTGTGTGTGTGTGTGTGTGTGTGTGTGTGTGTGTGTGTGTGTGTGTGTGGCAGCATGTGTGTGTGTAAATGTACACACACAGCTGCATGTGTCCGTTTATGTCAGAAGCTGTGTATGTGAGTTTATGCGGTGAGTGTGTTTGTATATATTTAATTACACTCATACCCGTGTGTGTGTAAATCTACACACATGTAAATGTAATTCCGCGTGTCCGATTGTGTGTCATTATCTGGGCGGTGGATTGGCAGTATCGGTAGAGGGGCGGACGCCATCTTTTGCAGCACAGTTACGTCCCTTTACGGACTGAGTTCAAATCCCGCCGAGGTTAACTTTGCCTTTCATCCTTACGGGGTCGATAAAATAAAGTACCAGTAATACACTGAAATAATTGCTGGCTTTGTGCCAAAAGGTAGAAACAATTATCTGGGTGGATTGGCGGTCTCGGTAGAGGGTCGGACGCCATACTTTGACGCATAGAGTTACGGCCCTTGTCATTCTGATTTCAAATCCCGCTGAGGTTAACTTTGCCTTTCATCCTTACGGCGCCGATAAAGTAAAGTACCAGTAATGTACTCAGATAATTGCTGGCCTTGTGCCAAAAGTAGAAACCATTATCTGCTTATACCTGCGAGAAACACCCCAGTATGACTGACACTTTTACCAGACGCAACATGCCTTTAAATGGGACCCGTCTAACCCATGCTAGCATGGAAGATAGACGTTAATCGATGGTGACGATGATGATGATGATATATATATATATATATATATATATATATCCAACCCACCCCCACTCTCAAGCGTGAAACTAATACTAATATCGTTTGTACTGCCTCTGTTTTTTGTTCTCTGTTTATTTATTTTTTAAAAAAAAAATATATATATATATAACGAAGGAAATGTTGGTAAGCAACCAGATGGACCATAACGCACCAGAGTACTCAATACTTAGGGTAGTAGAGTGGATAATAGGAAAATGTTTAACCCCAACGGCAGAGCTCAAGCCGTTTCGACGGCTATTTCAGTCCAGAAATAGTCGTCGAAACGTCTTGAGCTCTGCCGTCGGGGTTAAACATGTTCATGTTCATATGTATATATATATATATATATATATATATATATATATATATATATATATATATATCAAGTAACTATGTTTTGAAACAGTGAGCAGGTTTGAAATTAGATAATAGAATAGCTTTCACCGTATTTTTGACTAAAGAAATTTTAGCCTGATAATGGGTCTTAGAACCCTCAGATAAATGGAAAAAGATGAGTATTGACGTACATGTACGTCAATACTCATCTTTTTCCATTTATCTGAGGGTTCTAGACCCCATTATTAGGCTAAAATTTCTTTAGTCAAAAATACGGTGAAATATATATATATATATATATATATATATATATATATATGGATGTCTATGTATATATGTGTGTAAGTGTGTGTATGTGTGAGCGAGAGAGAAAGAGAGAGTGTGTGCGCGATTGTGTTTGTGTGTCCGTATACGTGTGCGGGCGTGTGTGTGTGTGTGTGTTTGAGCGCGTATGTATGTGTCTGTATGTCCGTAACTATCGTTATCAAATGTTTCTCCAAGTTTTACCAAGCCACCCATTATAACGTGTAACATCCCAGTTATAAGGTCGACCTATCTATTATACTCTACAACCACAACTACCATTTCTCACACGCAGACACATTCATATATATATATATATATAGAAGGGTTAAAATACTGGAGCGTGTTGGAGTTAAACACCCTCTTCGTATTATAGAAATGACAGTAAAAGGTATAGCTCAATGTAGTTAAACAGAGCCGAAGAATTAAGAAAGTAAAACAAAGAAGCCTTCAATACATCAAAAGTCTTTATTATATATTTTAATTTTTTGCTTTGGACTATATTTGTAATATGGTTCTTAATGTTATACACCTCCTTAGTAATTTTTATTATATATTTTTATTATTTTTATTATATATTTTTACCCATAATCTTGCAATACTTTAGTGTATGTACACTCCATATTCTTCGGAGTTTCCGGCTTGTATCGGCCGATAATACTTCTGTTGTTTTAATTGCCCTGATGAGTCCTTAATAGGACGAAACATTGTCGGCTAATAAAGACTTTTGATGTATTGAAGGCTTCTTTGTTTTACTTTCTTAATATATATATATATATATATATATATATATATATATATATATATAAGATCAAAAGATGGTTAAAAGAGTTCCAAGTATTTTATTAGGCGCATTTCAAAAACAAATATCATCATGGGATGATATCTGCGTTCTCATCAGATAAAATATGGAGTCATGATATGAAGCTTAAAAAACACTTGTGAATAGTGAAGTTTTAAATCAACATATGAAAAACAAATTAAGATTGATGTACGAGATTGGGAAAAAGTAACTGTTGAGTGCTACTTATCCGATATTTGCATTGCTTTATTGTTGCTACAATAAAACTCACCTCCTACATATATATATATATATATATATATATATATATATATATATATATTTATATATATATATATATATTTATATATATATATTTATATATATATATAAAACCAAAGATTAATATGGTTCGTTGATTATTCAACGAATACAATTTTACAATAGATTAGGAGCACTCGACAGTTGATTTTCCTGGAGTATTTAATATTATTTACAATGTTAATAAATGAAAATTATTCTCATAACCAAAATATATATTTTATTATACATATTTCATCAGACAAAATATAAGATTTGAAATGTGACATACTGGAATTGAATAATCATTTCCATAGCGGTATGGCACATATCAAATCTTATATTTTGTCTGATGAAAACGCACTTAAACACCACTGTACCTTTGAAATATGTATAGCAAAATATATATTTTGATTATGAGAATATTTTTCATTTATTAACATTTTGAATAAGATATATATATATATATATATATATATATATTGAAAAAGTAAAAAAACAATAAAAAGGAGTACAGTTACGAAAAGTGTTTGGTTATATATATATATATATATATATATATATAGGAAAATGTATGACCCCGACGGCAGAGCTCAAGCCGTTTCGACGGCTATTTCTGGACCAGAAATAGCCGTCGAAACGGCTTGAGCTCTGCCGTTGGGGTCATACATTTTCCTATTACCCACTCTACTACCCTAAGTATTGAGTACTCTGGTGCGTTATGGTCCACCTGGTTCCTTAACCTAACTCCTTCGTTATATATATATATATATAATAGGATATGTGTTCCTACACGCACAAAGCGCTAAGGGACACATGTATTGTCCAACTATATGCCAATGTGGTTTAATGGCAGGTTAATAAATTAACGAGCCATAACATATATACTAAACCTGATTATATATATATATATATATATATATATATATATATATATAAAGCAGTATCGTTGGTAGGGGTTGGAACTGCCCAAGTCCATCTCAACGGCGGATGACCATGGAGTTCTGTGTCCGTCGTTTGTATATTTACTTTTAAAATATAATTTTTCAGGTTTCCCCTTAAAAAATTGTTTTTCGTTTTGTTTTGTATCCGTTCGTAGTGTTATCCTTTGTTTGTTGATTTCCTTAAGTTTATATATAAGGCTGACTGTAGAAAGTGTAATATCGATGGCGGTGCCCCAGCACACCTCAGCTGGAACGCAAATAAATAAATAAAATGTAATATATTATATATATGTATATATTATATTATATATACATGAAAAGGGCGGTGAATTGGCAGTATCGGTAGAGGTTCGGATTATGCTTTCCAGCATAGTTACGTCCCTTTACGATCTGAGTTCAATTCCCGCCGAGGTTAACTTTGCCTTTCATCCTTACGGGGTTGATAAAATAAAGTACCAGTAATGTACTGAGATAATTGCTGGCCTTGTGCCCAAAAAGTAGAAACAATTATATATACATGAACCTGTGGTAAACAGGCGATTCTCCAGAGTAACAAGGTCTGCTGTATAGATTTCGCTCAGCCGTCAGTCACATCAACATACGAATATATATTGAAGCGAATAGCTATGTGTATACTCTGGGAATGTATCTTACATTGCCCATGGAGTATGCTGAAATACAACCGGTCCTGGCATTGATAAATATAATGGGTCCGTCAACTCATTATTATTATTATTATTATATATATATATATATATATAGTTATGTAATAAACAACATAAGGCAATTATTCCATTTACCAGTGGTTTCTTAAAAGCAAAAAAATTTTTTGCTTTCAATCATCAGAATGAAAAAAAAAAAAAAAAATCTGATGAATGAAAGCAAAATTTTTTTGCTTTTAAGAAACCACTGGTAAATGGAATAATTGCCTCATGTTGTTTATTACATAACTATTAAGCTCTGTTACCTACATAGAGCAATCTTTTTTCCTGGACTTTTCCGACGAAATTACTTCATTCATTCATATATATATATATATATATATATATATATATATATATATATATAGTGACGAAACATAAGTCAATTGCATGAACTCATAATCCTTTATTTACTGCTATATATATTTCGATGATAGCCATTGAATGGCTATGACCTCATCAGGCAGTTAGTCAGTTCCTAGATATGCCAGCTCTGTGTTTATAGTGTTGATGGTATCAGAGTCTTGGGACATATGAGCGTGTTAGGAATAAATTGTTGTCAGCAGGAATAATCTTGATTCTCATTGGGTCAGTTTGTAGATGGTAGTAGGGTTGGTATTTGACCTCAAAGTGGCAGGTGGTGTTGTAAAGTTCAAACCGTCAGGCAAGATGACAATAGTTCCATATGACTGATTTTCACAAAAAGCATTCCAGGTCAGATATATATTCAATTAAGGTTAATAGTATGAAATAGATACTACAGGTCATTCTTAAATTGAGGAATTTATGTGGAGTGGTGCTACTGAAAATCATGGTTGGAGTAGAAAATTTACAAATAAAATATATACATATATACATATATAGGCATACGAAGTTAGTCGAAGTGAATCGACTCCGTCTCGGTAATTTTCCCACTCACTCAATGATATAATTAGATTTGTATTATTAATAATACAAACCCATTAACCAGAGTGTAGACATTCGTGAATCAGTAAGATAAACGACGTGTGCCTTCGATAATAACATGAAAATCCCGGACCAAGATATATTTTCTGCAATTCCGATCTGTAAATAACAGACCGACTGGAAGCGCAGTTCACAGAAATTAGGTAATGTCAGGAGACATTACGCTATTTAGCTGGAGATTGCTTCATCAGCCGTATGTAACTTGCCAGGAATGAAATGGTCCGTTTCGCTTACCCAGCCCGTATAGAGATGGTGGTGGTCATCAGCGAGTGTAGTAGTAAAACAAGACTTTTAGTGACACGTGACTTCATATCAAAGAGGAGGTAAGCCGAACCTTACAAGTTTTAGGGAACACGATTATATATATATATATAGGAACGAGTAGGACTCCGACGGCTGAGCTCAAGCCGTTTCGACGGCTAATTCTGGACAGAATTGCGTCCAGAATTAGCCGTCGAAACGGCTTGAGCTCAGCCGTCGGGGTCCTACTCGTTCCTATTACCCACTCTACTACCCTAAGTATTGAGTACTTTGGTGCGTTGTGGTCCACCTGCTTCCTTACCACATTTCCTCCGTTATATATATATATATATATATATATATATATATATATATATATATATATATATATGTGTGTGTGTGTGTATGTTACGAAAAAATTCAAGACCCCGACGGCTGAGCTCCAGTCGTTTCGATCTAGCTGTCGAAACGGCCGTAGCTCAGCCAGTTTGGTAATGGTTCAGTGAGGATTTAGTGATGGTTCGGTAATGATTTTGTGAGGGTTTTGTGAATATTTGGTGAGGGTTATGTAATGGTTAGACAAGGTGTTGTTGATGGTTTGACGAGATTAGGTGATGGTTTGGCGAGGTTTTGATGGTGGTGTGACGATGGTTGGGTGATGGTTTAGTGATGGTTCGGTGAGAGTAAGGTGGAGAGTGGTTTGGCAAGGGTCTGGCGATGGTTTTGAGAGTATCTGTTGATGGTTTGTTGATGGTTAATTCTTGATTTTCGTTATATAGCAATCGCTTCAGACGTAAGATGAACCTTACTAACCTACAAATCTACATCTTAATGTTTACCGTGAGACTAATGAAGGGTAATGGAATTAAAGACTGGGAGAAAAGCTAAGTTGCATAGAGTTGGAGCTGCTGATAAAAATAACGAAATAAAAATTAATGATAAAGCTAGACAGAGCAACTTTGAAATTCACTTTCCTCTGCACCTGTTTCCGCTGATCGTAGTTTAAAGACAACCAAATAACAAACAAAACACCTACTCACACATAGACACACACATACACACATAGACAGACACATATATAGACAGATATACAGAGGGTAATAGACCATATATATATATATATATATATATATATATACACATATACACAGATAGACAGACACATAGAGACACACAGACACACACGTGCACGCATAGACACACATATATATAGACAGATACACAGCCGGTAATAGACCACACACACACACATATATATATATATATACACACACACATATATATATATACACACATATACACACACATAGACAGACACATAGACACATATATATAGACAGATATACAGACGGTAATAGACCACACACACACACATATATATATATATATATATATATATATATATATACACATATATACACACACATATATATACACACATATACACAGACAGACACACACATAGACACACACATACACGCATAGACACACATATATATAGACAGACGGTAATAGACCACACACACACACATATATATATATACACATATACACACATATACACACACATATATATATATACACACACATACACACACGCGCATAGACACACATATATATAGACATATAGACAGACGGTAATAGCACACACACACACACACATATATATATATATACACACACACAGACAGATGGTAATAGACCACACACACATATATATATACACACACATAGAGACAGATACACAGACGATAATAGACAGATACACAGACGATAATAGACCACACATATATATATATATACACACATAGACAGACGATCATATACACATATACATACACACACAGACAGACAGATATACAGACGATAATAGACCACATATACATACATACATATATACATATACTCATATACAGACACATAGACAGACGATAAAAGACACACATACTTACACATTCACAGACATATACAGACACATATACAGACACATATATAGACGATCATATGCACATATATACAGACACACATATACACACACATATACAGAAACACATATACAGACATATACACACACAGATATACAGAAACACATATACAGACATATACACACACATTCACAGACACATATACAGACACAGTTATACACACACATATACAGACACAGATATACACACACACATATACAGACACACTGACAGACACACACACACACACACACATACATACACATACAAACATAGACAGTCATGTATAAGCATATATGCACACACCAAAAAAAGACACGCACACACATACAGACACACACATACACAAACAGACAGATACACACATACACACACATATACAAACATACAGAGAGACAGACACACACATATACAAACGCAGACACATATACACACATATACTCATACATAAACACTTACAAGCATATACACACACATACACAGACACACACACGTATATATACAGACAGACACACACACACACACACATATGCAAACGTAGACAGGCAGACACATAAACACACACACACATACATATGCAAACGTAGACAAGCAGACACATAAACGCACACACACATACACACGTAGACAGGCAGACACATAAACACACACATACACATACATATGCAAACGTAGACAGGCAGACACATAAACACACACACACATACATATGCAAACGTAGACAAGCAGACACATAAACGCACACACACATACACACGTAGACAGGCAGACACATAAACACACACATACACATACATATGCAAACGTAGACAGGCAGACACATAAACACACACACACATACATATGCAAACGTAGACAAGCAGACACATAAACGCACACACACATACACACGTAGACAGGCAGACACATAAACGCACACACACATACATATGCAAACGTAGACAAGCAGACACATAAACGTACACACACACATACACACGTAGACAGGCAGACACATAAACACACACACACATACATATGCAAACGTAGACAAGCAGACACATAAACGCACACACACATACACACGTAGACAGGCAGACACATAAACACACGCATACACATGCATACACATACATATGCAAACGTAGACAGGCAGACACATAAACACACACATACACAAATAAATTGATATTGCACAGCCCCCTCCTCCCCTCACAGACAAACATCACTTAACAACAGACCAATACATCAGGATTAGAAATGTCTGTCATTCAACCTGCACCTTCACTGCACCCCACTTCCACACCACCTTCACTCAACAGGCACTTTCACTCCACATCCCCCTCCATTGCACCTTTACTCCACATGCACATTCAAGGCACCCCACCTCCACTCCAAAGCACTCCAATCCATCTTCACTCCCACGCTACTCTACAATGTAGTGTAGTGATGTAGTAGTGTAGTAGTGTAGTCTGGTGGTGTAGTTTAATGGTGTAGTGTCGTAGTGTTGTTTAATGGTGTAGTGTCGTAGTGTAGTTTAATGGTGTAATGTAGTAGTGTAGTTTAATGGTGGAGTCTGGTGGTGTAGTGTAGTAGTGTATTTTAATGGTGTAGTGTAGTGGTGTAGTAGTGTTGTTTAATAGTGTAGTGTAATAGTGTAGTGTAGTTTAATGTTGTAGTCTGGTAGTGTAGTTTAATGGAGTAGTGTAGTTTAATGGTGTAGTGTAGTAGTGTAGTTTAATGGTGTAGTCTGGTGGTGTAGTTTAATGGCATAGTCTGGTGGTGTAGTTTAATGGTGTAGTGTAGTTTAATGATGTAGTGTAGTTTAATGATGTAGTGTAGTAGTGTAGTTTAATGATGTAGTGTAGTGATGTAGTTTAATGGTGTAGTCTGGTGGTGTAGTTTAGTAGTGTGGGGTAGTGTAAAGGTTTAGTGATGTATGGTGTGGTGTAGTGTAGAGGTATGGTGATGTGATGTATGGTGGTGTGATGTATGGGTGATGTAGTGATATGGTGTAGTATTGTGTAGTGTAGTGTAGTGTAGTGTAATGGTGTGGTGTGGTGTGATGTAGTGTATAATTTAAAGTGTATTTTAACTAAGAAGTTTAAGTCTAATGAAATTAAGTAATTGAATTCTTGATAGTTTCAGACGAGACTTTTAGAAATCTTATTCAATATAGAATTAAGATTTTCAAATGTAACAGATTTACCACTGAGATGTTGTTTGTCTTTCTCTCTGAACGTCTGATGAGAGTGGGAGTAAGGGTGTAGGAGAGTGGGAGAAAGGGTGTAGGAGAGTGGGAGAAAGGGTGTAGGAGAGTGGGAGAAAGGGTGTAGGAGAGTGGGAGAAAGGGTGTAGGGGGTGTAGGGGAGGGGGAGGGAAGGGGAGTAGTTTGAAAGAAAGGGGGAGTGTAAGATACATTGAAGAGAGAGTAAGAGAGAGTGACAAAGATGGAGAGATGTATATCTGAATGCTTTTTTGCTGTACGATCAGTCATTTTACACACACACACACACACACACAAATATGCATATATACATGCACACACACACACACATATATATATATATATATATATAAATTCATATACACATATATTTACATACATACATATGTATACACATCTATATAGGTACAAACATTTACATACGTATATACATACATACACATATGTTCACATAGAAGGCCGCCCTATAATAGATGAAATGAGTAAAAGAAGAAAAGTGTATGTATAAACACAAAAAATAGCAAGCACATACACGCACACATATATATGTGTGTATGCGTGTATGTATATTGCACACAAAAACAGGCTAAATTATCGACAAAAATTGCCGAAACTTTCATAAAAAATTGGCTAGATTTTCAACAAAAATTGACGAAATTTTCAACAAAAATTGCTTAAATTTTCAACAGAAATTCGCTAAATTTTCGACAAAAATTGGCTAAATTTTCGACAAAATTTGGCTAAATTTTTGACAAAAATTGGCTACATTTTCAACAAAAATTGATGAAATTTTCAACAAAAATTGGTTAAATTTTCGACAAAAATTGGCTAAATTTATATATTTACGGCTGAATGTGATTTTGTGAGGTTTATTTTATGGAGTAAGTGAAATAGATTTGTCTCCAGATCGATCATTATTTTGACCGTATTATGGATTATATACGAGTAATTAGACAGTGAACAATGAACAACTCTGGTTAGAAGCTAGCCACGTGGACTAATGATAATAATAATGATTTCAAGTATAGGCACAGGGCCAACAAATTTGGGGGAGGGAAAATTTGATTAAATCGACCCCAGTGTGTGACAGGTACTCTATTACGCCGTAAGGATGAAAGGCAAACCTCACTTCGGCGGGATTTGAACTCATAACGTAAAGGGTCATAACTATGCTGTAAAGCATGGTGTCTGACGCTCTTCCGATTCTACCAATACACGGCCCTGCATGTTGTCAATGATATTAACAAAAGATCTTCCTTGGGAGTATTGAGGAGATGACTAACAGTCCGAGGATAATGAGAGGGAGACCATGAGCAAGATGGCTGCATAATATACATAATCTTGGTTGGTCTCACTTTGGGATCTCGTGGGTTCAGTTGGAGAGAGTTGCTTCTGGTAGGACCGTCTGGAGGGTACGTCTGGCGTCTCTGATAGCAGGACTCTCTCAAGAAGATGAAGACAAAGAAGGAAAAGAAGGAGAAGAAAGAGGCGAAGACGTAGAAGATGACAAAGAGGAAGAAAACGAAGAAAAAGAAATAGACGACAAAAGAAAAAAAGGAGAAGGAGGAAGAGAATAAAAGAGGAAAAAGGAGAAAAAGAGGAAGAAGAATAGTTGAGAATGCTCAGATGTAAACACGAGGGTGAGAGAATGTAATAGAGAGAGAGAGGAGGGTAGAGATAGAGGGGCGGGGGTAGAGATAGAGGGGCGGGGGTAGAGATAGAGGGGATCGGATGGTAGAAATAGAGGGGTAGAAATAGAGGGGAAAGAGAGGGGTAGAGATAGAGGGGGTAGAGATAGAGGGGAGAGAGAGGGGTAGAGATAGAGGGGGCATGGAGAGTAGAGATAGAGGGAGTAGAGATAGAGGGGAGAGAAGGAGTAGAGATAGAGGGGAGAAGGGAGTAGAGATAGAGGGGAGAGGGGCGTAGAGATAGAGGGGAGAGGGGCGTAGAGATAGAGGGGAGAGGGGCGTAGAGATAGAGGGGAGAGATGGGGTAGAGATAGGGGGGAGAGATGGGGTAGAGATAGGGAGGAGAGAGGATGGTAGAAATAGAGGGGAAAGAGAGGGGTAGAGATAGAGGGCGAAAGAGGAGGGTAGAGAGAGGGGAGAGAGGAGGGTAGAGAGAGGGGGAGAGAGAGGGGAGTAGAGTGGTGGATAGAGGGGGAGAGAGAGAGAGGGGGATGGAGATAGGACGAGAGAGAGAGGGGGAGAGAGAGAGAGAGGGGGAGAGAGAGAGAGAGAGAGGGAGAGAGAGAGAGGGGGAGAGAGAGAGAGGGGGAGAGAGAG
>OZ024757.1:18210518-18213018 GCA_964016885.1 Eledone cirrhosa
GGCCAGTGGATTGGCACTATCGGTAGAGGGTCGGACGCCATGCTTTGACGCATAGAGTTACGGCCCTTGCCATTCTGAGTTCAAATCCCGCCGAGGTTAACTTTGCCTTTCATCCTTATGGGGTCGATAAAATAAAGTACCAGTAATACACTGGGTAATTGCTGGCCTTGTGCCAAAAGTAGAAACAATTATAGTTTCGTCTGCTTGCATGCAATTGTCCCTTTCGTTTTTTTCTCCCACATGTATATATCCCACGTGCTCTTTTTTATATTATCAAGCCAAATTATATATATATAAACATAGCGTTATGTCGTATATCCAATGTCTTACATATTTTATCTGATGAGTTGGCTTGAGTCGTTAGAACGTCGGACAAAATAATTTGCAGCATATACTCAGATATTTAAGTTCTCAGTAACATAATTGTTTCTACTTTAGGCACAAGGCCAGCAATTACCCAGTGCATTACTGGTACTTTATTTTATCGACCCCGTTAAGGATGAAAGGCAAAGTCAACCTCGGCGGGATTTGAACTCAGATCGTAAAGGGACGTAACTATGCTGGAAAGCATGGCGTCCGACCCTCTACCGATACTGCCAATCCACCCCAGTTCTCAGTAAAATAATTGAACCATTTTAGTAACATTAAAATTTGTAAATAAAATGAAAAATAACTTAGCATAAAGTGCTCCTTCTACAGGCCGCCATGAAAACGATAATAGCTTTTTTACTATAACCCTTCTCAATGGCCTCACTAGCCTGAATAGTCCATTCTCAATAATAACCCACTTCATTTCCTCCCTAAGAACTTGTTATTCTCTTCTTTGTAAATAGTGTATTATACATTCGTACACCGTTTATATATTTTTAAACTATACACAGCTAGTGATTTAAATGAAGAGACATCATGTTCAAATCCCATCGATGTCAACTTTATCTGTCATCGCCCTGGAGTCAATAAAATATAATACCAATAACGTATTGGTATCGATATCATCACCTTTCTCCTTCCACAAATTGGTAGCTTTCTACCAATATCAGAAATAATTGTTTCTACGTTAGGCACAAGGCCAGCACTTATCCAGTGCATTACTGGTACTTTATTTCATCGACCCCGTTAAGGATGAAAGGCAAAGTCAACCTCGGCGGGATTTGAACTCAGATCGTAAAGGGACGTAACTATCAGAAATAATAATTGGTAACATCCATATATCTTATTTTAGTATTATATTTACTCTCAACTGGTAAAATATTTTTCAATGAAGAATATACGAGGGTCGGTTGAAAAGATCAGAGGTTGACTATGAAGGGATGATGCTAGAGATATGAAATCTTACATGCATTAATTTCAACTCTTCTTATCAATAACTGCACTGTTTCTTTCAAGGGGCTATGTTGAAAAATAAACTTCTTTTGGTCAATCCATGTGAGCAGTTTGGTCTGCCAACCCTCGTATGAAAGTCTAAAAATTACCCAGGCCGATTCGATCTTAGTGTCCTAAGAACTAGAATGAATAAAGCAATTTGGACAACGCTCTCACGATTTCGGCAATATGTACTTTATTTTAAGAACAAGAAACTATGAGGGGCAAAGTTGACATCGCTAGGATTTGAACACAAAGTTAAAGATAGCGGATTAATACCCGATTGTGTCCAACACTAACAACTTTTCCCAGTTGCTGACTTAAGCACAAAACAAGACCAAACGAAGCATTGCATGCATGTATGGCCATATACCTCATGAGGGGGCCATGGGGACACTCTATAGACATAAGGCCTTTCTAGGACCATTAATTTCAAACCTGGCGGAATCCAATCCTCTCAGGACTGAATACAGCAGATTTCTTCCAGCGAAGGATACAGACTGAGAGAACGGAAATTAGAGAGAGCTGAGCTGTAGAGGAATAATAGACCCCAGTACTCGACTGGTACTCTGTTTATTGACCTCGAATGGATGAAAGACAATATTAGCCTCGGTGGGATTTGAGCGGAGAGAGTTAGAGAGCCGGAACAAATCCTGCAAAGTATTCGATCCGACGTTCTAATCACTCTGCTATTTCGCCACCTTGCGGCATTAACAGGAACTTATACGACAACAACAACAACTACAACAACTACAGTGATATTAATATATTTAACTGTTGTGGGTTTTATATCTTCTCTTCTTTCAATGTCCTCCCCATTCAATAGTTTTATTCCAATGTCGACTGTGTCTGGCTTGGAAGACTTTGGTCGTTGTCTACAGACAGCGCCATCTATGTCTCTCATGCGTCTGTCGTGTCTCTCTGTCTCTCTCTGATGTCTGTGTCTCTTGTGCGTGTGTTTGTGTGTGTGTATGATGTGTGTGTGTCTCTTGTACGTGTGTTTCTGTGTGTCTTTGGTGTGTCTTTGATGTGTGTGTATGATGTGTGTGTGTGTGTCTCTTGTGCGTGTGTTTCTGTGTGTCTTTGATGTGTGTGTATGATGTGTGTGTGTGTCTCTTGTGCGTGTGTTTCTGTGTGT
>OZ024757.1:18223018-18225518 GCA_964016885.1 Eledone cirrhosa
ACAGTGAAAGTATATGATTCCAGTGAAAGAACAACCCAACCAGGAACTGGGAATATCAGAGTATTGACAAAGTTAAACACCTCAACAACATGTGTACTCGTCTCTACCACACTAATTCGGACTGCCTGAAGAGGTCACAGCCAAAGATGGCTGTCACCGAAATATATATAGCAGTAATAAACGAAGCCAAATTTTAAACATTTGACTTATTTATTTTATTTTATTTTATATATATATATAGATACAAATAAAGATTCAGCGAGAATCGCATTTCGGCGGGCAGGAAAAGCGAGGCGAAACGCAAAAATCAGAAATGATACTGGCAAAGTGCTCAATAGTTAAAAACCAGAGCTAAACAATGTGTTAAGAAGCCATTTTTTTTTTTTAAGGCGGGTAAAATTCCCGAGATCAATGGACGAGTTCTCTCCAGCGGTCTCTGTCCCTCATTATCGCTGCCATGTCCTGCGTCTCCAACAGACCAGTGTCTGTCCTTAGGGCATCAACATACGTTAACCTTGGTCTTCCTCTTCTATTGTGTCCATGTAGGGGCTCCCAAAGGAGCACTGAGTGCAATGTCAACTCTGGATGTCGGTGAGCATGTCCAGCCAGCCTCAGTCTCCTCTGTGTCACTTTTGAGCTGACTTTTGGGATGCTCCCATACAGCTCTGAGTTTTTCATCCTCAGTCTATACTAATTAATGTTCAGAGCCATCCTCAGCATTCTCGTGTAGCACCCATCCACCACATGAGTGAGTTTCTTGGTCAGTGTCCAAGTCTCAGAGCCATACAGCAGCACAGACTCCACTACAGCAATGAAGAGGCGGATTTTCAGGTCTCTACGAAGGTTCGACATCCACACCGATCTCAAGCTGTGGCACGCCGCCCAGGCCTTGCTCTTCCTCTCAACCACATCATCTTCCGTATTCCCAATCTTTGCTCCCAAATACAGGAAGCTCTCAACCAATTCTAGCGGCTTCCAGCCTACATTAGTGATCCCCTCTGGCTTCTCAACATTCTCTACCAGATATTTTGGTTTAGTCTCATTCATTCTCAGCCCCACACTCATCGACACAGTCTCAACCTCCCGCATCAAATCCTCTGCCTCCTTCACTGTATTTGTCACCAAAACTATGTCGTCGGCAAATTCAGCATCCGATACCTTTTGACTTTAGGAAGGCCTTTGATTCTGTGAACCGTTACTGCCTGATGAAGATCTTACAGGCTTATGGAATCCCCAAGAGGATAGTTGACCTGATATCACTGCTCTACACCAACACCAAACCCCAAGTCATTACACCTGATGGGATGACAGAGTTCTTTGAGATACTAGCTGGAGTGCTCCAGGGAGATACATTGGCTCCCTACCTTTTTATCATCGTAGTGGACTATTGTATGCGCCTTGCACTGGAGAAACACCAGGACTCTGGCTTTACTGTAGTACCGGCTCAGAGCAGGAGAGTTAGGGCGAAAAAGGTATCGGATGCTGAATTTGCCGACGACATAGTTTTGGTGACAAATAAGAAGCCATACAAAACTGAAAAGGTGGTCAAGAGGGCATTAACCACCCAAGCCAAAAAACCAAAGGTGACAAATATTAACAAAATAGATATTCTTGTGATCAATTATGTTTTATTATACATATTTCAGAGGTACTGAATTAAGTTCAGCAGTACGTCCTCATCAGATAAAATAAAATGATACATTTGTTAATATTTGGAATTAATATTAATAACTCCGGAAAATATTTTTTTCTTGTAGAGTGCTTCCAATCTATTGTAAAACTCATTATTTGATGTATTCATCGAATCTTGTTTAACTCTTAAATATATATATATATATATATATATATATATATATATATATATATACACACATATATAAAGACGCCATACCTCGTTGTGGAGTCGGAGAGCCACCGTCATACGGCATGTTTAGGGCACTTCTAAAGCTAGCAGTGCCCAACCCTCTCCAGGTCTTAACATAGTCTAAATTTTTCTCTTTTGGAACAATCGACCTCAGTACACCACTGGTAATTTTTTTATCGACATCGAAAGGGTGAAAGGCATACTTGACCATCACAGGATTTGAACTCAGAGGGGCCAATCTGGTGGGACCAGTTATGTATATGTATATATGCTTTTATATGCATACATATATATAATAAATATATATATATATATATATATATGCTTTTATATGCATACATATACATATGTATATATATATATATGCTTTTATATGCATACCTATACATACATATATATATATATATATATATATACTTTTATATGCATACCTATACATACATATATATATATATATATATATATACTTTTATATGCATACATATACATATATATATATATATATATATATATATATATATATACTTTTATATGCATACATATACATACATATATATATATATGCTTTTATATGCATACCTATACATACATATATATATATATATATATATATACTTTTATATGCATACATATACA
>OZ024757.1:18241915-18246915 GCA_964016885.1 Eledone cirrhosa
GTGGAGAGGAAGAGGTGTGTCCTGTACACCACTAACGTTTACCTACGACCCCCCCCCCCCCACAAACACACACTCACACACTTATAACATCCATCACACACACTCATACGACTCCCCACACACTTATATCATCCCACACACACAACACTTCCACTCACACACACTCATACGACCTCCCCCCCCACACACACACTTCTACTCACACACACTCATACGACCCCCCCCCCCACACACAACACTTCCACTCACACACTCATACGACCTCCCCCCCCCACACACACACTTCTACTCACACACACTCATACGACACCCCCACATACACACTTCCACTCACACACACTCATACGACCCCCCCCCCCCACACACACACTTCCACTCACACACTCATACGACACTCCCATACACACACACATAAATAAATAAATAAACACACACGTACGCAGGCACACGTAGTCAATTGTAACCAAATACGTGTACAATATCAATGTGTCTGTGTGTCGGTGTTAAGAGAGAGAGAGGCAGAGAAGGAAAGAGAAAGAAAGAGCGAGAGAAAAAGAAAAAGAGAGAAAGAGAGAGAGAAAGAAAAGGGAAGAAATAGAAAGAAAGAAAGCTCCTTAAAAGAACGGCACACGCACACATATAAACAGTCCATATAGACACACAGATACATACACACACTGGTAGACGGTCAGACATACACACACATACACATATAGACACAGAGACACACACACACAGATACATACATACAGTTACATAGATACATACACAGTCACACATACAGATACAGCTACATACATAGTCACAGATACATACACAGTCACACATACAGATACATACACAGTCACAGATACATACACAGTCACACATACTGATACATACATACACAGTCACACATACAGATACATACACAGTCACAGATACATACACAGTCACACATACAGATACATACATAGTCATAGATACATACACAGTCACACATACAGATACATACACAGTCACAGATACATACAGTCACACACAGATACATACATAGTCACAGATACATACACAGTCACACAGTCACATAGATACATACACAGTCACACATACAGATACATACATAGTCACAGATACATACACAGTCACACACACAGATACATACATAGTCACAGATACATACACAGTCACACATACAGATACATACATAGTCACAGATACATACACAGTCACACATACAGATACATACATAGTCACAGATACATACACAGTCACACATACAGATACATACATAGTCACAGATACAGATACATACATAGTCACACATAGATACATGCACAGTCACACATACAGATACATACACAGTCACACATACAGATACATACAGTTACATAGATACATACACAGTCACACATAAGATACAGATACATACATAGTCACACATACAGATACATACATACATAGTCACAGATACATACAGTCACACATACAGATACATACATACACAGTCACACATACAGATACATACATACATAGTCACAGATACATACACAGTCATACATACAGATACATACATAGTCACAGATACATACACAGTCACACATACAGATACATACATAGTCACAGATACATACACAGTCACGCATACAGATACATACATACAGTTACATAGATACATACACAGTCACACATACAGATACATACATACATTGTCACAGATGCATACACAGTCACACATACAGATATATACACAGTCACATAGATACATACAGTCACACATACTGATACATACACAGTCACACATACAGATACAGATATATACACAGTCACACATACAGATACATACACAGTCACATAGATACATACAGTCACACATACTGATACATATACAGTCACATAGATACATACAGTCACGGACATACAGGTACATAGAGATATACATGCACACACACACATAGATATACAAACACACAGACATAACAACATAAACAGACACACAGAGACACAAAAACATACAGACGCACACAGTCACATATACACACACATATCCATACACATAGATACATACACAGTCACACACACTGTCATATAGATACATACATACACAATCACACACACTGTCACATAGATGCATACACAGTCACACACACTGTCACATAGATACACACACTGTCACATAGATACATACACAGCCACACACACTGTCACATAGATACACACACTGTCACATAGATACATACACAGCCACACACACTGTCACATAGATACACACAGTCACACACACTGTCACATAGATACACACACTGTCACATAGCTACATACAGTCACACACACAGTCACATAGATACATACACTCACACACACTGTCACATAGATACATACAGTCACACATAGATACATACACACAGTCACATACAGATACATAAAGAACACACAGACACACATACATGTGCACTGCTTATATTACGTGGCTGTCTGTCATGTGTAACAACGTGGTGGTGGGGCTGGTGGTGGTGGTGGTGTTTGCTGTGTTGGTGGTGGTGCTGCTGATGATGGTGGTGGTGGTGGTATGCTGCTGCTGGGTTTATATAAACATTGGTGTCATCGCTGAATCGGCCGTAAACACGTGTTCAATAACACGCGCTATCGTAACATACACATACAGGTTTAACGCCCCGCCCGGGGATCGAACGCATCACCTTATAAACTAGACAAATAATCATTTAAACGGAGCTATATATATATATATATATATACCGAAGGAAATGTGGTAAGGAACCAGATGGACCATAACGCACCAAAGTACTCAATACTTAGGGTAGTAGAGTGGGTAATAGGAACAAGTATGACCCCGACGGCAGAGCTCAAATCGTTTCGACGGCTAATTCTGGACTCAGAATTAGCCGTTGAAACGGCTTGAGCTCTGCCGTCGGGGTCATACTTGTTCCTATAAATATATATATATATATATATATATATATATGTAAAGTTATATTTGATGTAAATATTTATAACTGATATAAAAGCACTCGACAAATATTTGGAGTATATTTACAATATTAAATAAATGGAAAACTATATTTATAAAACCATATTTATTTCATTATATATATTTCGGGGATATCATATTAACAATATGCTATGCCTTCATCAGACAAAATACAATATAAACAGTTTTATATTGTTAATATGATATCCCCGAAATATATATAATGAAATAAATATGGTTTTATAAATATAGTTTTCCATTTATTTAATATATATATATATATATAAATACATATTTAAAAACACAATTCCTTATAATTTAGTCCAGAAATAGCCGTCGAAACGGCTTGAGCTCTGCCGTCGGGGTGCTGAATCTTTTCCTATATATATATATATATACCCTTAAACAAACAAGCCGTATTACAGAAGAAAGTAACCTTATTACAGTATATACTTTATCATAGGGCCTTACCCTGAACCTAAGCCTTTTAACAATTTCCTGACAAATATTTCTAATAAATAAGCATCATTACTAAACGCATATTCTTAAATTCCTCCAAATATTATTTGAAACACATTGTTTCATCTCATAGTTACATATGTATGGGAGCTTACGTTTAGGCCCCCCATCATGGTCTCACCGGACAGAATAGAGAAAAGGTCACCCCGGACAAAGCTGAGAGAGACGTGTTGAAGCAGCCATTCCAAATGGCAGGATCGCTTCTGTGAGGCTTGTGGCAATTTTTCCCCGATAGTAGTGAATAGGGAGCTGATTCCAGGGCCAAGAGTAACGGAAGTCCTCACTGGTAGAGGTTCGATCACAAATCTAAATTAATCAATCAAGTGTTTTTTAAAGTATTTATTAATATTATTAATTATTCCAATATCAAGAAAATATTTATAATTTAACAAACGAGTCTTACACAAAACTTATAAGATTTTAATTTATGTAGGAACCCTTTAAAATTAGTCATGTCTCTTAGAACCAGGGGTTGTTTTAGTCGGTGTAATTGCAGTACCAGTAGAGCGTCAGACATGTAGTTACGGCGCTTTACGTTCTGAGTTCAAATCCCGCCGAGGTTAACTTTGCCTTTCATCCTTACGGAGTCGATAAAATAAAGTAGCAGTTATGTACTGGGGTCGATTAAATCAACCTTCCCTTCCCTCAAAATTGTTGGTCTTGTGTCTAATTCAGAAACAGTTATTCCACCCATTACCATCTTCTAAGATTTCCTTTTTTTTTTTTTTTTATTTTTCTCAAACTCGGAAAATATTCGACATAAGTTTCTGTTGCAGGACTTCGTCTTCATCTATTGCCACGCAACCATTACTTTTTTGTCAATGGCTCACATATCTCCATCTAGGACTGGCTTTAACAATGAGACTTACTTGGCTTACTGAACCTTATTACAGAACATGTATAATTAGATGAAATATATCACTTCCTATTATCAATATATAAATTGCTACCTCCTGTTTGCCACGTAGCAGCCTGGAGAAAATATACAAAGCAGTGGAAAGGGTCGTATTGCCTTATGAACTGGCATATGATATCGTATGTTTGAGTGTGGACTGTGGAGTGGAAAATGAAGGCTTAGTAATTTTCTTAGTTTGGTCAGAGCAAGTAGAATCAAAACCTATGTTGACCGGCTAACCATACTGAGGGGGGTAGTACACAGTGTTAAATTAACCTAAGCTTTAACTACCCAGGCGCTGGCACTGCCTCTAACCCTAAGGCAGACGACATGAAAACAAAAACCAATATTCTGATACAAACTTAATTTAAAAGTATATTAAAAAAAACGCAAATTATTTCAGAAAATTTAAAATATTAAATTAAGTAAAATAAATTAATTAATATGTATTTATTCAATTAATTTTAATTAAATTATATAATGTCGGCAATAAAAAAAATTACAAGAATTAAATAATGAAAGAAAAGAGGAAAGGGGAGTAAACGGCAGACTCTCTACTCGCCATGTAGTATACCTCATTCGCGCCCCGTGGACAAAACGGGGAAGGAGTTACAACAG
>OZ024757.1:18254415-18256915 GCA_964016885.1 Eledone cirrhosa
AAGACTAGGACTGTTTCATTTCAGAAATCTGGCAATTATTGTCCATATATATTCATATATATATATATATATAAAGCTGATTAAAGTAAACAAAAAGACAAGTATTTAATCAACTGTTTTACTATCGTTTCAAGGGGTAAATTAAATTAACAATGAGTTAAGTTAAGTTAACTATGCCTTTCTTGTTTTCATTGTCCAACCTCACATACCTGGCTTTAGTTTTTCAATACTCAATGACATGTACTAACATACCACTTTAGGGTTGTAAGTCCTACCTTAAATTGATAGAATCTATATCAACACTGGGGCGGTGAGTCGTTAGAACGTCAGAATGTTTTGCAGTATTTGTAGCAGCTCTATTCTCTCTGAGTTCAAAACCCACCAAGGTCAATAAAAAAAAGTACCAGTCATGTACTGGAGTCCATTCTTCCCCTATATCTCTTTCTCACCTCCTTTCTCTCACTCTCTCTATCCTTCTCTAGAAGAAATCTGCTCTCCTCAGACCTGGAGAAGAGATGGGTTCTACCGGGTTTTAAACATGCCCTAGAAACGTCATATATCAATACGGTGGGACCACGACTGTCTCAGGAGTGACCCAACCAAACATATATGAACAGGAATAATATTGGTTGGGGAGGCATTCCCATCAAAATCTCTGCCAAGTGCAACCACGATAGGCCTAATTGGGATGTTTTGGGACCCAGAAGAAAACAAATGCCCTAGCATAAGGTTCAGTTACGCTAAAAGTTGGAACATTTCTACCAAAACCAGCCAGAAAGCGATCGAACACCGTCCCCGCTTCCAGCGTTTCTATACACAGTTTACAAATCCCACAGTGGAGAATAGCCGTGAGTTTTGTATCTAGAAAGTTCCCCTGGGAGACAAAACTCTGGGTATGTTATATCATTTGTTGAAGATCAGCAGTTGCCTGAGCATATATATATATAACGAAGGAAATGTGGTAAGGAGCCAGGTGGACCATAACGCACCAAAGTACTCAATACTTAGGATAGTAGAGTGGGTAATAGGAACAAGTAAGACCCCAACGGCTGAGCTCAAGCCGTTTCGACGGCTAATTCTGGACTGAATGAAAATTTATTCTGGTATTTAAATAGCCGAGCTTATCAAGGGGTAATTCCATAATGACCATATATGGAATTACCCCTTGATAAGCTCGGCTATTTAAATACCAGAATAAATTTTCATTCAGTCCAGAATTAGCCGTCGAAACGGCTTGAGCTCAGCCGTCGGGGTCTTACTTGTTCCTATATATATATATATATATATATAATAAATCAAGAAAGAAGAGTGACACGGTTTGCTATACAATAAGGGCTTTAATCACATTGCTGACAATTGTTTCTCTGAACAGGTAGGTCTAGAGATCGCTACCCGCCTGTTTCTGCGTCGATCGATCACCAATACATAGTTATAACCACTCAATTCATCAGAGCTTGCGATCATTACTCCAAGTGTATAAACTACATAGAAATCACCGCGTACTCGCAGCATCACTATGGAAACGCCTTGTTGAGTCAAACTTAGCCAAGCGTTGATACCATCCACTACTCGGAGTACCCTAACTGGACTGCACCTAAGTGGACTACCTATAACAAAAATCTGTTATCCCGTATATATATATATATATATATATATATATTATGTCAGGTCACCAGTTGGTGCTACTGGTAACATGTATCCCAGTACAACCTGTCTCATGGTCGGGTCGTTGGCGACTAAACTGGCAACCCCACCAAGGTTTCTTGGTGAGGAGGGTGACTTTGGACATCCTGCAGGACTAAAAACAAAACCTGTCAAAGGGCAAAGGAGCTCTTAAGAGTCAATGGCCATCCAAAATCACCGGGAGAGATGACCCCTTAGTCTTTGTCAAGGCAGAATTCTAGGAGAAGGAAAACTCTGATATAACACCTGCAACCCTGATGGTATCCAATGATGTTGACTTGTTCTTCTTTTTGGTAAATATCATCTTGGTTAAGAGAGTGGGACTGGCTTTGTGCAGTGCCTTTGCTCACTATAAAAGCTTCACGGCACAGGCATTGCTTTATATCTGGAGATCTCTGCACTTGTCGTCACAGGGTACCATGGGCCCAGCACTATGTGTCAATAATTGTCACAAGTGTAGTGTTTGTACCAGAGTTTTCAAGTCGCTGGCTGGAATAAAAAGTCACATTCGTTCAGCGCATCGGTAGGGGTTCTCCTACATGTATATAAAGTAGTGGCCGTACTCGAAAACGAGTTGGCAGCCACCATATATATATATACGTTGAAAATCCAAGTCCCCACTTTCGTGGTTTACCATCCGATTAATTGGTGAAATATATTTCTTTAATGGAATATATACAGGGAAGATAAATCACAGATTATAAGGTATCTATTTTTGAAGTTCTGGTCAACTTTATTTAGTTACCTACCTAGCTATGTGTGGTTACACACTTGTAAAAATTATCTCCTGAGATTATTCATGTTTATTTATATGTTA
>OZ024757.1:18261915-18269415 GCA_964016885.1 Eledone cirrhosa
TCTATCAACTTCACCTTAAACCAAACATTTACTGGCTTTGTACCTACATTAGAAAACAATACAACACACACACAAACGTGTGTGTGTGTTTGTTTAT
Source organism: Eledone cirrhosa (assembly GCA_964016885.1). Taxonomy (NCBI): domain Eukaryota; kingdom Metazoa; phylum Mollusca; class Cephalopoda; order Octopoda; family Eledonidae; genus Eledone; species Eledone cirrhosa. The sequence continues at coordinate 18,262,013 of OZ024757.1, forward strand.
GTGTTGCAAGAGAGAGAATGATATAGACATACAGCTTGTGTGTGTGTCTGCGTGTGTGTGTGTGTGTGTGTGTGTGTATGTATGTGTATGTTTATGTATGTGTGCGTGTGTATGTGCGTGTGTATGTATGTGTGTATGTGTGTGTGTGTGTGTGTGTGTGTGTATGTATGTGTGTATGTATGTGTGTGTGTGTGTATCTGAACACATGCACTCAAACAGAACTGGAGAAAACAAACAAGAAAAAAACCTCCACCTGACGCTGGTAGGAACATGATCACGTCAGATGCTAGAAAAAGCAGCTAAGTTCTCTCAGATCCCATTCTACCAACTGTAGTGTCTTCCAACATAAGTCTGGCTACGCTAGTAACGGTTGACATAAACAATAATAACACATGGACAACATAGAAGACGCCACCGATTCTACCCAGCAACAAGTATAGAACGAATGACTTTATAAACACCGAAGAGCTCCATAATATTTACAAGAACAACAATGATAATAAACCAGAAATTTAAGAGAATGAGGGAGGTACCGTTGTTTAAAACGACACCAGTATTTCACTGGTACTATATTTTATTGCGCCCAGCCGAGTGGGAATTGAACTCAGAACTAAAAGTGAGACTTTATTAAGAATTGAAAACGCTTCACTGACGCTCTACCTTTTCCGTAAACCTAGCCACTAATGAGTCCTAATTTTGACAGAAGGACGACAATTTTAAATCCATCCACAGTGCATTACTGGTACTTTATTTTATAGACTTGTAAAGATGAAAGGCAAAACTAACCCCGGTGTGATTTGAACTTAGAACTTAGAAAGTCTTAATTATAGCAAAATATTTTCACAAAAACAATGTTTCTAATTTCTAAAGAATAACATATTTTGGAGGGATTCCCCGATTATAAAGACCCTAATAGTTTACTGGTATTTACAGACACCGGAATAAAGGTTAAAAGGGGGGAAAGTTGACACCGACGGGATATGAACCCGGAATGTAAATAACCTTACGTGACACAAAATATTCTGTCTGACGCTCTGCCGAGTCTAAAACTCCAACACCAAAACAATAATAACTATAATAATTCTTTCTAATATTGATTAGCAAAAGGTCAGTGATTTAGGGGCGGTGGGTGATGGGGTGGGGAAGGAATCGATTATATTGAACGCCAATATATAACAGGTATTTTATTTCAGTGACACCGGTCACGGAACGTAAAAAGTTAGGCACAAGGTTTTTACAAATTTGTGGAGATAGGTCAGATAATAAATATCGACCCCAGTACCATTACTGGTACGACCCTCAGAACAAAGGTAAAGATGACTTCGGTGGGATTTGAACTGAGAACAATACCAGTAACAGTAAGTAAATATTCTCACTAATATTGACACATGGCGAGAAATATCTTTTATGGGGTGACGGCAGTTAGGCGAAACTACCGTTATATCGATCCTAAACTGATAAGGGGTTCGTAATTTAGGGACAAACCTAATAAATTGGGGTTGGAGAGGGGGACTATTAAACTAACCCCGAGTATTTTACTAGTACTTTGTCTTTAAATGCCAAGAAGGGGAAAATGGAATGTTTAACTTCGGTGGAATTTAAGATAATAATAACAATAACAGTTGTTTCTGATTTAAGCACAAGGCCAGCAATTTTCGATTAAATCGACTCTAGTGCATTACAGGTACTTTATTTTATCGACACCGTAAGGATGAAAGGCAAAGTTAACCTCGATGGGATTTGAAGTCAGATCGTAAAGGATAATAAAACAACAACAACAACAATAACAACATTAGCAATAATAATTATTTCTACTTTTGGCACAAGGCCAGCAATTATACCAGTGTATTACTGGTACTTTATTTTATCGATCCTGTAAAGATTAATGGTTTCTTATATAAGCACAAGGCCAGCAATTATCGCAGTGTATTACTGGTACTTTATTTTATCGATCCCGTAAAGATTAATGGGTTCTTATATAAGCACAAGGCCAGCAATTATCGCAGTGTATTACTGGTACTTTATTTTATCGATCCCGTAAGGATTAATGGTTTCTTATATAAGCACAAGGCCAGCAATTATCGCAGTGTATTACTGGTACTTTATTTTATCGATCCCGTAAGGATTAATGGTTTCTTATATAAGCACAAGGCCAGCAATTATCGCAGTGTAGTACTGGTACTTTATTTTATCGATCCCGTAAGGATTAATGGTTTCTTATATAAGCACAAGGCCAGCAATTATCGCAGTGTATTACTGGTACTTTATTTTATCGATCCCGTAAGGATTAATGGTTTCTTATATAAGCACAAGGCCAGCAATTAACGCAGTGTATTACTGGTACTTTATTTTATCGATCCCGTAAGGATTAATGGTTTCTTATATAAGCACAAGGCCAGCAATTAACGCAGTGTATTACTGGTACTTTATTTTATCGATCCCGTAAGGATTAATGGTTTCTTATATAAGCACAAGGCCAGCAATTTGGGGTAGGAGTAGAAAGTCGATTAAATCGACTCTAGTACATTACAGGTACTTTATTTTATCAACCCCGTAAGAGTAAAAGGCAAAGTTAACCTCGGTGGGATTTGAACTCAGATGATACGTAAATGATACAACAATAACAACAACAACAACAACAATAATAACAACATTAGCAATAATATTAAGTACTTACCGGTTGGTGGAATGTTAGTGTATATCTTAGATAAATTATCTTCATCCATGAGTCTCTTTCAAAAATGTTGCTTTATTTTGATTATTATTATATATATATATATATATAAATATTATATATATATATATATATATATATATTAAAAGTATATAGAGAAAAGTTTATTATATAACTACATATATATACATGGATATATAAATATTTATTTATATATATTATGGATATATATATACATGTGTATGTAAATATATACGTGTGTGTATGGTTATCGTTGTGTATATATGTATATATCCATAGATATATTTTTCATAAATATACTCCTGTTTATCTGAGTCTGCGTGTGTGTTGTTTATACATATATTATACGCATGTGTGCAGGTGCGTCTATATAAATATATATACACTTGATTTATCTGTGTATTTATGTCGATGTATATATATATATAGAGAGAGAGAGATATATATGTATTATATCAATAAATAAATGATCATATACATACACATATATATATATATATATATTTATTTACTGACAAATAATCGTGTTAACACGTATGTTTATATCTGCGTATAATCGCACGTAAAATATATATTTACACCAGTGCGGTGATGTGAATGTGATCATGCGTATAATTTATCAACATAACATTTTTTATATCTTTCTCTATAAATATATGTTATAATATATGACAATATGTAAGTATATATATATGACTGTTTGTGTGTGTTTATCCCAAAAGAAAAGTTATTATACACACAATCGGTGTGTATGTATAAAGCGTTGTATAGCGTTCGCTTTCAACTCTACTTCTGATAAACTTTCTCGCAGTCGTGTGTAATGCTTTTAAAAAGCCTGTCTTCCGTTGATGTGGTGTGGTGGGTTGTTGTTACGGAAATAATACTACTACTACTACTACTACTACTACTATTACTACTGCTACTCATAGTCCTCCTACTACTACTACTACTACTATCGTTACTGCTGATGCTGTAATTACTACTGCTGCTGCTGCTGCTGCTACTACTACTACTACTACTGCTACTGCTACTGCACTACTACTACGACTGCTACTGCTACTTTCAGCAGCAGCAAAGATCTTCTACGGCAGCTACTGCTGCTGCTGCTGCCACTGCTAGTGCTGCTACTACTACTACTACTATTACTACTATTGCTACCACTACCACCACCACCACCACTACTAAAGCCACTATCTATTGCCAATTACAACGAGAAAGCCTCTGTGCGGTGGTTCTGTATGTTAGACATAACAGCCAATAACATCTTCACCACTCACACACAGACACACAGACACACACACACACCTACGCACACGCACGCACACAAACACTCACGCAAACATACACACACATTCATTTATAAACATACACAACCACATACACACACACTCACACTCACAAAAACATACACACAGACACACATTTCACACACGGTCACACACACAAACATACACACACTCACTCACTCACACAAACACGCACACACAGACACATACACATTCACACACGTTCACACACACAAACATACACACATACACAAACACACACACACACATACACAGACACACATTCACACACACAAACATACACACACACACAGATGCACATACACACAGGCATTCACATACACACACATATACACAGAAACATTCACACACACAGATACACAGGCACATTCACATACACAAACATATAAACACATACAGACACACATTCACACACACACACATACACAGACACACATTTACAAACATTCACACACACACACACATACACACACAAACAAACACAAATACACACACAAACATTCACACACACACATACACACAAAAACAAACAAATACACACACAAACACATTTTGTCATGAAAGTGCCGGTCATTGTGTAATAGGTTGTGACGTAGGTCTGACCCAGGGCTAAACAACAACTTGTGTTACTCTTGTTATAGTTGTTGTTGTTAGTGTCGATACTGTTGTTGTTGTTGTTGTTAATGTTGTTGTTGTTGTTACTGTTGTTGTTGTTACTGTTGTTACTGTGGTTGTTGTTACTGTGGTTGTTACTGTTGTTGTTGTTACTGTGGTTGTTGTTTTTGTTGTTGTTATTGTTGTTACTGTTGTTGTTGTTAGTGTTGTTGTTGTTACTGTTGTTGTTATTGTTGTTGTTACTGTTGTTGTTACTGTTGTTGTTGTTAGTGTTGTTGTTGTTGTTACTGTTGTTGTTGTTGTTCTTATTGCTGTTGTTACTGTTGTTGTTACTGTTGTTGTTATTATTACTGTTGTTACTGCTGTTGTTGTTGTTACTGTTGTTACTGCTGTTGTTGTTGTTACTGTTGTTGTTGTTGTTACTGATGTTGTTACTGTTGTTGTTATTACTGTTGTTACTGCTGTTGTTGTTGTTACTGTTGTTGTTGTTGTTACTGGTGTTGTTACTCTTGTTGTTACTGTTGTTGTTATTGATGTTGTTACTGTAGTTGTGGTTGTTGTTGTTGTTATTGTTGTTATTGTAGTTGTTATTGTTGTTATTGTTGTTTCTGTTGTTTCTGTTGTTGTTATTGTTGTTGATATTGTAGTTGTCCTTCTATCTGTAATTAACATTCTAGTTACAACAACAATAACAACAACAGTAATAACAATTATACCATTATATTGTAAGGTTACAGGTTTCTTTTGAGCTGACGCCTGGGTATTTAGCACCCTCAGTTAGCTCTACAGTGTGTACCTGGGTATTTAGCACCCTCAGTTAGCTCTACAGTGTGTACCTGGGTATTTAGCACCCTCAGTTAGCTCTACAGTGTGTACCTGGGTATTTAGCACCCTCAGTTAGCTCTACAGTGTGTACCTGGGTATTTAGCACCCTCAGTTAGCTCTACAGTGTGTACCTGGGTATTTAGCACCCTCAGTTAGCTCTACAGTGTGTACCTGGGTATTTAGTACCCTCAGTTAGATCTACAGTGTGTACCTGGCTATTTAGCACCTTCAGTTAGCTCTACAGTGTGTACCTGGGTATTTAGCACCCTCAGTTAGCTCTACAGTGTGTACCTGGGTATTTAGTACCCTCAGTTAGATCTACAGTGTGTACCTGGGTATTTAGCACCCTCAGTTAGCTCTACAGTGTGTACCTGGGTATTTAGCACCCTCAGTTAGCTCTACAGTGTGTACCTGGGTATTTAGTACCCTCAGTTAGCTCTACAGTGTGTACCTGGGTATTTAGCACCCTCAGTTAGCTCTACAGTGTGTACCTAGGTATTTAGTACCCTCAGTTAGCACTACAGTGTGTACCTGGGTATTTAGTACCCTCACTAGCTCTACAGTGTGTACCTGGGTATTTAGTACCCTCAGTTGGCTCTACAGTGTGTACCTGGGTATTTAGTACCCTCAGTTAGCTCTACAGTGTGTACCTGGGTATTTAGTACCCTCGGTTAGCTCTACAGTGTGTACCTGGGTATTTAGTAGCCTCAGTTAGCTCTACAGTGTGTACCTGGGTATTTAGCACCCTCAGTTAGATCTACAGTGTGTACCTGGGTATTTAGCACCCTCAGTTAGCTCTACAATGTCTACCTGGGTATTTAGTACACTCAGTTAGCTCTACAGTGTGTACCTGGGTATTTAGCACCCTCAGTTAGCTCTACAGTGTGTACCTGGGTATTTAGCACCCTCAGTTAGCTCTACACTGTGTACCTGGGTATTTAGCACCCTCAGTTAGCTCTACAGTGTGTACCTGGGTATTTAGCACCCTCAGTTAGCTCTACAGTGTGTACCTGGGTATTTAGTACCTCAGTTGGCTCTACAGTGTGTACCTGGGTATTTAGCACCCTCAGTTGGCTCTACAGTGTGTACGTGGGTATTTAGCACCCTTAGTTAGCTCTACAGTGTGTACCTGGGTATTTAGTACCCTCAGTTGGCTCTACAGTGTGTACCTGGGTATTTAGCACCCTCAGTTGGCTCTACAGTGTGTACCTGGGTATTTAGCACCCTCAGTTAGCTCTACAGTGTGTATCTGGGTATTTAGCACCCTCAGTTAGCTCTACAGTGTGTACCGGGGTATTTAGTACCCTCAGTTAGCTCTACAGTGTGTACCTGGGTATTTAGTACCCTCAGTTAGCTCTACAGTGTGTACCTGGGTATTTAGCACCCTCAGTTAGGTCTACAGTGTGTACCTGGGTATTTAGCACCCTCACTTAGCTCTACAGTGTGTACCTGGGTATTTAGTACCCTCACTTAGCTCTACAGTGTGTAGCTGGGTATTTAGCACCCTCAGTTAGCTCTACAGTATGTACCTGGGTATTTAGCACCCTCAGTTAGCTCTACAGTGTGTACCTGGGTATTTAGTACCCTGGGTTAGGTCTACAGTGTGTACTTGGGTATTTAGTACCCTCAGTTAGCTCTACAGTGTGTACCTGGGTATTTAGCACCCTCAGTTAGCTCTACAGTGTGTATCTGGGTATTTAACACCCTCAGTTAGCTCTACAGTGTGTACCTGGGTATTTAGTACCGTGGGTTAGGTCTACAGTGTGTACTTGGGTATTTAGTACCCTCAGTTAGCTCTACAGTGTGTACCTGGGTATTTAGCACCCTCAGTTAGCTCTACAGTGTGTATCTGGGTATTTAGCACCCTCAGTTAGCTCTACAGTGTGTACCGGGGTATTTAGTACCCTCAGTTAGCTCTACAGTGTGTACCTGGGTATTTAGCACCCTCAGATAGCTCTACA
>OZ024757.1:18281915-18284415 GCA_964016885.1 Eledone cirrhosa
TATATATATATATTTGCATATATATATATATCTATATATGCAAATAGGTTATGCAAGAAATGCTTAGGATTATCCTGAATGCATTAATGGTTAATTACTACACTAGATGGAGTTGACGTACGGTGAAGGGTTACTCAACGAGTTACAAAAGAACAGTTAAAGAAACTTGGCTTCCGATTCTTCTATATTCCCGAGTGTAGATAAAGAATGATTAATAAAACAGGTAGACATCATAAAAAGGTAATTTATTCCAAGTGCTGGAATAAATTACCCATTTATGATGTCTACCTGTTTTATTAATCATTCTTTATATATATATATATATATATATATATATATATATATAATATAAGATCAAAAGATGGTTAAAGGAGTTCCATATATTTTATTATGCGCATTTCAAAAACAAACATCATCAAGCAATAATATTTGTGCTTTCATCAGATAAAACAGGAGAACATGATATGAAGGCTAAAAAACACTTGTGGATAGTGCAGTTTTAAATCAACATGTTATATATATATATATATATATATATATATATATACGGGATCCGACAGGTGAGCTTTTGTTGTTTGAACGGCAAGTTTCTGACTAAGTCGGGACTAGCTTTTGAAACCGCAAGACCTCAGCCATCCGGTCTCGTCTCTTCATACTATAACCACACTCTACCACCCGAAATATCGAGTACTCTGTTGAGTAATGGTCTAACTAGTTTCAAACTGAATCTATCCTTATATATATATATATATATTGAAATAGCTTCTACAGGATTAGAACTGTTTCATTCGAAGGAAATCATCACGAAAGCCCGAGGCTTTCCTTTGAATGAAAGAGTTCTAGTCCTCTAGAAGCCATTTCAGAATTAAATTTACTGTATACACTCTATTAATGTTTTGAGTAACTTACTTACTATGGTTAACACCGCTTGACTTATGCTCACATACACACACATTTATATATATACATGTGTGTGTATGTGTGTATGTATATACATATACATACATGCATACACCAAAACCTTGTTTTTGGTGTATAATATTTAGTTATGATGTATACCCCACATCCCCATATCAAACAAGGAAAAAAGTGAAAATAATTCATTCTACTTTTGGCACAAGGCCAGCAATTATCCCAGTGTATTACTGGTACTTTATTTTATCGACCCCGTAAGGACGAAAGGCAAAGTTAACCTCGGCGGGATTTGAACTCAGAATGGCAAGGGCCGTAACTCTATGCGTCAATGCATGGCGTCCGATCCTCTACCGATACTGCCAATCCACCACCAAAAGTGAAAATAATGTGTGGAATACACGGGAGAATGTGGCATATATATACATATATATATATCAAGAATACCTCGGTCCCGTGGGTCGAACTCGGAACTACTGATTGGAAAGCAAACATGCTAACTGTTACACTACTCGTGCACTATGCGATTAAAATATATGTATATATATATACATATGCGTATATATATATGTACATATATATACACATAACCCACCTCACACACACACTTATATATAATATATATATACGTTTAAATATGTTGGTTTACCACTGGTTAGAATATATATATATATATATATATATATATATATATATATATATATATATATATATATTAAAGTTCCATTCCTACTATTTTACCATCTTGACCACTTACTACCTTTCTATTGGTCAATTCAAAACCTGTTCCCAAACAGACCTATTATATTAAATCTTTGTTGGTTTTTTTCAATAAACAAATCTCATTATTTCTGAAGACAGCATATATATGTGTAGGTATGTATATTCCCTCTGATAGTTTGTAAAAAATTTTGCATAGATCTATATGATATACATACCAACACACACATATATATCCTAGAAACGATCGTAAAATGGTGAATTTTTTAATATAAGGAACTGTTTCTTTGTTTTTATTCATTATTTTTATTAATTTATATATATATATATATATATACACTTGTCTATGTCTGTGTATATGTGATGCGGCCTACTCCAGTCGTTGCTGTCCTGGTTGAGAGATCAAAGTGATTGATATATACAAGCTTATGGCAATCCATCACTTACTTTTATTGACATCTAGTCCCACAAACGTCTACTTTTGTTTTTCGACCAGAATAGTTTAAAAATAAAAATGATTTATGTATTTTTAGTGAAGTTATTTGTCACCTGTTATTTGATATGGTCACAGATGTAGTGTTTTTCGGATTCACATGATAGTAGCGGCTTGAACCTAAATCAAGCGCCGTTTGTTCCTCAAGCCGACCACAAATTTATTTCACTTTGTGGTTGTTTGAAGATAATAGAAATAGCAACATTTTCGTCAAAGCATACTCTGCTGTTTTTAAAACATACAGGTTGTACGGAGAGAATATTCCTATTGTTAATAACTTTATTGTCTATGGGCCACTTTCATAAATTATGTTTTGTTTGTTTTAACAATATAATTGTTTCTACGTTTGGCACAAGGCCAGCAATTAACCCCAGT
>OZ024757.1:18289415-18291915 GCA_964016885.1 Eledone cirrhosa
CAAAGACTTAGGTATATATATACTTTTAATACATGTATATATACATCCATGTGTGTATATGAGGCTGTGTGCCTATGTTTGTAAGATGTGTATATATCTATCTATATATATATATATATATATATATATATATCCGTATGTGTTCAATAGATATATTTATACAAATATTTGAGACAATATGTAAAAGCAAAGGATATATAATTTCTTTTCGTTCCTGGTTTCATGTTTTTGTTACATTTAGCTGTGTTGTTATATGGTGTGTAGCTGTGATATGGTGTGTAGCTGTGGTATGGTGTGTTGCTGTGATATGGTGTGTAGCTGTGGTATGGTGTGTAACTGTGATATGGTGTGTAGCTGTGGTATAGTATGTAGCTGTGGTATGGTGTGTTGCTGTGCTATGGTGTGTAGCTGTGGTATGGTGTGTAGCTTTGGTATGGTGTGTAGCTGTGATATGGTGTGTAGCTGTGATATGGTGTGTAGCTGTGATATGGTGTGTAACTGTGATAAGGTGTGTAGCTGTGGTATGGTGTGTAGCTATGGTATGGTGTGTAGGTGTGGTATAGTGTGTAGGTGTGATATGGTGTGTAGCTGTGGTATGGTGTGTAGCTGTGGTGTGGTGTGTAGCTGTGGTGTGGTGTGTAGCTGTGGTGTAGTGTGTAGCTGTGGTGTAATGTGTAGCTGTGGTGTAGTGTGTAGCTGTGGTGTAGTGTGTAGCTGTGGTGTAGTGTGTAGCTGTGGTGTAGTGTGTAGCTGTGGTGTAGTGTGTAGTTGTGGTGTAGTGTGTAGCTGTGGTATGGTGTGTAGCTGTGGTATGGTGTGTAGCTGTGGTATGATGTGTAGCTGTGATATGGTGTGTAGCTGTGGTATGATGTGTAGCTGTGATATGGTGTGTAGCTGTGATATGGTGTGTAGCTGTGATATGGTGTGTAGCTGTGGTGTGGTGTGGTGTGTAGCTGTGGTGTAGTGTGTAGCTGTGGTGTGGTGTGTAGCTGTGGTGTGGTGTGTAGCTGTGGTGAAGTGTGTAGCTGTGGTGTGGTGTGGCGTGTAGCTGTGGTGTGGTGTGTAGCTGTGGTATGGTGTGTAGCTGTGGTATGGTGTGTAGCTGTGGTATGGTGTGTAGCTGTGGTATGGTGTGTAGCTGTGGTGTGGTTTGTAGCTGTGGTATGATGTGTAGCTGTGGTGTGGTGTGGTGTGTAGCTGTGATATGGTGTGTAGCTGTGGTATGATATGTAGCTGTGATATGGTGTGTAGCTGTGATATGGTGTGTAGCTGTGATATGTTGTGTAGCTGTAATATAGTGTGTAGCTGTGGTATGGTGTGTAGCTGTGGTATGGTTTGTAACTGTGGTATGGTGTGTAGCTGTGATATGGTGTGGTGTGTAACTGGTATGGTGTGTAACTGGTATGGTGTGTAACTGTGCTATGGTGTGTAGCTGTAGTATGGTGTGTAGCTGTGGTATGGTGTGTAGGTGTGATATGGTGTCTAGCTGTGATGTGGTGTGTAGCTGTGATATGGTGTGTAGCTGTGATATGGTGTGTAGCTGTGGTATGATGTGTAGCTGTGATATGGTGTGTAGCTGTGATATGGTGTGTAGCTGTGATATGTTGTGTAGCTGTAATATAGTGTGTAGCTGTGGTATGGTGTGTAGGTGTGGTATGGTGTGTAGCTGTGGTATGGTTTGTAACTGTGGTATGGTGTGTAGCTGTGATATGGTGTGTAACTGTGCTATGGTGTGTAGCTGTGGTATGGTGTGTAGCTGTGGTATGGTGTGTAGCTGTGATATGGTGTGTAACTGTGCTATGGTGTGTAGCTGTGGTATGGTGTGTAGCTGTGGTATGGTGTGTAGCTGTGGTATGGTTTGTAACTGTGGTATGGTGTGTAGCTGTGATATGGTGTGTAACTGTGCTATGGTGTGTAGCTGTGGTATGGTGTGTAGCTGTGGTATGGTGTGTAGCTGTGGTATGGTGTGTAGGTGTGATATGGTGTCTAGCTGTGATATGGTGTGTAGCTGTGGTATGGTGTGTAGCTGTGGTATGGTGTGTAGCTGTGGTATGGTGTGTAGCTGTGGTATGGTGTGTAGCTGAGGTATGGTGTGTAGCTGTGATATGGTTTGTAGCTGTGATATGGTGTGTAGCTGTGATATGGTGTGTAGCTGTGGTATGGTGTGTAGCTGTGGTATGGTGTGTAGCTGTGGTATGGTGTGTAGCTGTGATATGGTGTGTAGCTGTGATATGGTGTGTAGCTGTGATATGGTGTGTAGCTGTGATATGGTGTGTAGCTGTGATATGGTGTGTAGCTGTGGTATGGTGTGTAGCTGTGATATGGTGTGTAGCTGTGATATGCTGTGTAGCTGTGATATAGTGTGTAGCTGTGATATAGTGTGTAGCTGTGATATGGTGTGTAGCTGTGATATGGGGTGTAGCTATGGTATGGTGTGTAGCTGTTGTATAGTGTTTGCTGTGGTATGGTGTGTAGCTGTTGTATAGTGTTTGCTGTGATA
>OZ024757.1:18311915-18324415 GCA_964016885.1 Eledone cirrhosa
TAGTTGATGTCGAAGAAACCCATTATGAGCTGTAGCTAAACCTGCATATGTGTGGATTGTAACAGCAACATGATGGGACTGAAGTCCTTATAGTTAAAACACCCGAAAAACCTCATGCAGCCTCGTAGGATGTCAACTAAACCTACATAGGTATAAGCTGTAACAACAAAACAGGATAGGACTGGAGCCCCAATAAAACACTCGAGAAGCCTCCTGCGAGATGTGACGTGATGTAAGGGTGAGATGAGAGACGATACAGTAATAGTTAAACTGCCAACCCAAAGGTCCAGAACTCTGCTTTGTATTACTTACTGTGGTATACCCCCGATTGTACCTGGGATAACTTATATATATATATATATAGATAGATAGATAGATAGATATTCATGCATGTATAAGCATCTATATTTTGATATATATATACATATGCACACGTATATATATTTACATATGTAAGATAACACACTATAATATATATATATGCATATGAAATATATGTATATATATATATATATATCTGTATGTGTTATATATATATACATATACACACACATATATATATCTGTATATGTAATATATATATTTATATTTTTATATATATATATATATATATATATATATATATATATATATATATATTATATATATATAGGTATATGTTATATATATATATATATATATATATATATATATATATATATATATATATCAACTGCATGTGTAGCCAAATGTGTTACGGCATTCGTCACTTCTTCAAACGTTCAGTAAGCTAACGTCATCAGCTCCAACAACACCAACAACAACAATACCAACACCAACACCAACACCACCACCATCATCATCATCAAAACATTGGGACTTATGCTTGATTAAACAACGTTACACGCATGTGGAGTTTGAAAATTTCTCACTGTATCATCGTCATCATCGTCCCCCACCTCCCCCTTCTCCTTCTCATCATCATCATCATCATCGTCATCATCGTCCCCTCCCCCTCTCATCATCATCATTATCATCATCATCATCATCATCCTCCTCGTTATCATCATCATCATCATCATCATCATCATCATCATCATCATCATCATCATCATCATCACCACCACCACCACCACCACCACCACCACCACCACCACCATCATCATCTTCATAAGAAACCGGGGGTGGAGGTGGAGGATATGAAGATTGTGGGAAAGATGGAGGAAGCGAGGTTTCGAAGAAGAAGAAGAAGAAGAAGATTATTATTATTATTATGTTGAAGATGAGACCAACAACAACAACAACAACATCCACAAGACCACCAACCACGACTTCAACAAGACTCACAACGCTATCAATAAAAAACAACACCAACAACACCAACTCCAACAACACAATCAATAAAAAAAACAACAACACAACAACAACAATAACACCAACACCACCAACACTACCAGCATCAACAACAACACCAACAACAACACTACCAACAACACCACTACCAAAACCACCATCAACACTACCAACAACAACACCACCAACAAGAACAACACTACCAACAACAGCACCAGCAACACTACCAACAACAACACCACCACCAACACCAACATCAACACTACCAACAACACCACCACTACCAACAACACCACCACCACCACCACCACCAATACCACCAACAAGAACACTACCACCACAACCAACAACACCAACACCACCACCATCAACACCACCAACACTACCAATAACACCAACAACACTGTCAACAACACCAACACCAACACCACCAACACTACCAATAACACCAAAAACACCAACAACACTAACACCACCACCACCAACAACAACAACACTAGCACTACCAACAACAACACCACCAACAACAACACCACCAACAACACCACCACCAACTCCGCCACCAACACCACCACCAACAACAACATTACCTCCACCACCAACACCACCAACACTACCAGTAACAACATTACCAACACCACCACCAACAACACTACCTCCACCACCAACGCTACCAATAACAACACCAACAACACCACCACCAACAACACTACCTCCACCACCAACGCTACTAATAACAACACCACCAACACCACCACCAACAACACTACCTCCACCACCAACGCTACCAATAACAACACCAACAACAACAAAAGCAGAAGAAATTATGACACTATATTAATTACATGTTTTATATAAATTTCCCTTAGAGTTATAAAAATGGCGACTTGTAGTTTTTTTACCGTGTCTCTCTATTTTAATGTTTTGTTTGCGAGTGTTTGATGTTCGGCTTCAACTCATGAATGTCAGCAAAATTGTACAAGTGACGCGGAAAATATATTATACACTAAATAATATTGATTAATTCTGCCGGCTTTGTTTTATTTTGTTTTTGCTCTCTTTCTTAAACAAAATATTTTTTAAACTTCAACGTAAAGAATTAAACTTTCTTTCTACACATATATGTATGTGTGTGTGTTAGTGTACACATACACATTAACACAAACACACACGTGCGTGTGTGGATGTAATATCGAAACAATTGTAATGCAATGAATGCACTAGGGACTGTATTTTACTCTTTTGTTTGGGAGGATGGTGGTCCGCCATTGATTTGCCGAATTTTGACGGTGAGTACAGTTTGGTTTGGTTTGGTAGTCATCGTGAGTACAGGTTAGTGTTAGATTTAAGTTGTTTGTAGGGTGTTTGTGGACTGATTGGAGCAATAACTGTCTTATTTACGTATATATATATATATATATATATATATATATATAACAAAGAGGGTGTGGTAAGATACCAGGTGGACCATAACGCACCAGAGTACTCAATACTTAGGGTAGAAGAATGGGTAATAGGAAAAGAATCAGGACCCCAACGGCTGAGCTCCGGCCGTTTCGACAGCTAGATCCGAACGCATCTAGTTCGGATCTAGCTGTCGAAACGGCCGGAGCTCAGCCGTCAGAGGCCTGAGTATATATATATATATATATATATATATATATATATAACCAAAAAATCATGTGGGCCACAGTGGAAAGAGAAAAAGGGCAATTGCCGCTCACCAACTGTCTTCTGGGCATCATTATAGTTTCGGATGATAAAAGAGACCGACTATAACACATTGCCTGAAAACGTAATAACCAGATGTAATAGTGAAACAATTGTAAAACATGTACTAGGAACTCTCGCACTCTCTTTTGTTGGGCATGCTCTCCGTCTGGCTATGTGGGCCTGTTTTCTTAAGAACATCACTTCTATTATATTACACCTGTCAATACCTTAACACATTCGGCTGAGTATAAACCTTTTTTGGCAATTATACACTCTTCTCTATAGCTCTATATACCTCTGTAGATAGATAGATAGATTTCTTTATTTGCCACAAGGGCGCACAAGAAAAGGGGACAAAACAAAGACACTATAGACAGACAGACAGCTTGTCAGACAGTTAGATAGACAGACAGACAGACAGACAGATAAGAAAATTCAACTCGCAGAAATAATTGTTTCTACTTTTGGCACAAGGCCAGCAATTATCCAGTGCATTACTGGTACTTTATTTTATCGACCCCGTAAGGATGAAAGGCAAAGTTAACCTCGGCGGGATTTGAACTCAAACCATAAAGGGGCGTAACTCTTTGCTGCAAAGCATAGCGTCAGACCCTCCACCGATACTGCCAATCCACCGCAGAAATAATACTGCCAATCAACTCGCAGAAATAATACAAGATAACAATAAATAACTATTATGAAATAAATTGGAAAATTCAACCTATGACGTTTCGGACACTAGTACTTTATCGGAAGATAGGACATGAGAGAGAAGAATAGAGAGCGAGGAATAGAAACCGGAAGATAGACGAGAATATATACAAAACTGCAAATATTTTGGACTCAGCATATTTTCCCTGAAGGTAACACGTCTAGGATAGATTAAAGAAACTATTAGTCATGTATTTAATAAAATATCGTTTTATTTCGATATAGACTGTGTTAAGGAGGAGGGTATAATTGATATCAGCTTCAACTTGGTAAAAAAAATTATGTAATTTATTGAAAGTCATTAATGCAGCCTCAAATTTTGTTTTCTAAGCGTGTAATTATTATTAATAGCTGATATTTAATTTCCCAAACTTCTAGACTGCAGTAAAGAAAATGGTATAGGTATATATATATATATCCTTACATACATACATACTTATATAAATGCTTACATACATTCACACAAGCATAGATACGTACACAGATACGTACATACATACATCATACATATAAATATAAATACATACTTACATATGTATATATATTACATATACGTATCTATAAGTATATTAGACATATATATATATATATATATATATATATATATATATATACGCGTGTCTGTATGTAATTTAAACACATACCCAGTTTCGTTGGGTTCAACACCAGCTTATTTAGTCTGTCATATTGTCATATATATAACCCACCCTTTACGGCATTTAAGCGCGCCCGTAATCTCCGCGACCTCCTGGTACACAGTTCCTTCTCGTCCCATCCTACGACTCCACCCGGCTCTCGTCCTTGTTCTCGTCCCCGCTGTATATATAAATAATAAACATCTTTACACGCACACAACCGGACAAACTGGACGCTGTTTGGCGGACCGTTTTGTTGAACATTTGAGGGACATACGACTCGGTTTAGATACTCTTGTCGCCCGTTATTTCCGCTCCCCAGGTCACTCTTCCCTACATGTCTTAGTCCTTGGTGCCCTTTTACATCACGGCGGATCACAGGCCTCGCACACCACCAGGACTGAACGAAGTCTGATTTTCCGCCCTGGGTCCTATTTCCCTCGTGGACTCAACTGCCCTCCCCTCCCCAATTTCTTTAATATTATACATATACGTTTGTGCTTACTTCTTTACCCTTTGCCACGTCACGTTTACCCCGTGCGTTATCACACACGCGCTTGTACATCCCCCACTAGATTCCTATGGCTCTCTTATGGTCAGAAACATATACTTTTACAACTGATACAGACCAACAAAATACGCAGACACACCTCTACTTTCTTCTTCACAGATCTGTATAAGAGCCACTCTCCGAAGCTGGGGTGGTTTGGATTGTTTTGTCCAAAAGGTCATAGAAGAACTCTTTGTTGGCGTCGTCAGAGACAAGTGTATAGACGGCGATGAGAGTCATGGGTATACCTTGTTTAAGTGGGATCTGGAAGGTCATCAACCGTTCGCTGATGGCAATGGGGAAGAAGTTGTACTGCTCCACGAGTTTGGTCTTCACAGCAAAACCGACCCCAGGGGTGTGTTTCTTGTCTCCTTCCCTTTCCAAAAGATCGTATAGGTGGATCCGGTTTCTTTGGTGTTTCCTTCTTCAGCGAGGCTGGTTTCACTTATTTCCTTACTTGCGGACAGGCTGAAGATCCTGTCCGAGACACTCTTCACCACTGCCTTGGTTATGGATCTAGGGTGGTTTGATTTGGCGTTAACATATACTAGTTTCTCGTTGGGCTTGTGGTAGGGGTAGTATTGCTCGGTGTTCAGGTTTAGGGTGGTGTCTAGGAAGTTAACTACCTTCCTATTTGGGTCTATTTCTATGCTGAGCCCCTGGTTCTTAAAGAAATGGCGAATACGCCTCCTCATACCCTCCAACATATTGGTGCTGTGGTCATGTACTGTGAATAGAGCATCGTCACGATATAATCCGCCGCCCAGGCAGGGGATTTCATCTTTTATCTGCTTCAGCAGGTAGAGCCCAACCAGGTCCGTTACCTGCGCTGAGTCGCTGGAGCCCATCGTGATGTCAAAGTTATTTGGCCAATCACTCCTGGTCCACAGGTCTCCATCGAAGCGGATTAAGGTCTTTCTTGCGGCGTGGATGATGCTCACCTCCTCTCAGGTTAGGTCCGTATTGGACATCGCTAAAAATAGGGCCTTATTAAGTACTATGGGTGAGATTGAGGAGTAGTAGCTTGCGATGTCCAGTTGTATAAAGCTGGTCCTACTTTTCTCCTGCAGTATTTTGAACCATTCTATTACTTCTCTCGTGCATGACCATTGCTGTAATTTGGTTTTTTTCCCAACGAGAAACTAGTATATGTTAACGCCAAATCAAACCACCCTAGATCCATAACCAAGGCAGTGGTGAAGAGTGTCTCGGACAGGATCTCCAGCCTGTCCGCAAGTAAGGAAATATTCAACAACCACGCGGAATATTACAACGCAGCTCTAAAGAAGGCGGCACATGGACAAAATATAACATATAGTCCGAAAAGCCGGGAGGTGAATAGCCCAACAGACACCCACAACCGCGTTACCAGAGGGGGGAGGGCGAACCCTAACAATACAGGCAGAGCAAAATCAAATAGGCACCATGTACCAGACACCACCACACGGGCGGTGGGGACTAGTGCGCTTGACCACGAGATGGAGCACAATATGAGTAGCAGTCTCAGGCGTGATGCTAACTACCCCAGGACGGACAACCCCAACCGCAGGACACGTGGGGGGGAGGAAACGGGCGACCACCCCACGATGGATCTCCAGGGGCAGACAACAACCACCCCACAAATCCGGGCCGTGAAGATAACAGAAAGTATAGAGCCCAAAAGGGAAGCAACAGTGCGGAAACCACCAGCAAACCAACAAATCTCCAACAAATCACGAAGCCCCCAACCCACACATATAGGAGGAGACACCGACAAATCACGTGGTACAACCCACCCTACTCAGCGGCCCTAAAGAAAAGCTTGGCCCGATTGTTCTTTGGAGCACTTGACAAATGCTTCCCGAGGGACCACAGATACCACAGGATCTTCAACAGACACACTGTGAAGCTTTCGTATTCCACCACGAGAAATTTGGCCCAACACATAGCTAGCATCAACAGAAGTAGGCTTAAAAACCACACACAACCAGAAGATGGCAATACAAACACTCAGCAGAACCATGTGAAAGGAGGGGAGGGGGGACCCAGAGCCCACCCAAGAAACACAAACAGACCCAAGGACCCCCCACCGAGCATGGGGGAAGACCAACACGTAACACATAATGAGAACCCTAATCTAAGCACGCAGAGGCCGCCCACCCTCTGCAACTGTAGAAACCCCGAATCATGCCCCCTTGATAATGAATGTCTCAAGAAGAACATAGTGTACGGTTGTAGGGTTAAAACCCCAAACTCCGAACACCTCTACATAGGAGCCACATCAACGAGCTTTAAGGACCGCTGGTACAACCATCGCCATTCATTCAAGAAGGAGGCCAAAAGGAAAAGCACAGCTCTCTCCGACCTGATCTGGAAGCTTAAGCTAGACAGGACCCCATACTCTCTGGCCTGGTACATAATCAGGAAAGTACCACCCGATAAAGGGGGATCTTGCATATGCAAACTATGCCTGAACGAGACCCTCGAGATACTAAGAGGTGGAAGCGGCCTGATAAACCTCAGAACCGACTTCTTCGGGACATGCAGACACCTTAGAGCCGGGACCTTTCTCAAAATATATGGACAGTAGCAACACAAGAAGATGTGAACTCCCCTCAAGCTATAGGGACTTCTACAGAACATGAAAACACCTCTCGGCCAGACCTCCCTCAAGCTATATGGACAATTACAACACCCTAGGTTGTGAACTCCCCTCAAGCCATAGGGAACAACCCAGGCGGAGCAGACACCATGATAGCCTAGAGACAGAATCGGACACAGCCATAATAATCTGGCCAACATCTATAACACAAACACTTTTAATTTACCAGATTTCTGACTTTAAAGTTCCAATCTTAAATCTTGATTTCTCTATATTAATTTGTTTTTTGTTTTCTGCCCTCTTCACTGTATAACCTTATATTTATATTTATTTTAAGTTGAGATAGATTATAACAGAAACACATTGAATATCTCATCTTAACATCTTGTATCATACCAATCTATCCAACATATTCTGACCTTGAGATTGGTTATAGCACACACACACACACACTTTATCCTACATTATTTCTCACTTCTCCATATACATTATCATTACTTTTTCACCAATCTCTCATTTACTCTTTATTCTTTATTCTCTATTTATTTATTTATTTTCAAATTACACAAATTATATTAATTATTTTATTTTATTATATTATTTATTTATCTTCTGTTTTCTTCATTTATTGCCTTATATTTCTTCATATGCATGAAATAACCCCCCCCCCCCCCGCCACCACCACTACGATGGTGGCGGGTGGGATGAAGAGAAAACACAAACTGAATACTTCTAAATTGTTAGCAGCAGCAAGATATAAGCTGACCACTACAACAACAACAGTACCAAAATAATGGTGGAGGTCAAATGTACTGAACAATAGCAGGCATAAACACTACAGGGAGCCTCACCCCAGAAAGAATTCTATAGACTTCTGACTGAGGAATGCTCTCAGAACTGAACAATGGGAAGTTTGACACATTTTTTGATATTTTGTTCCTTCAACACCTTGTCCCTTCTACCATTTTATCAATTTTTAAGCTAACTCCAACAATGACAACACTAATAACTGACCAATGAGAGGAGAAGGGGACCTGTGACACTAAAATTCGTTTGTTTGAATTCATATGACTCCAGTTCCCCAGTGAATTAACAACCCAACAAGGAACTGGGCATATCAGAGTATTGACAATATCATACACCTAAACAACATATGTACTTGTCTATACCATACTAATTCAAACTGCCTGAAGAGGTCACAGCCAAAGATGGCTGTCACTGAAATATATATAGCAGTAATAAACGAAGCTAAATTTTAATCATTTGACTTTTATTTAACTTTATTTTATATATATATATATATATATATATATATAATAAATTCTATAAATTGATAATACAAGAGTAAGGCGTTCATATAAGCTGAGATGTTGCTTAGTCTATACCCAGATTAGTGCGAGATATTTCCAAGTAAATCCAGTTAGTATACTTCCGATCATCTTATAATCACAGAGTGTATATTAACATAAGTAATAGATCACTAAGGTTCAACAATACATTATTTATTTGATCTTGTTCTTCCATTCCCTAAAGATATTCTATACAATACCTTTATAGGCAGATCGTCGCCATCAATTATATACAACATATTAAACCCTGTTTAATTACCGACCAATGTATATATATATACACTATTATTCATTGTAGCTGTATATTCAAGTTGATCAAATGTTTAGTTACTCAGATATTTCCAGCTTCACCATTCAGTAATCAGAAGAAGGGAGGTGGGGGGCTGTAAAAGCCAAACTCGCTATCTTCCATTCAGTATTCCTGCCAAGCCTTTCCTATGGTCATGAATCTTGGGTAATGACCGAAAGAATACGATCGCGAATACTAGCTGCCGAAATGGGGTTCCTCTAAAGGGTCTTTGGAGTAACGTTACTTGATAGAGTGCATAGCTCGAAGATGAGAGAGTTGCCCCAGGTAGAGCCGCTACTTCTCATGGGTATGGGGTTAGAATGTCTCAGAAAAGAATCGCTGGACATATTTTATAGGCAAAACCAACCGGCAGTAGACCCAGAGCAATGGTTGGATAACATCCATGAGCTTGGCTGGTCTCTCTTGGGGATGCAGCCGGATCATTTGGAGACAGTTGCTTCTGACAATACCTGCTGGACGGAATGTTTCAGGACTCTGCTCCCACGACAATCTCGGGAATAAGTGGGAGAAGAAGAAGAAGAAGACACGAACAACACCCACAACAAGACAAGCAACCACTACTTCAAGAACACTAACAACAACAACACCACGAACAACATCAACACCACCAACAATAACAAAAACAGTGCCACCGACAACAACATCAACAACACCACCAACAATAACAACATCGATACCAACACCACCAACAACAACAACACCAACACCAACAACACCAATAACAATAACATCAACACTATCCTCCCATCCTATATTAAGTTATGTTCGAAACACCAACGGAATTATGAGAAAGCTGGTTATATTAGTAAATCCCTCCAAATTGTTGATTACTTTAAGATTCATTGGAGAATTCTAGACAGTCTTTCATGAGAAACATGGTAAAGATGGGGTTAAAATGGTCGAACGATGTATTTCTCCGTTCCTCTATCTGTCTATCTCTAGCGTTATATCGACCAATGAGTCATTCTCCTTCTGACACGTGACTACTCTATATATGTGTGTGTTCGTTTGTAAAACAACAATTATAAACACATCAAGAAAAGATGAAAAATGGATTGGAAATTCTCTTAGAATTATCTATACAATATGTCTTAAGACTAAATACAGCATGATGGCATGGTTTTATGTATGATAATCAACTGACACCGTCCCAGTACGCTGCCTGGCCTGGCAATGTCAGTTTGGAAGAAGAGTGAAGTGGAGACATTATGTCGGACAGAAACGCAACTGGAACACGATCAAATTTAACACATTTACATATCCCTTGATATAATTGTGTGATTTCAGTTGAGTTAGGGATCATTTTGGCTTTGTTCAAATGGGAATATTCCCCTGTTAAACTGGGATATCTTCTTTCGCTTTATAGAATCGATTCGTATTATAATTCAAGACCAATTCCAAAAATAAATGCACAGACCGAGTTTAAAATTATAGTTATAAAGCCAAAGTTCGCAAGTGTTTTCCAAAATATGGTGTTTATCAAATTGAGATTTATAAACATTTGTGACATTGCCTGTATATTCATTTATATGCATGATGAATATATGAATTGGAAATTTGCTAGCCAACTTGTTCAGTTCTACAGAGATGTTGCTGCCACAGAAAAAGAGAAGAAAAAAACACTTACATTTTGGTGGGAAAGGTTAAACTGCGCAAGTTTGGTTACCGCCGGCTTTTCTATGAATCCTCTTGATGCTTCTTAAAGTTCCACTAAAAGAAACATGATTTGTGACAAATAAAGAAGAAATACGTGGGCGCTGACATGGCTACGTGGTTAAGAAGTGTACGTCGCAGCTGTTTCTCAGTTCAATCCAATCACTTATGCGCGCCATCTTAGCTAATATGTCTGCTACCATAAACCATGGGTTGACCAACAACTTGTAAATGGAATTGGGTTGACAGGAAAATAAAATAAACAATTAAAATAGGAAATTATAATAGATCGATTGTCGAAAATATTTAGTTTCCCGGGGCCGGGGAAGTATCATCATCATCATCATCATAGATTATGAATGGAAGTCGGAGTACTAATAGGTGGTAAGTTCGAGTCGTGTCGCGATAATCTCCCCTTATTCGACATTCTATAACCAAGTAGGTCATACTGGAGCAAAGTCTTCTGTATGTTTAAGTATCAAAATAAGGCCAGCAATCTGAGGAGTAAACGAAAGTCGACTACATTGATCCAGTGTATGACTGGTATTTTGTTTTATCGACCACGAAAAGATGAAAAATAAAACTTAGTTCTCGTCCGACTTCAAATCAGATCGCAAATATTCGATTATCCGAACTAAAGTAATTATTAAAGGATGCGTATGTTATATTGAGTATACATTTTGTATACATAGTGTGTGTCGGTGTGTGTGTGTAAGTGTATATAAATATATATATATATATATGTATATATATATACTTATATATATATATATGTATATATATATGTATATATATATACTTATATATATATATATGTATATACATATGTATATATATATACATATATATATGTGTATATATATATATATATATATATATATATATATATACACGCCTCTCTATATATATACACGTCACACAGACAATAAATATATATATATACTTACACACACACTATATATATATATATACTTACACACACACACTATATATATGTGTGTGTATATATATATATATACAGTATTTACGTATCGAGAGAAAGAAAAAAAGGGGAAGATAGGTGATACATATAGTTATTTGCCAAGTAGCGTATGCCAAAGGTGCTCGATACTAGTGCCGGCAGTATTAAATATTCGAAGTGTTAATATTTAGTGGGCAGAGCGTAAGCACGTGGGAAAGTAAGTAAGAAATCGGAGAATAGACCGTTAAAACATGTTTATTTAAAACAGCACCTACGTACGTTTCGCCCAGTTGGGCGTCTCAAAGGCATAAATAATCAAAAGTGTTCTTTACATTGCTCGGAAAGAGTTTTTGGGGTTAAATCCACGTCAAGGTTCATTGCTCGCAAAAATAGCTTGTTTTTATTTTGCAGCAGGTCAAGGCAGGTAACTCTGGCCGGTGTTAGGGCAGTCTTTCCCGGACAAATTTTTTTATCCGCTACGAGATGAGGTTACAACCTTACCATTATCGATACGCATGTAATCAACGCTTATTTTGAGGTTTTTTTCGCCGCATATGTTTGTCTGAGTCGTTTGAGGCTGGGTCTGGTATGCAAGGATAGTTTCCTGGGTGTTATTTTGCAGCGCCTGCCCGCCGGGGTGTTAAGACTTGTTGCAGGGAGATCCGGTGCAGGGTTTCACTCCTCATCCTTAACCCATCTGAAGAA
>OZ024757.1:18354415-18356915 GCA_964016885.1 Eledone cirrhosa
AATAAAGTACCAGTAATCTACTGGGTAATTGCTTGCCTTGTGCCAAAAGTAGAAACAATAAGGGCTTTAATAACATTGCTGACAATTGTTTCTCTGAACAGGTAGGTCTAGAGATCGCTACCCGCCTGTTTTCTGCGTCGGTCGATCACCAATACATAGTTATAACCACTCAATTCATCAGAGCTTGCGATCATTACTCCAAGTGTATAAATTACATAGAAATCACCGCGTACTCGCAGCATCACTATGGAAACGCCTTGTTGAGTCAAACTTAGCCAAGCGTTGATACCATCCACTACTCGGAGTACCCTAACTGGACTGCACCTAAGTGGACTACCTATAACAATAATCTGTTATCCCGTATATATATATATGAAATCATTTAGTCTACATTTGCACTATACTGTAATAATTTAATGATGCAGCATTAGACGTTAATCTATTAGTAGAACAATGGAGGCGTTTAATTAGTTGTCTTCCGTCTAGTAATGTTCAGTGTCTCACCTTCAAATGTATACACATCAGGATTAAGGTGAAACACACTGCCTCTGTGTCAGCAGGTATATATATATATATATATATATATATATATATATATATATATATATATATATATATATATATCCATACATATATGTATATATTTATATATATGTGTACATAGGACATATAGGTACGTTTATATATATACGTATATATAAATATGTATATAGGTATGCACATATACATATATATATATATATATATATATATATATATATATATATATATACATTCTACCTGGAGTTGCGACCGATAGATAGTACTAGCAATTGGAAAGACCAACTGAAACATTGTTTCCTCGGTCCGATTTGACGAAAGTCGAACGTTCCATAATATATATATATATATATATATATATATATATATATATATATATATATATATATATATATATATATATATATATATATATATATATATTCTTTCCTTACTCACATTTCGACCAGGTTTGATGGTCTTTATTCTCTCTCGTCTACGATTTCACAGAACTTATGTTCATCGATTTCAGGGACTTGACTCCTTCTTCCTCACTTTTCGTTGCATTACCATCTTTCTTTGTTTACTGTCTCGCTCGTTCCTCCTATTTACGTGTCCCAACGACTTTCTTTAGCTGTTGCTCGCACCAACCGGAGGTATATGGTCTCTAAAGCGATGAAATACCAATGAAGGCTGGAAGATCACTGATGAAGGACTAAATTTATTTATATATATATTAGAAAGTGAGGTTTTTTTTACAAAATGAAAAATAACCGAGGTGTCCTACACGAGTGAAAGTATAAAGAAAAAGAGATGAAATCGAAAATGCAACTGGAGTCTTATTTTTTTTTTAAATATATATATTTATTTGGTTCCTTTACCGGTTTCGCAGTTCTTCTGCTTTTCAAAAGGTGAGTTGAGATGGAGGGTCTGTTTTTTTCAACCACAGACCCTCCATCTCAACTCACCTTTTGAAAAGCGAAACCGGTAAAGGAACCAAATAAATATATATATTTTTTTTAAAAATAAGACTCCAGTTGCATTTTCGATTTCATCTCTTTTTCTTTATATATATATAGAGAGAGAGAGAAGTGGTTACACAACAGTTAGTTCACCATACCGAGAACAATTGTTTCACCATCGTGGATCTTCAGCTCGGTCAAATACGAGCTGAAGATCCGCGAAGGTGAAACAATTGTTCTCGATATGGTGAACTAACTGTTGTGTAACCACTTCTACCTAACTCGTCCCTTGGACTGAGTGCTCTACCACTACGGATATTACCTTCCAGTGTTCTACCACTATATATATACTGGATTCCTGTTGATAAGCACAGAAGATTTGGATATTTCACTTTTTATTTCTATTCCATTTCGATTCTCTTTATTTTTCAATTCACATACCACCGTTGCGAAACGGATTTAGGTTTCGAGGTTCAAATTCGTCTACGGAACAGGTTTGGATTTTGAAATTTAAATCTGTCCAGGAATCATGGCCGTTGCCAATATAAGCTTGTCTTTATTGACTTATATCGAGACAGACAAATTGTATTCACTTTAATTAGTTTATTTCATTAATAGCTAACTTTGTCTGTTGCAATGTAAACACGTTTCGTGTTTATCATATATTTTAATGTATTTAACTGCTCGGAAAAGCCCCTTTTCTTGGAGCTTAATTATTGTAAACGACTGAGAGTTTATTCTCAAAATATAATATAGTATATATATATATATATATATATATACATACATACATACATCAAATGAACGTATGTGAACATGCGATTGCTCGTGGTAGATGGTGTCAGGATATTCGGCTGACGATCGCAGGTCTGTGTTCGATTCCTCGTGTTGCCATGTGTCATATTTCACTGTAATTCGAAGGAGCAGCCAAGTTACGTCCGCTGAATCTCCCTGAGAACTACATTAACGATACACTTGTCTGTGGAATGCTCGGCCGCTTAAACGTTAATTTCAAGAGA
>OZ024757.1:18364415-18381915 GCA_964016885.1 Eledone cirrhosa
GAGAGAATGGTAGAGAGAGAGAGAGAGAGAGACAGGGGTGAGAGAGAGAGGGCGGAGTGAGAGAGTGTGGTGGTGAAAGAGAGAGAGAAAGGAAGGAAGGAGAGGGAGAGGAAGAGAGAGAAAGAGAGACTTGCAGAACGATGAGTGCTTTATTTAATTTATTACATCGTGATTTACCAACAAGAACTACCAGTACTACCCATTGGTAATCAAACTAACTTAAATTGTGTGTATATATATATATATATATATATATATATATATGTGTGTGTGTTTGTGTAAATCTGAGTTTTTCGAATATTAATAATTGTTTCTACGTTTGGTACAAGGCCAGCAATTATCCCAGTGCATTACTGGTACTTTATTTTATCGACCTCGTAAGGATGAAAGGCAAAGTTAACCTCTTAATAACAATATTCGATGTTTTTGCAATTATGCAAACAGCCTCTTTAAGCTATGTGAGTAAAATGAGCCCCTCATTCTTGCTCTTGTGTTGGCATGTAAACACAAGAGCAAGAATGAGGGGCTCAAAACTCAGATTTCCATTTCTTGTATTCTTCCATGTAGAGCGATAAAACTATTTGTTTATATCCATATATATATACGAGGTGTTTGTCAGAAAAGTTCCAGGACTGATGTCACAAAAGATTTATTTCAAACCCAAACTTCACACTAAGAGTTTTCTCCTTCAAAGTAATCCCCCTGGAGTCTAATGCACTTTTCCATCCTTTTCTACCACGCTTGCATGCACTCCTGGAAGGATTCTTCCGGGATCCTCCGCAGTTCCGTCGTCACGGCCTTTTTGATGTCGTCCACGTCTTCAAAACGGGTCCCCTCCGGGTCGTACTCGAAGATCCATGACTCATCACCGGTGATGACTGTCCCTAGCAAGTCTGGTTCGGTTTCAAGACGCTCGAGGATGTCCTGGCACACTTGCATGCGTCGACCCTTCTGGTCATCGTTCAGTAGTTTTGGCACCATCTTCGCGCAGACTTTCCGCATGTCCAAATCTTCAGTGAGAATCTTCCAGACGCTGTCCCGATTCATGCCCAGCTCATTTGCCATCAGTCGAACAGTCAGCCGACGATCGCTACGTACCATCTGCCTGACGCGCTCAAAGTTGACCTCAGTCCTGGGTTGTTGAGGGCCTTCCACTCCTGGGGTCATCTTCCACATCCTCGCGTCCTTATTTAAACCTCTTGCACCACTCAGAAACACGTGAGCGTGACATCATCTCATCTCCATACACTTGCTGCAGCAATCCCAGTGCTTCTGACGGAGTTTTCAAGTTTGTACGTTGCTCTGTGCTCATTGCTTGACGACCTTAAACAGAGGACATGTATATAAAATTATGAAGAAAAAAGTTTGATCGCTGCAGAGCTAAGATTACAGTTACATACTCCAGGGGGATTACTTTGAAGGAGAAAACTCTTAGTGTGAAGTTTGGGTTTGAAATAAATCTTATGTGACATCAGTCCTGGAACTTTTCTGACACACCTCGTATGTATATATATATATATATATATCATGTGTTTAAATATGTACATCTGTATATATATAACTTTACACATATACACACATATAGGAGCCTTCTCACACACTCATATAGTTAAATCTATAATACATGTTTGTGAATCTATGTATATGTGGCTGTATGTTTGATTATGTGTGTGCTTGTGTGTGTTAATTTTTATATATGTGGGTGAAATTTTATGTGTGTGTGAAAGCTTATATATATATATATATATGTGTGTGTATGCTTATATATGTGTGTGAGTGTGGGGTAGAGAATGTTTAGGTAAGTGTATGTGTGAATGCGTGAGTGGATGTATGTGTGCGTGCACGTGTGTGAGTGTTTGTGGCTTGTATGTGTGTAAGTGTATGCGTGAGAGTGTGTGTGTATGAGTTCGTGCGTGTATGTGCCTGTGTAAGTGAGTATGTGTGCATGTGTAAATGAATGTAAGTGCAATTGTTTATTAGTGTGTGTGTCTATGTGTGTGAGTGCGTGTTGTAGAGAGAGAATGTGTGGGTGTGTGATTGAATGAGTGTGTGTGAGTATGTGCGTGTGCATGTTTATGTGTGTGAGTGTGTGTGTATGTGTGTAGATATGAGACTATTCACAGGAGAGTCTTGATAAAGATGAAGATTTGAATACCTTGAAAACACCTGTGAGGCGGTATCTGGACATCCGCCTTTGATCTTGCCAGGTGTGTGATAAAGGAGAGAAGAAGGAAAAGAAATGTTCTTTTTCTTTGATAACTTTTAATTTCTTTCATTTTCTACTGTTTTTTTTTTATTTTGCTAATTTTTCATGCTTCTTCTTCTATTTTTATTTCTTTTTCTTCATCTGTGGATTGCTGCACAGAGTTACATTCCTTTACGGTCTGACTTCAAATCCCGCCAAGGTTAACTTTGCCTTTCATCCTTACGAGGTCGAAGAAATAAAGTTGTACTGGGGGTGGGGGGGGGGGTAATTGCTGGCCTTGTGCCTAAAGTAGAAACAATTATTATTATTATTCGTCGACAAGAGTAGACGTGTTTGGAAGCTCCGTAAGTTATTGAATTTGTTTTTTTTTTATTTTATTTGTATTTGCTATTTTTTGTTGCTAAGAGGTCGTAAGACTTCTTTCTGTGTCCCGCGAAGGGAGGACTTTATAATATTTGCGCCTTTTGGCCCAAATATTTGAACTTCGTTAAAAACAATTTTAACAACATTTTTGTCGAGAAAAAAAACATGGCTGAGCCACGCCCCCAACTTTAAATCTGTTGTCGTGTGACAGAGGCTTAAATGTTGAGGGGAGGAATACAGCAAACAATGAACACAATGGTAAAAATAATATTTATTACACACATATTTAGCAACAACAAATTTAACAACACCACCACAAACAACAACAACACCACCACCACAAACACCACCATTATTATTCGTCGGCAAGAGTAGACATGTGTTTGGAAGCTCCGTGAGTGACTGAATTTATTGTTTTTTTTATTTGTATTTGCTATTTTTTGTTGCTAAGAGGTCGTAAGACTTCCTTCTGGGTCCCGCGAAGGGAGGACTTTATAATATTTGCGCCTTTTGGCCCAAATATTTGAACTTCGTTAAAAATAATTTTAACAAAATTTTTGTCGAGAAAAAAAATATAGCTGAGCCACGCCACCAACTTTAAATCTGTTGTCGTGTGACAGCGGCTTAAACAACGAACACAATTGTAAAAATAATATCTATTACACACATATTTAGCAACAACACCACCACAAACAACACCACCACAGACAACACCACCACAAACAACACCACCACAGACAACACCACCACAAACAACACCACCACAGACAACACCACCACAAACAACACCACCACAGACAACACCACCACAAACAACACCACCACAGACAAAACCACCACAAACAACACCACCACAGACAACACCACCACAAACAACACCACCACAGACAACACCACCACAGACAACACCACCACAAACAACACTACCACAGACAACACCACCACAGACAACACCACCACAAAAAACACTACCACAGACAACACCACCACAGACAACACCACCACAAACAACACCACCACAGACAACACCACCACAAACAACACCACCACAGACAACACCACCACAAACAACACCACCACAGACAACACCACCACAAACAACACCACCACAGACAACACCACCACAAACAACACCACCACAGACAACACCACCACAAACAACACCACCACAGACAACACCACCACAAACAACACCACCACAAACAACACCACCACAGACAACACCACCACAGACAACACCACCACAGACAACACCACCACAAACAACACTACCACAGACAACACCACCACAGACAACACCACCACAGACAACACCACCACAAAAAACACTACCACAGACAACACCACCACAGACAACACCACCACAGACAACACCACCACAGACAACACCACCACAGACAACACCACCACAGACAACACCACCACAAACAACACCACCACAGACAACACCACCACAGACAACACCACCACAGACAACACCACCACAGACAACACCACCACAGACAACACCACCACAAACAACACTACCACAGACAACACCACCACAGACAACACCACCACAAACAACACCACCACAGACAACACCACCACAGACAACACCACCACAGACAACACCACCACAGACAACACCACCACAGACAACACCACCACAGACAACACCACCACAAACAACACCACCACAAACAACACCACCACAGACAACACCACCACAAACAACACCACCACAGACAACACCACCACAGACAACACCACCACAAACAACACTACCACAAACAACACTACCACAGACAACACCACCACAGACAACACCACCACAAACACCACCACCACCACAGACAACACCATCACAAACAACACCACCACAGACAACACTACCACAAACAACACTACCACAGACAACACCACCACAAACACCACCACCACCACAGACAACACCACCACAAACAACACTACCACAGACAACACCACCACAGACAACACCACCACAGACAACACCACCACAGACAACACTACCACAAACAACACCACCACAGACAACACCACCACAAACAACACCACCACAGACAACACTACCACAAACAACACCACCACAAACAACACCACCACAAACAACACCACCACAGACAACACTACCACAGACAACACCACCACAGACAACACTACCACAGACAACACTACCACAAACAACACCACCACAGACAACACTACCACAAACAACACCACCACAGACAACACTACCACAGACAACACTACCACAAACAACACCACCACAGACAACACTACCACAAACAACACCACCACAGACAACACTACCACAAACAACACCACCACAGACAACACTACCACAGACAACACTACCACAGACAACACCACCACAGACAACACTACCACAGACAACACCACCACAGACAACACTACCACAAACAACACTACCACAAACAACACCACCACAAACAACACCACCACCACAGACAACACCACCACAGACAACACTACCACAGACAACACCACCACAGACAACACCACCACAGACAACACTACCACAAACAACACCACCACAAACACCACCACCACCACAGACAACACCACCACAGACAACACTACCACAAACAACACCACCACAAACAACACCACCACAGACAACACCACCACAAACAACACCACCACAGACAACACCACCACAAACAACACCACCACAGACAACACCACCACAGACAACACCACCACAGACAACACCACCACAGACAACACCACCACAAACAACACCACCACAAACAACACCACCACAGACAACACCACCACAGACAACACTACCACAGACAACACCACCACAAACAACACCACCACAGACAACACCACCACAAACACCACCACCACCACCACAGACAACACCACCACAAACAACACCACCACAAACAACACCACCACAGACAACACTACCACAGACAACACCACCACAGACAACACCACCACAAACAACACTACCACAGACAACACCACCACAAACACCACCACCACCACAGACAACACCACCACAAACACCACCACCACCACAGACAACACCACCACAAACAACACTACCACAGACAACACCACCACAGACAACACCACCACAGACAACACCACCACAGACAACACTACCACAAACAACACCACCACAGAGAACACCACCACAAACAACACCACCACAGACAACACTACCACAAACAACACCACCACAAACAACACCACCACAAACAACACCACCACAAACAACACCACCACAGACAACACTACCACAGACAACACCACCACAGACAACACTACCACAGACAACACTACCACAAACAACACCACCACAGACAACACTACCACAAACAACACCACCACAGACAACACTACCACAGACAACACTACCACAAACAACACCACCACAGACAACACTACCACAAACAACACCACCACAGACAACACTACCACAGACAACACTACCACAAACAACACCACCACAGACAACACTACCACAGACAACACCACCACAGACAACACTACCACAAACAACACCACCACAAACAACACCACCACCACAGACAACACCACCACAGACAACACTACCACAGACAACACCACCACAGACAACACCACCACAGACAACACTACCACAGACAACACCACCACAGACAACACCACCACAGACAATACTACCACAAACAACACCACCACAAACACCACCACCACCACAGACAACACCACCACAGACAACACTACCACAAACAACACCACCACAAACAACACCACCACAGACAACACCACCACAGACAACACCACCACAGACAACACCACCACAGACAACACCACCACAGACAACACCACCACAAACAACACCACCACAAACAACACCACCACAAACAACACCACCACAGACAACACCACCACAGACAACACTACCACAAACAACACCACCACAAACAACACCACCACAAACAACACCACCACAGACAACACCACCACAAACACCACCACCACCACAGACAACACCACCACAAACACCACCACAAACAACACCACCACAGACAACACCACCACAAACAACACCACCACAAACACCACCACCACCACAGACAACACCACCACAAACAACACCACCACAAACAACACTACCACAGACAACACCACCACAAACACCACCACCACCACAAACAACACCACCACAAACAACACCACCACAAACACCAACACCACCACAGACAACACCACCACAAACAACACCACCACAAACAACACTACCACAGACAACACCACCACAAACACCACCACCACCACAAACACCAACACCACCACAAACACCAACACCACCACAGACAACACCACCACAGACAACACCACCACAGACAACACCACCACAGACAACACCACCACAGACAACACCACCACAGACAACACCACCACAGACAACACCACCACAAACAACACCACCACAAACAACACTACCACAGACAACACCACGACAAACACCACCACCACCACAAACAACACCACCACAAACACCACCACCACCACAGACAACACCACCACAAACAACACTACCACAAACACCACCACCACCACAGACAACACCACCACAAACAACACTACCACAGACAACACCACCACAAACAACACTACCACAGACAACACCACCACCACAAACAACACCACAAACAACACCACCACAAACACCACCACCACAAACAACACCACCACCACAAACAACACCAACAGCGACAACACCAACAACAACAAAAAGAAAATCTCTTTCGCTGCCGCAGCAGCCAAGAAGAGGCTATGTTTTAGCATGGACCTGACGGACAAGGGAAAAAAGTTGCCTCAGGCATGGAAGCTCATCAAACAGGAGCAAACCTGGGCCAACTTAACTGTCCCGGTAGAGGCCATAAAAGCGATGGGGAGGATAAGTCTCGTCTTTAGATACATCTCAGCTGAGACAAAAAAAAAAAAAACTACCAACACTCCCCAAGCAGACGTTGAGGCTGCACTGAGATACATCAGAGACGATGCAGAATACTTAATGAGGGGCAGACAATACGGCACCATCTGGTTTGTTTAAGTCAGATGCCCTTGATTTGAAGCACGCGATGACCCCTTGCAAAACCAGCAAGGTTATAATGTACCCCTCCCACATGTGAAAAAGAAAAGAGTCCGCATTCCCAGGATTCCACCAGGAGTAGATATGTGGTGGCTCTTGGAATGCGTGATTGTGGAGGGGGCCAGATGCTGTCCCGATAGAAGTAACTAGAACAGCCACAGAGGACTGGTCCGGGGTTGATCTGGAGATACTTTTCCAAATCAAATCTGAAGAACTAAGGAAAATCCCGGAGCAGATTCGTCTCCAAATTCGGCTCTGCGAGTAATGTCTGGGGGCAAAAGACCGCACTGTTTCGGCGAAGCAACTCACTTGCGAGCCTTCTGCACTCAACTATTAAAAAATGCAAGGTGGCGAAGGTCTTCACTGCTGCCAATGCTGGGGTGAGGATCACCACCAAAACCAGCACCGGCAACACCACCACCAGCAGCACAAGCGGAAAAGCCACCAACAACTTTGCCCCTCCCCCCCCCCAATCATAAACGCACACACACACACTTACAGCCACAGACCCCTCATCTTCCAGTAGTGAAGATGAGGGAAAACCCGAAATCAGCAAAAAAAAAAAAAAAAAAAAAAGAAAACGCACAAAGAAAAAAACTCCAAAAAGCACAAAAACACCGACTACAAAAAATGCAGACACCACCCACGCAAACACTTCCCCAACAACACCAAAACAACCACCACCACCACCACCACCATCATCATCACCACACTCCCTCAAACGCAAACAACCTAAACAGAGAAAAGAACAAAGAAACACACAGACATCTGAAATCGCAGACACCGCACCCGCAACAAACACAAACAGACCCGAAACAACACCAACGAAACCATCACCACCACAGTCATCCAAATGAAAACAAATAAAACCACACCAACAAGACATACAAAACTTCGTGCTAGTCAGAAGGGCCAACGAGGAATTGATGGCCCTCGTAGCACGAAGTGAATAATTCAAACAGAGGGGAGATTTTTTAATCAAGCACAGTTCGCGTACCAGAAGATTTGTTACTGGTACGAATGTCGCTCGACTCCTACAGCGGAATTAGAGAACGCTTTCCTCGGGACACGGGAACCCCGAACATGAAACCCACATCGAGACTTTTAAAGGGATTTCCAAAAGAAATCCCACCAACTATGGAGTTTGAAGCACCCGACCTCCACAAGACTCCGAGAGTCAAGTAAACCTTTCCTCTCTCTTTTAGCCTGCCAACATGGCTATAGTAAGAGTAGTATATTTAAATGTTCGTGTCCTGGGGTTGCCCTGAAAGCGGGGTAACCTTCTCAACGTCTTTTGTTATAGATGTGATTGCCGTAAGCGTGTCCAGGATTTCTGACATGCGTGCACTAGCCCACATCGACGACTATCAGAACTTAGCATCTGTTAGTCGGCCGGGAATGGGAGGTAGGGTGGCAGAGCTGTTAAGGAAGGGTCGACCTTCCGGGACCTGGACGATAAGTTGGTGGTCCTAAACCTGAACAATAGCGAAGGTGGTGCCATTAAACAGGTGGCTGTCTACGCTCTCACTGGGGCCGAATGACCGGACTTCTTTAGGCGCCTGGAAGCCTTTCTGGGAACTTCTCGCCCTTTACTGTTAGTGAGGGACTGGAACGGCATCTTAGACGCACGCTGGGATTGAGTGCGAAAAGCTGACAGGAGTGGGGTGTGCAAAAGCCTCAAGTACCAGATCAGCCAGTTTCAACTGTCTGACAGGTACCGACTAGATTTCCCTAATGCGCCAGTGTGGACCTGGACTAACCGCATAGGGTCATCTAGATCGTATATAGACAGGATTTTCATTAGGAAAATAGACAGAAATAGTGTAGGCTGTTCACGTTTTAAAACGGTCGCCTATTCAGAATACAATTTTGTGATCTGTATGGTCCACGTAGTTAAGACGCGTAGGTTAGGACCTGGTTACTGGAAGCTGAACATGTCGTTATCGGCACGTAAGGCTTACAGGAACCGGGTTATCAATTTAGTTAAGCAAAAGTTGACTGGAGGGGGGGGGGTTCTCTCAAAAGAGAAATTAGAGTAATTTCGATAGGGTTTAACAAAGAAGTAGCGTTAGAGAAAAATAAAAAGGCGGGTAGTTGGTAAATAAGTTAGACGAGGCTATTTGTAGTGGCATTGCAACGGACGTGCTAGCGGCGAGAATTGCATAAGACCATTTCTTCAAAGCGAAACACGAAGGTTGCATTGTCAGAGCTAAGGCGCATGCTCTGAGAAACGAGGGAACCAAAGCTGTTCGATGGGCCCTCGTGGCGGAGGTGCAGCATGGTAACAAAATCACAATTCGGTCTTTGACTGACCAAGACAGAGGCGTGCTGAGCGATTCTAGGCAGATGTTTGAGGCCTTTCGCCAGCACTTTTCTCGACTGTTTGGGGGACATGGAGGGCCGGAAACGGTGGCAGACTTCAGTCGCTACTTCTCGCCGGCCTGCCGCGTTTCTCGTTGGCCGATGCTGGGTGCTGTGAAAAGCTGATAACTTCAGTCGAAATTCAGGATGCCCTAGCATACATCATAGAGGGGGGTAGGGTATAAACCTTACTTCTGTGGGGCTCTGATCAATTTAGATGAGTCGAAAGTTTTCTATACGGTCTACCATGATTACCTGCAGGCTACCCACAAGGCAGCTGGCTTCGGCCCCGTCTTCAGAGGCTGGATTGTTGCAATACACAACGGCATCTGCTCGGTGTTGAAAGTTAATGGACACCTTTGGGTACCGTTTCAGATCTCTCTATTGGTGCATCAAGGGTGCCCTCTCTCCTACCTTCTGCTCGTATTGACTCTCGAGCCTTTACTGCAGAAGCTGGAGCTGTTGCAGGGCATCCCTCTCGAACCGGGACGCAAAAGTTCTGTGTCGGCATATGCGGACGACATCACTGTGATGGTGTCGGACACCTCAGAAATCGAGGTCGTCGGCACATTATTGGAGGAATATGAAAGGTTAACCCGGAAAAGTCGGTGGGCATGCAGCTCGGCACCTGGAGAGGCAAGTCCACCCCGTCCAACAGCACCGTAGGTTGTTGGACGGACGGACCGGTAAAGTTGCTCTGGGTTTCGTTCGGACCAGACTTCCAGGTGGTAACATTTGTGACGAGGTGACGATCAGGGTAGCCGCTCTCACCTAGAAATGGGCCTACAAGAAGGTGTCTCTTAAAGGTCGGGCGGAAGTTGCGAACGTGTACATTGCGTCCGTCATCTACTACCATCTGACCGTTGTGCCTTGCCACCGTTCGCGCCTCGCCAATTGGAATTGCTCCTCTTCAAATGTGGAAGGGACAGGTTCCGTTGGTAAGGCGGTCCATCTGCTGCCAGCACCCTCTACGTGGAGGGCTGGGCATACCAAGGCTAAGTATCAGCAGACATGCGCTGAGGCTGCGGCATCTCCAGATAT
Source organism: Eledone cirrhosa (assembly GCA_964016885.1). Lineage (NCBI taxonomy): Eukaryota > Metazoa > Mollusca > Cephalopoda > Octopoda > Eledonidae > Eledone > Eledone cirrhosa. The sequence continues at coordinate 18,375,509 of OZ024757.1, forward strand.
TCTGCCTAAACAGTGAACAGGTGTGGTCGCAGTTTGTCAATCGGGCCTTTCCGCAGCTCGTCTCTTTGACTGAGCTGCGGTCTTGGGTTAAGAAGAGACCGAGACTGGGTGACTGGCATCTGGAATGTTGCCAGACACTCATTGCCCTCTACCTGGAGGACAATGTGACCAGTGGAACTTCCACTCTCGAGTTCTATAGAGGATCAGTTGTGGGCAAGTGCGATGACGCACACGGAGAAGGTCCGGGTGTCGGCGAAGTCTAACTGACCAGTCTGTTCCCGAGGACTTTAGAGCAGAGGGCGATGGTTAACTTCCAGAAATTCTTCGCTTGTCAGTGTTGCCGGGGGGGCACTGCCAATTTGAGATAAACTGTACAGACATGGAACTGCTGTCAGACGAACCTGCCCGAGATGTGCGCAGAGCGACGAAACCGTTCTGCTAGCACTCGTCCAGTCTCCGTGCATTACTGACTTGTGGAGATATGTCGAACAGCTGTTGTCGCGTGTAGAACCAATCCGGCTATCAGCCGAGGCCATAGTGAAGATCGACCCGCCGCCTTCTTTTTGATCAGGAAAGGCAGGCAATTTTTCTCTGTCTGGTGGTGAAAGAGGTTGTATGGTGAACCAGGCTGAAAGGACTGAAGACAGACACTTTTCTCTTCGGCCAATCCCTAATCAGCCTTTTCAAGTTTCACGGTGTTGGTGGCTCCAGTTGTGACGGCTACGTAGAAGCTCATTATGTCGTTGAGAGTGTCATGTCGGCAGAACTGGCCTGAACTCTGGGAGGGGGGGGGGACATAACAATGGGTGCAGGCCGAAATCAGCTCTGTGATAATGACGTTTCTGTGATTCACGGAGATGGACATTACATATATCACAATACTTCGTATTAAATATAACATCATCTCTTTCAATGCTTTCTCAACAGACATGTCTACTTGTCTACATCTCTACATGTCTACATCTCTACATGTAGACATGTAGTCATATCTGCATCTCTACATGTCTACGTTTCAACGTGTAGACATGTAGTCATATCTGCATCTCTACATGTCTACATCTTAACATGTAGACATGTAGACATGTAGTCATATCTGCATCTCTACAACTCTACATGTCTACATCTCAACATGTAGACATGTAGTCATATCTGCATATCTACATCTCTACATGTCTACATCTCAACATGTAGACATGTAGTCATATCTGCATCTCTACATGTCTAAATCGCTACATATCTACATGTAGACATGTAGTCATATCTGCATCTCTACATATCTACATGTCTATAACACCACTACCAACACCACTACAACAACATTACCACCGCTACCAACACCACTACAAACACTGCCACTACCAACACCAGTAACAACACCACCACCACCACCACTAGCAATACTACTACCAATACCACCACTACCAACACCACTATCAACACCACTAACAACACCACCACCAGCAACACCACTACAAACACCACCACTACCAACACCACTACCTACACAACTACTACCAACACCACTACCAACAACACCACCACCACTACCAACAACACCACCACTACCAACAGCACTACCAACACCACTACCAACACCACCACTACAAACACCACTACCAACAACACCACCACTACCAACACCACCACAACCAACAACACCACCACTACCAACAGCACTACCAACACCACCACTACCAACAGCACTACCAACACCACCACTACCAACAGCACTACCAACACCACCACTACCAACACCACCACTACAAACACCACTACCAACAACACCACCACTACCAACACCACCACTACAAACACCACTACCAACAATACCACCACTACCAACACCACCACTACCAACAGCACTACCAACACCACCACTACCAACACCACTACCAACACCACCACTACCAACAACACCACCACTACCAACAGCACTACCAACACCACTACCAACACCACCACCACTAGTACCAACACCACTACCAACACCACCACCACTACCAACACCACTACCAACTCTAACCACTACCAACACCACTACCAACACCACCACTACCAACACCACTACCAACACCACTACCAACACTACCACTACCGACACCACTACCAACACCACCACCACCAGCACCACTACCAACACCACTACCAGCACCACTACCAGCACCACCACCAACACCACCACTACCAGCAACACTACCAACACCACTAACAACAACACCACCACTAAAACAATATCACCAGCAATAACAACAACACTAACATCATCAACACCACTACCACCACTACCACTCCCACCACCACCACCAACAACAACAACAACTATCAGAACAGCAGAGATGAAGAGATACATATGTGAAGCGGGTTTAAGAGAAATAAAACACTACCACCACAACAACAACACCACTACTACCCACTATCACCACCCTCTATCACCACCACAACTCCACCAATACCTCCACCACAACTCCACCAATACCACCACCACAACTCCACCAGTACCAGCACCACCAGCACCACTACCACCACCACCAGTACCACCACCACCACTACTACCACCACCACAACCACCACCACAACCACCACTACCACCACCACCTCCACCACCACCAGCACCACCAGCACCACTACCGCCACCACCACTACTACCACCACCACTACTACCACCACCACTACCACCACAACCAGCACCACCACCAGTACCCCCCCCCCCCCCCCCACCATCACTACCCCACCACCACCACCACCACTACCACCCCACCACCACCACCACCACTACCACCCCACCACCACCACCACCACTACCACCACCACCACACCACAACCAGTACCACCACCAGTAACCCCCCCCCCCTACACCACTACCCCACCACCACCACTACACCCCCACCACTAAATGTGAAGAGGATTTAAGAGAAATAAAAGTTTGTTTTTTAAGATATTTTTTTTTTTACTTCATGTGAGAAAAATAAAAGAATTCCAACAAACGACTTCTTATCAAAGATTTTCTTTCTTTTCAAACTCATTCTCTCTTTTACTGCTGCTAATTGGCTAATGTCGGCTTTTTAAATATTTCTTTATATTGGTAAAAAGCAGGAGGGAGGGAGAGGAGCGAGAGGGAGGTGGGAGGGAGGGATGACAGAGCTGGTCTGCACTTGTTAAGAATTGTGAATGACTTCTTTCAATAAGAGAGGATAATATCTTGTTGTAAGGTGGTATATAAAGAATTCTACTTCCTCTTCCTCTCCAGAATAGGAGTGTGGGGGCGGGGGGGGGGGGGGATTATTATTTTCATTTATAATTTACTAAACAATATTTCCACTGCTAAATACTTCCCACCTTCATTCCACCCGTCCAAGCTATGTACTATCACCCCATCACTCCTCCGCCATATTCTCTATATTATCTCCCATCCTGCTCTCCTCCGCCATATTGTCTGTGTTATCCCCCACCCACCCCTCCTATCCTCCGCCATCTCCTCTATCTTATAACCCCCACCCACCCTCCTCTACTCCGCCATATTCTCTATATTATCCCCCACCCTCCTCTCCTCCGCCATATTGTCTGTGTTATCCTCCACCACCACCACCACCCTCCTATCCTCCACCTTATCCTCTGTGTAAAAGACTTTAAAAGACTGTTGAAATACTTTAAAGATTATAATCCTACCATTATTCCTTCATTAATACATGAGTAAGAAAGTGGGAGTGGCTCAATTGATATTACATGTAGGATTACTGGATAGACGTATTCACATACGCATGCGCACATATATACACACACATACTGATATATATATATATATATATACATATCACTGATATGTATATATATATATATATATATATCAGTGTGTGTGTGTGTTTAAAAAACCATGGAAATGTCCAGTGAGTTAAAATTTTAGGAATTACAGTTTTATTCTACGTTCGAGATGAAAATCTCGAACGTAGAATAAAACTGTAAAGACAGTTGATTTCTATATTCTTTTTTTTGTGTCTGTCATTATTGACGATGGGGACTCGCATTGTGACGTCACCATCGGCACCTTTCCACTCACTGAGAAGCTTCTACTTATGAAAGAACACTGCCATTATTTGTCTCCTTCCTCCAGACAATGGGGTCTGCAATCAGGTCGTGCCATGTTGAGAGGTTGAAATCAAAGGTGTTCAGACCCTCTTTAATGCAGTCTTTCCAGCATTTTCCTTAGCGCCCCCTCTTTCTCTTGTCACTTGTTAATTCACCAACAGGAGTTTTTAGGGGGTAAATGGCAGTGGTTATTTTTTGAAATTTTTTATTGTAGAATGATTTGAAAATGTTTAAAAGTTATTTCGTTAGTTAAAGATCTCCTGCAATTGTAAACTAAGATTGGATTAATGCAGTATCCCGCAATGTATTAAAAGATGATAAACACTACCAATTTACCTGCTAAAAACGTCCTTTTTAATAATTTCTGCTGTAACCAGTTAACAGTTTTAAACGTATGTTTAACATATTTGGGGGCAAATACTGATAATCTTTTTTTCCTGTCTAAAAATATACCCAAGCTTATGCTTTTGCATTTATAAACTTATGCTGCTATCCTATTTGAAGGCACAGTACTTTGAATCCCGTATAATTCTTGATAATTTGTCTTATGATAGTAATCAATTTATTGTTATTTCTTATATTTCCTGAAGAGATACGGTTTTCAGTAGAGCACCTATAATGGAATTACTTTACTGATATCTTTTTTGTACACAATTAACGGGATATTCTAGCCCGTAGAGATGTATAAATAATAATGATAATAATAATCCTTGGTCTTATTGAATTTGAATTGTAAATGCTCTGCTACTGTAACTTCCCTTTATTCATGCAGTTTATGTTTATTCCTGAAGAACGAAGGGTAAAAAGGTGCATCGAGCTTAACTCATCTTACCTATTAAAATAGTGAACTGTTACACTATAACCTCATTTGTGTACATATATATGTAGGTCACTGTTTACACTGTTGGCTCTCTAATTGATGAAAATGGACCACTCCAAGATAATGACAAAATCATGGGTGAGATACTGCAGAAAGAATTCTGCTCTGTTTTCAGCAATCCTGATATGGCCGAACTGGGCTGTATCAGTGATGTTAATCCCCAACACACTATATCGGACATAACGTTTGGCACCCCTGATGTCTCAGCGGCAATAAACGAAATTAAACACAATTCAGCAGTAGGCCATGATAGGTTCCCTGCTTGTGCCCTGAAGGTGTGTCGACACCAACTTGCATCTCATCTTGCTAATCTGTGGAGGAACTCACTGGATGCTGGCTATATTCCTGAAAATGTTCTGTCCCAGTCCGTTGTCCCAATTTTCAAAAAGGGAAACAAGTCCCTTGCAATGACTACCGTTAGACTCCGTTAGACTCGAGGGGGAGAGGAAGTATGTTTGACTCGAGGGGAGAGGAAGTCTGTTTGTCTCGAGGGGGAGAGGAAGTATCTTTGACTCGAGGGGAGGGGAAGTCTGTTTGACTCGAGGGGGAGGGGAAGTCTGTTTGACTCGAGGGTAAGGGGAAGTCTGTTTGACTCTAGGGTAAGGGGAAGTCTGTTTGACTCGAGGGGGAGGGGAAGTCTGTTTGACTCGAGGGGGAGGGGAAGTATGTTTGACTCGAGGGGAGGGGAAGTCTGTTTGACTCGAGGGGAGGGGAAGTATGTTTGACTCGAGGGGGAGGGGAAGTATGTTTGACTCGAGGGGAGGGGAAGTCTGTTTGACTCGAGGGTAAGGGGCAGTCTGTTTGACTCGAGGGGGAGGGGCAGTCGGTTAGACTCGAGGGGGAGGGAAGTCAGACTTGATATTATACTCCAGAAGAATTTTGTAGAGTGCTTCGAATCTGTTAAAAATAAATTTGTTGAATAACCAACAAATTAAATAACTCTTTGCTTATATATAAATATATAATTAATTAATTGTTTCTGATTTAGGCACAAGGCCAGCAATTACTCAGTACATTACTGGTACTTTATTTTATCGACCCTGTATCGATGAAAGGCAAAGTTAATTTCGACGGGATTTGGACACAGACCGTAAAGGGACGTAACTATGCTAGAAAGCAAGGCGTCCAACCCTCTACCGATACTGCCAATTCACCGCCCATATAATTATATATATATATATATATATATATATATATATATATATATATATATATATATATATATAAATATATATATATATATATATATATACATACATACTTATTGAACGATTGACATATACATAAATACATAAATATATCAAGCATTAAGAGGAGATAATTTGTAAAGGGTGCAGTAACACATAATTACATTTGACGCCATATTTAACTTTAACAGAAATCTCTATACCTGACAATAATTGTTTCTAACCTCTTAAGAATATATTTCACCAATTAAATGGCC
>OZ024757.1:18389415-18391915 GCA_964016885.1 Eledone cirrhosa
TATGTGTGCGTGTGTATATATATATGTGTATGTGTATATATATATATATATGTGTGTGTGTGTGTATATATATATATATATATATATATATACACGCATATATATATTTTTTTTTAAACCGATTGTGTTGTTATTTCTGTTTACCTTTTACACGTATATATATATATTTATATATACAGCTGACGTCTTTTTTTTTTCATTGTGTGTTCTTTTTATCGTACGGCACCTAACTATAGTTAAAAGAAGACATTTGGCGGGAATTACCGACCTCATTGCCTGGAATATGGCCTGGAATGAAACCTAAAAGAAAACACCAATGTTCGATCTTCGATGACGTGATAGTAGTAAACATAAAAAACTGACAAAAAACCGCCAAATATCTGAGAAAAAAAACTGACAAAAAACGACAAATATTTGGGAAATAACCGACAAATATCTGACAAAAAACCAACAAACATTTGACAAAAAAATACTGAAAAAAAAACGACAAATAAAAACTGCCAAAAAATGATAAAAAATAAATAATAGCCTTAAGTATTTATTTGCTTGAAAATGGCGAATATAGTGTAAGACATAAATCTATGTTCCCCCATAGAGAAATTCTTCACTATATAATTAAATATATATATGCATGCACCAAAAATACATGTAGCTTTCTCGTTGAAAATGATAAACACGTTACACTAAATTCATCCTTATATCTACATAGAAATGGTAATATTATTACATAGAAATGGTAAAATTATTTCAAAGAAATGGTAAAATTATTCCAGCAAACCGATCAATGTGTCTATAGTGAAAAACAAATGATCTTTGTTTGACATTTTACCTTGAAGTAAACAACAAAACCAACAAACAGTCTAAAATATCTACACACGTTTCTGTTACTGCCTTGGTCCTACGTCTCTTGCAACGACCACTGTTCAGGTTGTTTCTATCCACAGAACAGTCTGTTCGTGAAATTTACGTGCAAATGGCTGAGTGTTCTACAGACACGAGTAGCTTTAGCGTAGTTTTCAGGAACATTCTGAGTAATACGGTATGTGACAAGGCCAGTCATTTGAAGTACAGCTACAATGCATTTTTATTAGCTTGATGTAGCAACTTGAAATAAAGTATCTTGCTCAAGGACACAGTGAACTGGAGCAAGGTGAAATAAAGTGTCTTGTTCGAGGACACGGTGGACTAGAGCAACAAGTGTCTTGCTAAAAAACCATAAAACCATCGAATAGACTAATACACATCATCATCATCACCACTCCTCGACTACTGTCGAGATGATAGATCTCACTCTCATGCCCCAGAATCTCCTGTCCCCCATCGCTGCCCCCAGGTCCTGTCTGCTGATTCCCGTATCCCTAGAGATAACGTCAGGGAATGACAGCACACATATACATATATATATATATATATATATATATATATTATTGAGTAAAATGACAGAAGGCCGGACTGGTGAAATTCCTTCAAATATTTATTATAGCAAACACTATGTACATTTCAGTGGCCAGGTTCCTGTAAGATCCTGGTGACATCGTCAGGTGTTTATTGCATAATAGTTATATAATAAAACAGGAAAATGTTTTTGACTCGAACGCGATCAAGGGGGCCAGTTGTTGTCAGTTCGGCTGACCACCTTTTTTTAGCCTCTTTTATTGTTTACCATTATTCTTTTATTATATAACTATTATGCAATAAACACCTGATGATGTCACCAGGATCTTACGGAACCTAGCTACTGAAATGTACATAGTGTTTGGTATTATAAATATTTGAAGGAATTTCACCAGTCTGGCCTCCTGTCATTTTATTCAATAATAATTAACTCTGCTCTCTAACCACCAACAAGATTCAACATCAAAGATGTTTGAGTTGCATAACGTCGAGTGCTTTTCCTAATATTACATCATGATTTACTATACGGAATAACCAGTTCTATCCAGCGTTGAACCACCAAACTTTTATATATATATATATAGAGAGAGAGAGAGAGAGAGAGAGAGAGAGAGAGAGAGAGAGAGAGAGCACTGGAAGATAATATCCGTAGTGGTAGAGCACTGTCCATGGGATGAGTTAGGTACGAGGTTAGGATCCGTTAAGGATTGTGGACGTCTGACTCTTCCAGTCCTCACATCTGCAATTGAATACACAGGCATAAACACACACACACACACACACACACACACACACACACACACACACACACACACACACACACACACACACACACACACACACACACACACCTGAGCAGGCAAGCCTACACACCCATCCATGCAAAAAATAGGACCGATGTATATATATACCCGACATTTCACCAATCACCACAAACACTTCGGGTCCATAAATTCTATGGCTGACCTTGAGCTAATCACTTGCGAAACGCGCGTAACAGATCGATACATAATTTAAAAAAACATAAATACGAGGGTGGGCTGAAAAATTCATAGGCTGGCTGTGAAGGAGTGATGCTACAGCTATGAAATCTTGCATGCATTAA
>OZ024757.1:18434415-18444415 GCA_964016885.1 Eledone cirrhosa
ATTTTATTCGTCGCACCACTGATTCTCCGTTTCTTATGTGATATATATATTTCCTGGTCGTTTTTTTTTCGGCTGTGCGAGTGATTTTAAGCATTGTCTCCGTGTGTTGGTATTTAAACGATAGTTATAGCTCTGGTTTATCCAAACTATTGAGCCCTTTGCCACGCATTTCGAAGATTGTGTTTCGTTATTTCGTGGGCCGAAATTCCGATTCTCGATAATTTATTTTTATTTTTATATATATAGAGAGAGAGAGAGGGTGAGAGAAAGAGAGAGAGAGATAATATAGTAGTGATCGGATTTCGTGAGGGGAAATCGAAGACTGTGTCAACATACAGATGAAAACATTGTTAAACTGTGAGAATCGATGTATCACGGTGCTGACTTCAATCACATAAGGTACGCACTACCAGTACAAGAGAGAATATCAAAACGAATTTCAAATGTCCGTTTCAACCAACTGTTAAGATTTGCTCCCTTCTGGAGCCTCTTTTGCGTCTATGGATCTAAGTCTGTCTCCCACGTGTCTCAGGACAAGTAGCAGCCCCATCGCTTTTTTTTGCAGCATGAAATTGAGACTGTAATATATTTTTTCGAACAGACCCTTCTACCTAAGGCCTGAATGTGTTCCTTGTTAACCCGGGCAAAGGACAATGTAGTATGGTTCATTTTGTTCCCCTCACCATATTTCAGTTGTAGTTTGCGTGGATATATTCATACCAGTCACCAATCTGGTTACTTTGTCAAACCTGCGAGGACTAGGCTTATGTAGAGGCAGCCTTTACTCGCCTCGTCGTAGCTACGTCACAGGGTTGTGAGAGTTTTCTTGGGGGCTACAGGTGTCACCCATTGCCCCATCTACCCTAGTAGGTTACCGCTTCGTAAACAACTAGGGGAGATTGAGCAATGGGTAACATAATATATGAAACAAACAAAACACAGGAGGCAAAAATTACACAGTTATATCAGTTTCACGCTTGGAGGAAGTGGAGGAGGTTTCAACGTTTCGGAAAGACGTCCTTCTTCGGGTAAGTTCGGTTGAGGAGAGAACAGATAGACGTTTGAATCGTGTGAGAAGGTTAGGGAAGGAAGTTAAAAAATAAAAGGAGAGGTGGGTGAAAGATCCGACCTGGGAGGCCAGGATGGAGGGTATGAAGTGGTGTGGTTGTGTGTTGAAGTGGTGGATGTTCATCCACGTGGCTGCCCCAGAGTCTTATAAAGTAAAGTATACACACTGGTATGTATGTGTCTGTGGGGTGGTGGCTTTTCCTGTAGTTTCTATGTATGTGAGTGTGTATTATTGAATTGGCAGTATCGGTAGAGGGTTGGACGCCATACTTTCCAGCATAGAGTTACGCCCCTTTACGGTCTGAGTTCAAATCCCGCCGAGGTTAACTTTGCCTTTCATCCTTACGGGGTCGATAAAATAAAGTACCAATAATGCACTGGCTATTTGTTGGCCTTGTGCCAAAAGTAGAAAAAAAAATATATTATTACATGTGTGTTGAATAAGAGTGTGTGTGTGTCTACACGTGGGTGTGTATAGGAGATTGTTTATATATGTGAGTGTATATGTCTGTGTTAGTAGCCGTGTATGTGATATCTCTATTGTTTTTACGCATGTGAGTGTGCAATTTAGTGCGTATGTATGTGTGTGTATTCCCACGTGTGTGTGGGAAGATGCTGTGTATGTTTATACCCACATGAGTGTTCTGGTTGTGTTTGATAAATAGCGAAAATAAATTATGTAAATGTGTGTATATATATATATATGTATGTGTGTGTGTGTGTGTGTGTGTACATACATACATGCATACATATATACACTTATACACACTCTGCACATGAATGTTTGAGGGTGTATATGTATATATATGGTTGTGTGCATGCATGTTCGGGGGGTAGGTATGCGTGTGTCTGTGTGTGTGTTTAGGGGTATGTATGTGTGGGTCTGTGCGTTTGTGTTTGGGAGTATGTATGTGTGTGTGTATGTGTTTGTAAGTATGTATGTGTGTGTCTGTGTGTCTGTGTTTGGGAGTATGTATGTGTGTGTGTATGTGTTTGTAAGTATGTATGTGTGTGTCTGTGTGTCTGTGTTTGGGAGTATGTATGTGTGTGTGTATGTGTTTGTAAGTATGTATGTGTGTGTCTGTGTTTGTAAGTATGTATGTATGTGTGTGTGTATGTGTTTGTAAGTATGTATGTGTGTCTGTATTTGGGTGTATGTATGTATGTGTGTGTGTGTGTATGTATTTGTAAGTATGTCTGTGTGTGTCTGTGTGTATGTGTTTGTAAGTATGTATGTGTGTGTCTGTGTGTCTGTGTTTGGGAGTATGTATGTGTGTGTGTGTGTATGTGTTTGTAAGTATGTATGTATGTGTCTGTGTGTCTGTGTTTGGGAGTATGTATGTGTGTGTGTATGTGTTTGTAAGTATGTATGTGTGTGTCTGTGTTTGGGAGTATGTATGTATGTGTGTGTGTATGTGTTTGTAAGTATGTATGTGTGTGTCTGTATTTGGGAGTATGTATGTATGTGTGTGTGTGTGTGTGTATGTATTTGTAAGTATGTCTGTGTGTATGTGTTTGTAAGTATGTATGTGTTTGGGAGTATGTATGTATGTATGTGTGTGTGTATGTGTGTGTGTATGTGTTTGTAAGTATGTATGTGTGTGTCTGTATTTGGGAGTATGTATGTATGTGTGTGTGTGTGTATGTATTTGTAAGTATGTCTGTGTGTGTCTGTGTGTATGTGTTTGTAAGTATGTGTCTGTGTGTCTGTGTTTGTAAGTATGTATGTGTGTGTGTGTGTATGTGTTTGTAAGTATGTATGTATGTATCTGTGTGCCTGTGTTGATGTTCTTTAGATGATAATCTGTGAAATGCTACATCACAATAGAAGACAAAACAGAAATATAAACAAAACTACAAGAATCTCAACTAGAAGAAACTCCCATGTTAAAGGAAAGGGAATGTTTGTTTAATCGTGAAATCTCTTATCTAACCATACATTTACATAAATACATAAGCATGCCTTACTTTTATATACAACAGAAATATATTCCGTGCTGACATTATACCTTTAACTAATATATCTTCCACTTTTCTCTTCAATTCTACAACTTTCATGTGATTTCTACCATAAATTACCTATTGAACATTCGAAATCCATTTGATAAAATCTATTGAGGGTTTCCACGCTGTCTTTATGGAAAATATACTAATTCTTTTTGTTATTTGGGGGTGGTTGCCTGTTTTTCTTGGTGTTTTTCTTGATGTAGGCACGTGGCCAAAGAATTTTTGGTGATAGATTGAATTTATCGAATTTAACATCAGTTCTCGCACGCTGTCTTTTTCCTCTCTCTCTTTCTCTCTCTCTCTCTTGTCTCTCTCTTGGGGATCTTACCTCCTTGTGGAGTCGTAGGGGCGCCATCCTGATACATGGCGTGTCTTGGGTATTTTAAATACGGTGAAGTCCAGCCCCTCTCTGGGCCTGGCTCCGCCTCGCCTGTCCACAGCCGATTACTTTCAAAGAAAAAGAGAGAGAAAGTGAGAAAAAGTAATTAATATAGAAAGAGTAAGAATCGAGCCCGGCACTGAACTGGTAATATATTTATCGATCTCCAAAGAATGATAAGCGAAGTTAACCTCGTTGGGATTTGAATTCGGCGCACAGAGCCGAAACTGCAGAATGTAATTCGGCACCCTAACGTTTCGGGGATTAGTCTTTCATTGGAAAAAGGGAAAACAGAACTTAAGAGAGATTTGTTTTGTCAATTCTCCACATTTCTTGGTGTGATATTTGTTAGGAATAAAAACAAATTCATCCGACCTCAGCTGAATTTGAGCTCAGAAGATAAACGTACAAGCAATTTATTTTATCGACCCCTCCATCTCTCTTCTCCTAGCAGGAACAGCTGAGAGAAACTGAAAGACTCCAGTTTCCGATGAGTTTCAAATATTTAATTAACCTTTATCACCATAGTACTTCGACTGCAATAAGACACCGCTTCGACTGCAATAAAACACCGCTTCGACTGCAATAACACACCACTTCGACTGCAATAACACACCGCTTCGACTGCAATAACACACCACTTCGACTGCAATAAAACACCACTTCGACTGCAATAACACACCTCTTCGACTGCAATAAGACACTACTTCGACTGCAATAAGACACTACTTCGACTGCAATAACACACCACTTCGACTGCAATAAAACACCACTTCGACTGCAATAAGACACTACTTCGACTGCAATAAAACACCACTTCGACTGCAATAACACACCGCTTCGTCTGCAATAACACACCGCTTCGTCTGCAATAATACACCGCTTCGACTGCAGTAACACACCGCTTCGTCTGCAATAATACACCACTTCGACTGCAATAAGACACCGCTTCGACTGCAATAAAACACCGCTTCGACTGCAATAACACACCGCTTCGTCTGCAATAATACACCGCTTCGACTGCAATAACACACCGCTTCGACTGCAATAACACACCACTTCGACTGCAATAACACACCGCTTCGACTGCAGTAACACACCGCTTCGTCTGCAATAATACACCACTTCGACTGCAATAACACACCGCTTCGACTGCAATAAAACACCGCTTCGACTGCAATAACACACCACTTCGACTGAAATAAAACACCACTTCGACTGCAATAAAACACCGCTTCGACTGCAATAAAACACCGCTTCGACTGCAATAACACACCGCTTCGACTGCAATAACACACCACTTCGACTGCAATAACACACCGCTTCGACTGCAATAACACACCACTTCGACTGCAATAACACACCGCTTCGACTGCAATAACACACCGCTTCGACTGCAATAACACACCGCTTCGACTGCAATAACACACCACTTCGACTGCAATAACACACCACTTCGACTGCAATAACACACCACTTCGACTGCAATAACACACCACTTCGACTGCAATAATACACCACTTCGACTGTAATAATACACCACTTCGACTGCAATAACACACCACTTCGACTGCAATAACACACCACTTCGACTGCAATAACACACCACTTCGACTGCAATAACACACCACTTCGACTGCAATAAAACACCGCTTCGACTGCAATAACACACCACTTCGACTGCAATAACACACCACTTCGACTGCAATAACACACCGCTTCGACTGCAATAACACACCGCTTCGGCTGCAATAACACACCACTTCGACTGCAATAACACACCACTTCGACTGCAATAACACACCACTTCGACTGTAATAATACACCACTTCGACTGCAATAACACACCACTTCGACTGCAATAACACACCACTTCGACTGCAATAACACACCACTTCGACTGCAATAAAACACCGCTTCGACTGCAATAACACACCACTTCGACTGCAATAACACACCGCTTCGACTGCAATAAAACACCGCTTCGACTGCAATAACACACCGCTTCGACTGCAATAACACACCGCTTCGACTGCAATAACACACCGCTTCGTCTGCAATAACACACCACTTCGACTGCAATAACACACCACTTCGACTGTAATAACACACCACTTCGACTGCAATAACACACCACTTCGACTGCAATAACACACCACTTCGACTGCAATAATACACCACTTCGACTGCAATAACACACCACTTCGACTGCAATAACACACCGCTTCGACTGCAATAACACACCGCTTCGACTGCAATAACACACCGCTTCGACTGCAATAAAACACCGCTTCGACTGCAATATTTATATCTGTCTTCAGTCGTCAGAATGAATAAATATCATAGTGTTTTTATTCATTCTGACGACTGAAGACAGATATAAATATCTGCCTTCAAGAAACCACTGGTAAATGAAATAATTATCTTATGTTGTTTATTACATAACTAAATATATATATATATTTATTTATTTATTAAAATAACAGATTAAAGTTTAAGCAAAGAATCGCTGCTTTATAACTGATATAAAGCACTCAACAAATTTTTGGAGTAAAAGTACAATATATTAACAAATGGAAACTATATTTATAAAACCATATTTATTTTATTATACATATTTCAAGGACACCAAAGCAAATTGTGGTGCGCTTTCATCAGATAAAATATAATATAGATAAGTTTTATAAACAAATATTGACATACCCTTAAAGAATGCGACCATGTCTGTTGGAGGCTCCCTTAAAGAATGGTCGCATTCTTTAAGGGTATGTCAATATTTGTTTATAAAACTGATCTATATTATATTTTATCTGATGAAAGCGCACCATAATTTGCTTTGGTGTCCTTGAAATATGTATAATAAAATAAATATGGTTTTATAAATATAGTTTCCATTTGTTAATATATTGTGTATATATATATATATATATATATATATAGATATATATATATATGGTGGCTGTCAACTCGTTTTCTAGTACGGCCACTACTTTATATCCATGTAGGAGAACCCCTACCGATGCGCTGAACAAGTGTGACTTTTTAGTCCAGCCAGCGACTTGAAAACTCTGGTACAAACACTATTCTTGTGACAATTATTGACACATAGTGCTGGGTCCATGGTACCATGTGACTACAAGTGCAGAGAGATCTGCAGATATAAAGCAGTGCCTGTGCCGTGAAACTTTTATAGTGAGCAACGGCACTGCACAAAGCCAGTCCCACTCTCTTAACCAAGATGATATTTACCAAAAAGAAGAACAAGTCAACATCATTGGATACCATCAGGGTTGCAGGTGTTATATCAGAGTTTCCCTTCTCCTAGAATTCTGCCTTGACAACGGCTAAGGGGTCATCTCTCCCGGTGATTTTGGATGGCCATTGACTCTTAAGAGCTCCTTTGCCCTTTGACAGGTTTTGTTTTTAGTCCTGCAGGATGTCCAAAGTGACCCTCCTCACCAAGAAACCTTGGTGGGGTTGCCAATTTAGTCGCCAACGACCCGACCATGAGACAGGTTGTACTGGGATACATGTTACCAGTAGCACCAACTGGTGACCTGACATATGTACATATATATATATATATAGTCGAGTATACACAACATATATTTCTATAGTCGAGTATACACACATACAAACAGATATACCACCAATAACATTAATAATCGTATATTATTAAGAAATGAACAATAAAGTTGTAATAGTGGTGGTGGTTGTAGGGGGGGGGGTGATGGTGATGATGTTGTTGGTGATGGTGTTTATAGTGGTGGTGATGGTGGTTATAGTGATGGTGTTGTTGGTGATGGTGGTTATAGTGGTGGTGATGGTGGTTATAGTGATGGTGTTGTTGTTGTTGTTGGTGATGGTGGTTATAGTGGTGGTGATGGTGGTTATAGTAATGGTGGTGTTGTTGTTGGTGATGGTGGTTATAGTGGTGGTGATGGTGGTGTTGTTGGTGATGGTGATTATAGTGGTGGTGATGGTGGTTATAGTGGTGGTGATGGTGGTTATGGTGATGGTGGTGATGGTGGTGTTGTTGTTGGTTGTGGGGGTTGGTGCTGGTGGTTGTGTTGGTGATGGTGGTTGTGTGGTGGAGGGGTAGAGGGGGTTGTTGGTGTCGGTGGTGGTGGTGGGTGTCAATGGAATACTTTACATTAATGTTTCTTCGTCACTCATTCTACTCCGTCTCCATCACCCATTTACTCACTCCCTCTACACATATATACACGTGTATATATATATATGTATGTATATATATATATGTATGAATATATATATATGTGTGTGTATATATATATATGTGTGTGTGTGTGTGTCAGAGAGTATGTGTGTGTATGTATATATATATATATATGTGTGTGTGTGAGAGTATGTGTGTATATATATATATATATGTGTGTGTGTGTCTGAGAGAGTATGTGTGTATATATATATATATATGTGTGTGTGTGTCTGAGAGAGTATGTGTGTGTATGTATATATATATATGTGTGTGTGAGTATGTGTGTATATATATATATGTGTGTGTGTCTGAGAGAGTATGTGTGTGTGTATATATATATATATATATATATATATGTGTGTATATATATATATATATATGTGTATATTTATATGCGTGAACCTAATATAACACTTTGTTCGTTCATTTTCAACTATATATATATATATATAGATAGATATATATATATGTATATATATATATATATATATATATATATATAGTAATAAATAAATATATATATATATATATATATATATATATAGTAATAATAATAAATAAATATATATACATATATATATATATATATATACATTACTTAAGGCACGCTTGGGTGGACTTTCTTCTTCTACCCAACCAATTTCATCACATATTCAAACACACACACAAACACACACACACACACACACACACACACACATACACACACAGACACACACACACGCACAATTCCGTCGTTAAATTTCGTGGAAACTACGAACGTCGGATGTAAATTTAAAAAGCCGTTGAAGGGCACGGACTTTCAAGAATCCGTGACCCTCACTGGTAATTCCCTAAAACTGTATAATATTACTGCTGTATTAGGGAATAATTGGCGGAAATATCCGCCCTCATTTGCATTTTTAAAATAAAATATAAAATTAATTATACATTTTTACATGATTCTTAAGCATCGACGCATATATCGTATTTTTATACATACATGCTTGACCGCCTCACCCCGAATATGTATGTATGTATATATGTGTGTGTGTGTGTGTGTGTGTGTGTGTGTGTGTGTATGTGATCTCCTTCTCTTAATTTCGAGTATATATTTTTTGACCGGCCACCTTCCTGGTGGCAAGGTTGTAAAAGAAAAGAAATTGTCATCCCTTGAATCGCAAGAATGTTTTGCAAATTTTGAAGGTGCCAGCTATCGCAGCCATGTATGTATGTATGTATGTATGTATGTATGTATGTATGTATGTATGTATGTATGTGTGGGAGAGATGACCCCTTAGCCTTTGTCAAGGCAGAATTCTAGGAGAAGGAAAACTCTGATATAACACCTGCAACCCTGATGGTATCCAATGATGTTGACTTGTTCTTCTTTTTGGTAAATATCATCTTGGTTAAGAGAGTGGGACTGGCTTTGTGCAGTGCCTTTGCTCACTATAAAAGCTTCACGGCACAGGCATTGCTTTATATCTGGAGATCTCTCTGCACTTGTCGTCACATGGTACCATGGGCCCAGCACTATGTGTCAATAATTGTCACAAGTGTAGTGTTTGTACCAGAGTGTTCAAGTTGCTGGCTGGACTAAAAAGTCACACTTGTTTAGCGCATCGGTAGGGGTTCTCCTACATGGATATAAAGTAGTGGCCGTACTCGAAAACGAGTTGGCAGCCACCATGTATATATGTATGTGTGTGTGTGTATGTATGTTATCTCTTTCTCTTAATTTCGAGTATATTTTTTTTGACCGGCCACCTTCCTGGTGGGAAGGTTGTAAAAGAAAAGAAATTGTCATCCCTTGAATCGCAAGAATGTTTTGAAAATTTTGAAGGTGCCACCTATCACAGCCATGTATGTATGTATGTATATATGTATGTGTGTGTGTGTGTGTATGTATGTTATCTCTTTCTCTTAATTTCGAGTATATTTTTTTTGACCGGCCACCTTCCTGGTGGCAAGGTTGTAAAAGAAAAGAAATTGTCATCCCTTGAATCGCAAGAATGTTTTGAAGGCTATCGCAGCCATGTATATATGTATGTATGTATATATGTATGTATATATATATATGTCAGGTCACCAGTTGGTGCTACTGGTAACATGTATCCCAGTACAACCTGACCCATGGTCGGGTCGTTGGCGACTAAACTGGCAACCCCACCAAGGTTTCTTGGTGAGGAGGGTGACTTTGGACATCCTGCAGGACTAAAAACAAGACCTGTCAAAGGGCAAAGGAGCTCTTAAGAGTCAATGGCCATCCAAAATCACCGGGAGAGATGACCCTTTAGCCTTTGTCAAGGCAGAATTCTAGGAGAAGGAAAACTCTGATATAA
>OZ024757.1:18456915-18459415 GCA_964016885.1 Eledone cirrhosa
TGACACCACGTGTACCATCCGAGTCTACCTCGACTGTTGTGGAAAATACAATCGATAATAATAATAATTAGAAGTATAAACAATTGAAAATTTCCCTCAACGAAATCTTCCAGGGTGAAATTAATTCATGTATAAACATTTCTCTTGCTGAACGTATTAAAACAACAATACTAAATAAAAAACAAATAATGAAATATTACGTGTTATTGACTAAATAGGGGATGAATATTTACGACGGATAAAAACCCCAACATGTTGGCAAATCAACGCCTGTCTATATGCCTTAGCAACGACAGTGAAGCATTATCTTGGTGATAGCAGAGATATTAACAAGAACAAAACACCACCAAAAATACCATCATATATAACTAGAATAGAAAAAAAGATTGCTGACCTACGAAAAACCATAGGATATGTGACAATGCCCCTTACATGCAAACAAACAAAAAAACTTCACTCCTCAGCAACAAAGAGTGAAAAATAAAATAGAAACGATATTTGGTAACAGAACTCTTCAATATAAGCAGATCACGCTCAAACAAGAATTGAGAGCTGTTAGCGAGAAACGCCGATACCCGAGGAAGGTAGATGAAAGAAAAGTGCTTAATAAAAGATTCAGACGAAACCAAACATCAGTCTATAGAGATATGAAGGGCAAAATAATAAGTGTCACTGAGGCCCCATCCCAGAAAGACATAGATTCTTTTTGGAGAAAAATATGGGGCGAAAAGAAGAATTTCAACCAAGATGCAATGTGGCTAAAAGAAATCCCAAAGAACTACTGCTCCTACACTACAACAAAAACAAACGAAATAAATGAGGATACCCTTGAGACTGTGATAGGAAAACTCCAAAATAAGAAAACACCAGGAAGAGACATGATTGTCTGCTACTGGTATAAAAAAACTGATATTCTATCGGAGGTACCTTACGACCTCTACCAACAAGTTCTCAAGGGAGATACACTTATACCAGAATGGTTGACATTAGCACAAACAATACTGGTGCCCAAGAACAAAGACACCCACCTGGCAAAACCTACCGACCCATTGCATGCCAGAATCTGATGTATAAGATGTATACAGCCTGCCTGAACCTATTCCTCCAAGATCACTGTGAAAATAATATCATCATCACAGATGAACAAGCAGCTGGAAAGAAAGGGGTTTGGGGTGTGCTGAACAACTCCTAATCAACAAAATTGGTCGGAGGTGCGACAACTTAGGAGGAATATGGCTACAGTTTGGCTGGACTACAGGAAAGCTTTCGATTTTGTTCCCCACTCTTGGATGATAGAGGCCCTCCGACTTGCTAAAGTCCCAGACATTATTATCAGAGCCATAGAGAAGCTGTCTTCTCCTTGGGCTGCTATCCTAAAGTTAAAGACAGGGAAGGAGGACTCTATTTTCACTGATAAAATAAAATATCGCAGGGGTATATTTCAGGGAGACAGTCTCTCTGTGATATTAAACCCCCTTGTCCTTTCTGCTCAAGAAATGTGAAGATATATCATTGGCTCACAGCAGGACAGAAATACGAACCTAACGCATAATTTCTTTGTGGATAATCTGAAACTCTATGCCAAGAACATAGATGGGACGAAGAAAAATCTTGATCTGGTTACAACATTCTCAAAGGATATAGGAATGGAGTTTGAGCAAGATAAATGCTCATATATGACTGTAAAGCGGGGAAAAACAACAACCCAATCTAGCAACATTGTCATCAATGGCCTAACTGTTTCACCGATATCTGATGAGGACTGCTACAGATACCTTGGGATAGATGAGAATATATTCTATAATGGTATCTGTAATAAGGAATGCGTAACCAGGGAATACTACACCCGATTAAGAAAGATTTGGTCATCGGAACTCTCTGCGCAAAAAAAAAAAACAGTGGCTCACAATGTTGGATGATAGACGAAATCCGAGCAGTTGATGTTAGAACTCGAAAAATACTAAACAACACCGGAAACTTCCACATCATCAGTGATATAGACCACTTCTACTTGAAACGTAAGCAGGGAGGCAGAGGCTTAACATCAGTCCAGACACCATTTGAATGTCGCATCATATCCCTGCGACAACATCTACGAACCTCGAAGCGTAGGAGCCCGTCTCTCGAGCAAGTATATCTGCATGAGACAGGTAAAATCATGAGAGTTGAGAAGGAACTCCTTGAAAGATACTCCCTGCATGATAATTAAAAACTCACACCCTGGGAAATTGCTCAGCAGTACCGCAGTGAATCCATGCATACATACAAACTGCATGCTTATCAGCAAAAAATCATGCATGGATATGTTGCCAGGAAGCTCCAGAGTGAGAGTAATATAGATAAGGAAAGTAGTCTATCTTGAACCAACAACCGCTATATTGGCTCCCACTTTGAAGGATACGCTTTTGCAATCCAAGAACAGGAAATCAACACGAAATACCTGATTCACAAAAGAGATAGGGATGCAGGCAAAACACCTAGATGTGATAACAAGTGCAGA